>LPNX011054363.1:1261-69613 GCA_001517045.1 Pseudotsuga menziesii
AGTGGGATTCAAGGAAATTCCATATTTTTGACATCTTATAAAAACCTGCCTAAGATGACTTATGTGGTCAGATCTTTCTTTTGAAAAAACAGCTAAGTCATCCTGATATATCTCAATTATTTTTCCTATAAGTTCTTTGAAGGCAAAATCCATGGCTCTTTGGAAGGTGGCACCAGCATTCAATAAGCCAAAAGGCATTCTTAGAAATTTGTAGGTACCCCAAGGTGTGGTGAATGTAGTCTTATGTTGATCTTATTTATTTACCAACACTTGGTTATAACCAGAAAAGCCATCCAACATGGACATCATTCCTGATCCTGTTACTCTTTGAAGCAAAGTTTCCATGTCGGGTAATGGGTAATTATCTTTGAGGCATGATGTATTCAGATTTCTAAAATCTATACATATTCTAATTGACCCATTCTTCTTTCTAACAACAACTAAGTTGGAGCACCAAGATGAATGCCTTGTACGTGCTATGATCCCTGCTGCTAGCATCTTTTGAAGTTCCTTCTGCACAATGGGGGCCAACTTAGGATTTATTCGCCTAAGTTTTTGTCGAAAAGGTTTGGCCTCCTTAGCTTCTTCTGTGAGGGGAATAATGTGTTGAAACACATCCTCCCTATAGGCTTTAAGCTCATCATAACTAAAGGCCAACACATCTCTATACTCTTTGATTAGGTTGATCAAGTTGTTCCTTTCCTTTTCTGAAGTGCCTTTTCCAATTTTTATTAACTTGGGATCCTTGTTAGTTCCTATGTTTATTTCCATATAATTCCCAGTTTTTATTTCTTCTTTTTGTTTTTTATGATGATCCTGACGATCGAAAAGATTCTCAAAATCTATAAGGCTACTCGGGATGTGATTCCTTTCATTATCCTCGCACTACTGATACTCTTTACCTTCCTGCTGATAACTGATTTTTCAACCTTCGAACTCTTGTAGATTGTGGATGAATCTCAAGAGTTGCTCATCATCTTTGAACACCTGCGAGTGGTCTATATTATCCAGAATTGAAGGTCTGAAATTTATTTCCATTTTTCCATTCCCATTAATCATTTCATCTGATGGCTGGAGGGTGGATGCTGCTACCGCCAATCTATCTGCTAACCCATTCATTTCCCTATGGACCTTTTGAATGTTAAGTGCATCAAACCATTCCATAGTGTCCCATGTGGCATTCCTATACTTCCTTAGTCTGTCATTTTTGCATTGAAACTGATTCTTAATCTGGAGGACAACTAGATCTGAATCACCCTTTATGTTCAACATCTTTATCCCCATATCTTTAGCAGTTTCTAACCCTAGGATCAATGCCTCATACTCAGCTACATTGTTTGATGCTTCAAACTCTAACCTGAACGCAAAATTTTATATTTTATCTGAGGGAGAGATGATCACGATGCCCGCACCCTTTCCGGTTTTGGAATAAGCCCCGTCGAAGTACATTTGCCAAACTTCATTGATCTTTTCATTTTTAATGTTTTCCTTAATGGGGGCCATGAAATTTGACAAAATAGCATAGTTTCCGAAATTATCAGTGAAATGAACAAATTCGTTTCCAGGCTTCTTAGGGTTTTCTACATGTCGCTTCCTTAGCTTTTCTCTGTGGAGAATCACCCTAGTGTTCTCTGATGCAGGTATAGTAGCATATGTCCAATCCATTTGGATGTACCCACCAAGATTTGCGGCCCATTTTCTAGATAGCAACATACCCCAATTATCTGGGACATCTATTACCACCACATCCATTGACATGTCGATATCTGAATACTTAGCTAACTTGACCTGTAAATTTAATATTATCCCTACCACTTCAACTTCTCTTGCATCCATGGCACAAACATTGTGGTAGGATCGGGTGATCCTTAGATTTAGCTGCTCCATTACTTTTCTAGTCATGACATTTGATGAAGCACCTGAATCTAACATACAGTTATGAAGGAGAAGTTTATCAAGTAAAAGGGAGACATAGAAAGGTGGGTGATCTTCTCTCCTTGGATCAACACTGTTGAGGACTATGGGCATATCTATAGGTTCGGTAAGTTCAACTTCAAATATAGCATTATTATTAGGAAGGGGATCCTCCTCGACAATTTTATGAGCTTCACTTTGGCTATCCTCTAAGGCTTTCAACATTTTTTCCTTTTGACTGGGGATCTTAAGGACATCAGTTGCATAAACATGAATTTTAGCATTACTTATCCATTCTCCCATATCAATATTTGACTCAGGGACAATAGGAGGATCTGGAAGGGAAGGAGTGGTTACCTTTTGCTTGTACTGTTTAGACGGTGATTTCTTTTCTCTCCTTTGAGACACAGCTCCCTTGAACCTGGCATCCTTCCTTTCCTTAATTTCCTTTGGAGGAGGCATTGCACCATAAAAGTTAGAAAGGAGATCCTTCTCGAAACCATAATCCGTGGCCTGCTGCCAATGCTGGTTTGATATAGGATAGGTTCGACCTACCATGTACACATGATCAGACTCACCTGATGTTGTTTCCTGATTACTGACCTCCGCCATCCCATGTTCTATGACCTGGTTTGCTACGTAGCAAGTGCTTTCTGGGTGGAATTGCTCACAAGGTCTACACCATGGAATTACTTCTTCTACCAGGTTAGTTGAGTCTAACTGGTTTGGAATCCTAGACTCTTGCTGAGGAAACTTCTTTTGATACACTTGATTTTGTTTTGGCTGAAAATTCCTAGGTCCACTACTTCTCTCCAGTGTGACTATTCTGTTTTGGATTTTTGTCATGAATTGGTCCTGACTAGTCAACACTTTTTCCAACATGCCAACTATTTTTTCCATGGGGTCTTTAGAGGTTTCCTTTTCCTCTAATTCAATGGCTTTTCCCTTTTCTTTGTTGTACGAATTATTTCCCCTAGTGTAACCTGGAATGTTGGACTTGCCCGAATATTGCATATTCCTTTCTATTTTCTCGGCCAGATCTTGAGCAGTTTTTAGATCGACCGGATCTTTATCCCTTAATTGGTATCTTAAATCACCAGTGAAAGCTTCGATGTAGGATATCAAGATGGAGGCATCACTTGGCTTGATGTCTCTAGGGAGGTCCGCAACCACACGCCTGAACTTAGTATTAAATTCATCCATGGTTTCATTCTCCATCTTCTTTATATTATGAAGGGCAGCAAGCAAATGTCTTGGTTCTTTCTTTTCCCCCCACTTCTTCTTAAAACTTGCTAGGAATTCACTAAGGGTTTTATATGAATCATCACCAAGGTTTTCGTACCACTCCGCGGCATCATCCTCTAAGGATAAAGCAAAGAGCTTCATTTTGACATCATCATGGTCATGGGCAGCATCATTGCAATAACTGACTAGGTGCCTTTCGAACTTTCGAAGGTGAGACTTGGCAGTGATGGCATTATTTCCCTCGAACCTAGGGAGCTTCTTGATCGCATAATTCGAAATGTTATGAGGAGCACCTGCTATCTGAGAAAATTCAAGGGGTTTGAAAAATTCTGTCATTTCTTGAGATTGGAAAGTATGACTCTCTACAAATATGTTATGGATATATGAGAGGGATTGGCCTCCTAAATCTTCAAGGTTCCTACGAGAAGTATGCCTATTCAATCTTTCCCAAATAAACCTTTCGGGATCAGGGAGAGGATTGAATAATTGTCGACGGTTTCTTCGGGTAGAAATTCTTGAAGGGATGCTAGACAGTGGAGTTGCCAGATGGATCGAGCTTTAATTTTTATGTTTTTTAAAGACTAGATCAATCAAAAGTTTTTATCTTTTTAGTTGTTTAGAAAAAGTTAAGCTAAGTCGTACTCGGGAATAAAAAGATTTATCCCCGGCAACAGTGCCAAAAAGTGTTGCCGCCTTTCACACACCTAGGTCACGTGGCAGAAATCTTCAAGCCACTCGGTGTGTCCTTGGGGGCAAGTCTCGAGTCAATGCTGTCACCTTGTTCTTGACTCCTCCGTTTAGGCTCAACTCCTAACGAAGCCAAGGGGAGTAGACCCTATTAAGTTACTAAGGATGATTTCTTAGTGTGGTGATGTTAAACTGAATCAGTTACATAGGAGTTTGAATATTTTAACTATAGACAATTAAAGATGACAAGATACGAAAATAAACACACGAAAGCACAAAGCTGATAAACAATATATATATGAAGCAAAAATGACCAGTGCCTTAAAATGGAGTCAAATCAAAGAGATCAATGTGCTTGCATGTGCTTGGAGTGAATGTTTTGTGATTGCATCTTGGTATGTTTTAAGTTAAAATTGAAGTATGAGTTGATTAAATTAGGCAAAAAGGGGGACTCCAGATATACCCGAGAGTACTTGGAGTATGCCCAAAACAAAACCTTTACGGCTACCCACAAGGAATATGTGGGCTGAAATGGAGTCTCTGGGGCTATTGTTCATAACGCACCCGTTAGGGTGTGACAGAGATCAGCGCCCCGAGGTCACTTTTCAGTAAGTTCCTGCTTCCTTTGGGTATTTTGCCACCGTAGAGGTTCGATCGAGGTGTTGGATTTTCACCTCATGGTTTGTCATTTGGGGAGAGTGAGTCCTAATTATGATATTCACCCAAGTGCTTTTGATACAACTTGACTGATTGGACGAACCGAAGCCAAGTGCAAAGCATACACACTGGAGTCTTGTAAATTTTAATAAGTTTTAAACTAGGTGTTCTTGTTTAAAAGAAAACCCTCCAAGAACCTCTTTCGATCCAAGTGGATCTCAATCGGGGAATCGAGGAGGGGTTAATTTTATAATTGCTGATAAACAAATGATAGAAAAAATCAAACAGATACAAAATTCTCGTTTCTTAATTAATCCTACCATGAATCTCTTTCCCCTTTCGGGTCAATCGGGAAATCGTGGGGTAAGTATTATGATTACTTCAAAATGTGAGATATGGAGTATGGAATTAATAATGAAATAAATTATCCTACCCTGCAGATTAGATCAATACTAGTTTTAAAAAATAAATGAGGAAAAGCACAAAAAGGACACCGACGCAAATCCCCCCAGGGGGGATGGGGAGTGGGCTCGAAAGAGTCTATTCAAAGAAGAATTTTACTACGGTGGTTACAATATCAAAGAAATGATAAATCAGAACTTTGTTGGTCCTTATACAGGCTGAAACCAAGTTTTTTACAATTTTGGAAAAAAATTGAGTTTTTTGGTGAAAAAGGGAGACCCCTGGGGAGATTTGAACGCTCCAAAAGCCACTTCGGACAGAAGCTTCCTTTTCCTTCTGTCAGACCTGCTAAAGGACAGAAATCAATTTGGAATAACATATGCCCAAAAACACTTTAAGAGTACCTTTGGGTCAGCCTACTTTATCTCAAAAAATAATGAAATTAAACTAGCTAAACCGACGAAAAAGGAACCAAGGAAAGTAAGCTTTCCTTGGGATCTTGGCTTGCTTTTTGTGCAGCCAATTAAAATGCACTGATATTGCAGAATATTAAACTTATTGAACAGCAAATGAAACTACCTTAACAGCAAGCTATGAATTTTCACTAAATTACTTGCGAAAATAAGGTACTTTAGGCTAGATCTCTTGAGATTGAACTTTATATGCAAAATGAAGCTAAGATCTAGAAATTGGAAGGGATCTTGCTAATTATATCTATGTGTGTTTTTCTTGATGAGATAGATCAGATTAATAATAAGCCTTTAAAGTAACCAGTTTGAGGAAAGTTTAATAATTTTTAAAGGAGAGAAAGGGGAAGAAAGGTGCTTGTTGTTGAAGCAGATCTGCTGAGGGAACTTGGTAGAGAAGCACCGAGGGGCACGATCTTAGCAATATCTACTGGAAATCAATGGAATCAAACCTGAACCATAGATCTTCTAGCCACGGCAAACCTATAAGCTACAACACAACTCCTGCAGACAAAACTATCAGATCTGAAGATACATATGAGAAAGGGATGATACAGTATGCAAATAACCTTATTTAACATATAGGTATTAACTCATTCAAACATATGCAGAAAATAGAAAGTAAGTAAGCTTACTTACAATGATCTATCCTTATGATTTCAGAAACCATTCAGGCAGACAATAATTAAGTGCAAAAAATTGGAAAAATAGCAGTTTCACCACGAATGTAGCAAGACAATGGCAATCCACACATGAAAGGTACTTCACAATTGAGCCTCTAAAGCTTCTCTTTATTTCAACAAATGAAAATCAGTACACAGTTACAATGGCAAGCCCTTAAGTCCATCTCTAACTAGCTTGGAAGAGGAGGCTGTGCCTTGGATATATACAAATTGCAGGCCATCCAGCCCAGAGGGGGCGCAATTTCTCAAGGAATCAAGTGAAATCAACTGGTGGAGAGTTCATCAATGCAATACTGAAGCTAAAATGAGCCTACTTGTCAACCGAGGGCTTGATTGAGCTGACACATCAACCCATACACCGACACATCGGCCCACAAAGCATCCAGGAGAGTCCACATGTGTGGAGGAGAGAGAGAGGGCGGAATTCCTCATGAAGACCACTGTAGATCAGCTCTGGATCTGATTTGATCCCCTCCTTCAGTCAAGGATATGTCAGATCCAGTCAATCTGCTCCAGATCTGATTGATTTCAGTCAAATCGGTTGAGTATCCACTGATTTATTGATTTTAGATTCTCTCCATTATTCATTAATTTATTAATTAAAATAATCAATAATTGATTTTTGGGGCTTTTTGACCTGAGTGATGGAAGATCACTCAAAACTTAGGAAAAAGTGGGTCCATGGGTTTACATGGTGCTCTTAGCTTGAAAATGAGCACCTACATGACTGAAACCGATTATTTGGCCCACTTTTATTATAGACTCAATTTTTCCAATTAAACTATTAAAAAAAAATAGCCTAAGTTTTGGAAAAATTAAAATTTAATAAAAAACAGTGTAAAAACTAAAAATTTGAAAAAATGAAAAACACCTAGGGGGACTTAGACATGTTCATATGACTCAAAAATGATGTCTAGCATGCTTACACATTGACACATAGACTCTAATAACCTCAATAGGCACAAATTCCAAGCTGACCACCCCAACTTTGGAGGTATGGAGTGAAAAACTCAGAAATTATTAGTCGTTTATTCAACAACCAATAATAACCAAGGGAAAAAACACCCTGGGCTGATTGGATTGACAAATGAAGTTTAAGAGACCGAGTCTTTTACATACACTATCATGCTAAAACATTTATTACAATTCCCCCATGGGGTATGGACATGTGATATGATACAACAAGCACTTCCCAGAAGTACTTCCAAGGGTCTTTTGAAGTCCGAACAAGTTAACCCTGTCTGGTTCACCAGGCTCATTTGATAAAAACCACTAAGTACAACTTAGGTGGTAACAGGTACATATTTTTATATTTTTTTAAGAATACCTACTATATTTGATGTTAACAACAGAGATTATTGCAAGGAGATATTTAGATTACAAAATATAAAACATAGGGAATGAAGGAAAAAAATAAAAAGAAAGGTAAACCATTGGAAAAAAACCAAACCAAAACATGTAAGGTAACGAAGGATGATTCACTTGAAAACAAAAGGACGAGAGCCATGTTCAAATAAATTATTTTTTAATCTTCTATGTTCATATCCCTTATCCCAAGAATGCCAATATTTTAATGACGTTCCTCTAAATATAAGTAAGTTGGGAACCTTTTGTTAGTTATTCCACCCTCACATTGTTGATTACCTCTTTGAACTATTCAATTTCCTCATGGGTATATTTCAAATTATAGAAAGATACATATTCATTGTGCTTGACTTCCATGGCTTCTTGAAAACAAAATAATGTAAACTAAAAGCATAAGAGGCATTACAAAATGCACCTACATAGCCATTTATGTTATGACCACACAATAATTGGAGATCATAATTATGATTTCCATAATAATGTGTATAATTCAAAATACACCAAAATTGCTTTTATATAATAAAATCTAATTTTCCTTCACTTTATTATTAACTATACTAACTCTACATAATATTCTTATGGATTTAAAACTATATATTCTAAAAAAAATAAAAATTCTTAGATCCACTCAAATTATAGATCACTTTTAAACCAATGCATTCAACATAAAAACATCCCACTCCGGTTTAATTTGTTACCCATTATGATGACTTGGCGGTAAGAAAACCTATTGAAAAAAGTGTGTTACACGATTAGATTCAATTAACATAGTGTGTGAAATTAAAAATAGAGAAGATAAAGGGAAAAGCAAGGGAAAGGCCAGGGTTGTTGATTCCATTTGTATTCTCAATTCTTGGATTAGATTAAATTAACTTAGTGTGGGAAATTAAAACTAGAGAATATAAAGGGAAAAGCGAGGGAAAGGTGAGTGTTCTTGCTTCCATTTCTATTCTCAATTCTTCATTCCATCTGCTTTATGTGTGGGTTTTTCATAAACATCATTTTCTGGTTTGTTTGTAACAATGGATCCCCAAGACGGAATGCAAAATCCTGAGATAGTGTTAGCCTACAAGATTTTTGTGTATAGGCATCTCTATGGTTGGCATGTAATAACTAATTAAAAATGCCTCATGTATATTAGTTTCCAGCCATATGAAGAAAGTGTATTGGGGTCTGTTGGAGCCATTTCTAACAAACAAAAGGGCCCAAAATGACCATTATCGATGTGATTAAAGATTCAGTGATTCTAGTCTGCATTGGGTACATGTAATAACTAATGAAAAATTCATCATGTATATCAGTTTCCAGCCACAAGAAGAAAATGGATTGGGTCTTTTGCAACCATTTTTGACAAACAAAAGGGCCCAAAATGACCATTATTAGCGTGGTCAGAGCTTCAATGATTCTGGTCTGCATTGGGTACATGTAATAACTAATGAAAAATGCATCAATATCAGCATATGAATCTTAGTTCAATCTCCTAAAGTTATAAATAAGAAAAGGTGGATCGCTTTATTAGCAATCTTCTGATTTTCTACTTTTTAAACAACTATATAGGATGCACAACACACACTTTTATTAAACACTTTTTGCAAACCATCCTTGCATATTCATCCTTGGAGCAGTGATTCATGAAACATATTAAACATAGGGTCCTAAAACAAGTAGAGCTAAACACCAAAGCTATATATCCTACTCATTGTACTCTTGACAGTGAAAATGACTCTTAGTTATTCAATATAACTAGGCAATCTGATATTGGAAAATTTTCAGGTAGAAAATAAACAAAAAATTAGAACAATTTTCATTCACTCCATCGCTAAATGTTCTTATGTAGAGAGTATCTAGTGTCCACCACTACTACTTCTTTGCCACACACTGAAAACAACATCTAGATTTCCCAATTCCAATAAAGCATAATAGTAACCTACGACTAATATTTACTACAAAATGCCAATTTAATTTTACTATGAAATATAACATTGAATGGCTAGAATCACTCACAGATTTTGTTGACATGGGTTGTCATGGAGAGGATTTCCACGGGGTTATATCCAATGCTACAAAAATTGACAATGGTCCTAAGAATTATTATTCAGAAAAAATTGAAGAAGTTGAAAATTGGAACAAAAATCACTTTTTTACCTGAATTGTAGATCTTTCATCACTGTTTTGTTCTACTTTGTTTTCCAATAAAAAAATATGAATGGAAATAAAAATATACATTTGATTTCCTTTTGTCTCTTGGACCATATTCAAGAGTGTATTCCATTTAACACTATTACTTATTCCAGTCTGTCATATCAGAGACAGGACCTTCAAGGGCCACAAATTTCTTTAAAACAAAAAACGGTCCTGAAAGTCCTATGCTTTACAAAACATTGAACCTATCATGAATTAAGTTTTCCTCTTCTGATAGAAAAATAAACCAATTGGAAATGAGCCTTAACTTCTTGCCCCTCATATTCTTGCTCAGTCAAACTTACCTCCTGCAAAGAAAGAGGGGATTTGTTTTTGTTCTCTTGTATTGGTAGTTAATCAGCAGTTCTGGAAGAAGTGGTGCTAGCACATTCTCCACTTCAATTTTTTGTTCTTTTTATGTTTTCCACTTTTCATATGGTTCTTTCCTTCCTTTTTCATATATTCCTCATTTTCGACCTCAGCTCGCTACTCTGTCATTGAGGCTCATTTATTCATAAATTATGTATGTAGGTATTGCATGCGACCCACCAGTCCACCACGCCTGTGTATGATGAATTTTAAAATTAAAAGGAAATGATCCTGTAGGCTCAAGTTTACATATATATGTATGCATGTGTACATGCCTCTAAATGTCATAACCCATTCACTGTGGTTCAAAGTCATGGTTGTTAATGGGAATATTGGGATATCATTTCACTACGAATACTCCCCCTTTTATGGCCAACATATCACTCGCCATCACTTAACTAGCTTCCCACAAATCCCAGATTAATCAATATAAATTTATAATGAAATGTGAGCTCAATTGTCACCATGTTTTTTTTCAGTTTCTTAAGTAATGGTCTATGCAAAGATGAATGGGGTATAATATGTACCGTTTGATGTTTTATGAGTTTCTAAAACATGGGATTCTAGGGGTTCCATGACTAGACAGAGGCATGGGCCTCATGGGACAGTTTCTTCTAATTGTCCCTTTGCTTCTGAACAATATTAAATGAATACTTTCAAGTTTAGACCTAGTGTGAAGATGAGTATAAACTCCATAGAATTCAAAATATACCATGTTTGTAACAGAAGAATACTTCTGCAGTACCGAAAAATGCTGAGGATGGTGTCCATAGGTCCTACAAATTTCATAGTATTTCCCAGTCCATGTATTCTACATTGCAGATGGGGCTTTAAAACGTGATCATTATGGAACTGCACAATTGAATTTACTTACACAAATCCATAAATGTTCTTCCTAGAAAGAGGCACACAAGAGGATTCGATGCTCCTCTTCCCATTAGTAATGGTCATTCAGTTGCATGATGTCCCTTTGTATTATACCTTATACACAAGACTTGTGCCCAATCATTTTTTTTTTTGTAGTAAGATCTTCAGTTTTTTCTATCAATGCAACTATTTGGTTCTGAACCTGGAATAGATATGGGGATAAGCCGATGACTGCAAATTTAGTGGTCCCAAAATATCCTAACATATAGTTGATCCTCATGATTTTATATAAATCCTCCATGGCATCTGCAATATTATGTGGCATAAATGGAACTTTTGTCAAGGGGAGTAGTGCTTGGATGGCCCACTCCCTGTGATGGGTATCATGGATATTAAACGTAAGTCTACCTAGGAGGTTGAGGAACCTATGGGAATACTCCCAAGTAGTATCCCCAATGTAGGTATGATATCTTTCAGCTTTGCTATGCTCTACTGTTAAGACTTGGGCTATTGGAAATCTGTTAAGAACTGTTGTTTTACTTCTGGCAGAGTAAGAGCTATCCAAATCAAGGGGAAATTACCAAACTTCATATACCAGGATATGCAGGGGAACTATTAAACCCCTTACTTCATTCAACATCAATTCACGTATCTCCTTGGGTTGCATTTATGGAGAATTCATTTTATTTTCTTTGATTTTTGATATTTGTCAGGAGGATTCATTTGCTAAATTATAATAGTTGAATTATCAAAATTCACTCTACTACTCTATTGTCTGTATTCATTTCCCTTTGATTTTATTTCCTCATGGAACTAATATTGATTAGATTGTAATGTTTGGTTAATGTTTGTACACAACATAAGAATGAATATATAATTGAGCCCACATCAATATTTATGACTAACCATTTCCATTAAGTGTCAGATAAATAATTTGCATTGCTTCTGATTATATCATTTTACTTTCTTCGATGCACAAATATATTGGATGTTAGGCCATGGTATTTGTATTCAAGAAGTCTCATGCATTCCATTTGAGATGATGCTTCTTTGTTTTAAATCTAAATACAACAATAGGTACATGTCAAGTGGCATCATATGTTGAAGGTGTGTATGCCCAACAAGAGGGAAGGGAGCTCAAAATCGTTGGATACTGTGTCCATAATTTTGGGTATACAGTCCTTGGAATCGCAACTGGAGTAGATACAGTTCCCAAAACACTCTGAAAGTTAAGTGTGTAAATTGGATTTTCTATAAACTGATAATTTAATGATTGTTATTGACTCATTGAGAAAAAAAAGAAGTTGTTGCATAATATAATGGTAATATGTTGTGAGATTCTAATCTTCAATTATGGATTGAAGTGCTTCTAGTAGGAGAGGAAAAATAACTAGTTGTTGGAATAAATAATGATGGTAAGCTTCTCTCACATATGATGATGACTTCTGGTTTCAAATTTGAGTTTCTTGAATGACTAAGAATTTCTTTGCATTGTGCTTTCTCTTATTTTTAGTTTTATCTCTATATGGTATTACTGGCAAGTTGGAAAATACTACTATCATTTATTTTTAAGCTATATCTATTGATATATTTGTTATTTTTTTGGCATGTCGGACATACTAACAATTGCAAAGCTAGACTTATTGAGGTTCCTTTATTGATTGTTTTTTTCTTTTATTTGGAAATATTTAATGAATGAATTATTTTAAAAATACTAGTGAATCTTATTTGAAATTTCTTTTCATAAAATTTATCCTTCAATTTCCATTTGGACACAGGCTATTTGTGCAGAATCGTATGATACAGGTAAACATTTTTTTTCTAGGCTATTTATTTTGGATTTCCATCTTATTTTAATTTATGGCTATAAGTTTCATGTTATCATGTTTTTATTGTAGCTTCATAAGTAAATATTTGACAAAAAAGACTCTTGATATGTAGAAAGTGACATGCTTTCACCATATTCTCTAGATCTTTAAAAAACATTGAGTGTTGTTTAGTTCTGTAATTTCAACAAAACAAAAGTCTTGTGCATTTGAGTCTTTAGGGATGTTAGCAGTCATCCAGTAAATTTTGTTTATAAATTCCATTCCAGTTTGGTTAAGAAATTTGTTATAAATTTTTATCTCTATTTATCTAGGAGGAGAATGCCCCCTAAAAAATAGTTCAAGCTATCAATGGTGACACTGATATAGGCTCTTCCTCTTCTCTCATTTCCTCGCATTCCAAAATTTTTAAATTTATAAACAAATGGTACTATGATATTTAGTTTGTTTTCTCCAAAGGTCTATTGGATTCATGGACATTTTAATAAAAATATATTATATTATATTCCCTCGCATGTTGACTACAAGCAATTATAGCCTGCATCCCCTAAGGAATTTAATTGTTGCCTCCTACCATAGAGTCCACATTGAAATATGGTGTAGTCAAGAAACACGGTTCTAAATGCTCACAATGGCTTGGATGCACTTAGGTGAGTCTAAGAGCAAAGAATTCAGTTTGTAGGGGAAATATACAAGGCCCTCCATTAACAAACATATTTCTGCAAACAAGAAGATCAAATAAACCTATAATGGAACAAATAATGACAACAAAGAATTAGGATTACTAGAGAAGGTGGACATTTAAGATTTGCATAGATGTGATCTACCCAGGATTGAAGTATTGCTTGACCATGTTGAAAAATTGACCGAGTTTGCTATCCCCCTGCCTCCAAAGACTTATGCTTAAGTGTAAATTGGTGGGGAGACTAACATTTCCTTTCCATGGACTCGAGGGTACAAGATCTTCCTCCTGCTCTTATCATCTTCCCATATAAGCATATTGAAGTCTATGCCAATATGATAAGCAATAAAGAAATAAATAAGACGAACAAATCTTGTAGTCTGTTGCATTTATCCTTTTCAACAAGGTTACTCCCAAAAATATTCCTAGTAGACTAAATTTAGTAAAGTTTCTTCATGAAAAGAAATAACAAAACGAAAAACATATGACCTCCAAAGATGTTAGAACTTCCAAGTGAAGACATGGTTTGCTATATAGAATTTGTCTTGCTACATGGCTTCATGAATCATTAAAGCATATGACAAATAGACAAGAAATATATTCTCAAGAAAATATTTTGAACATAGAAAGATACAGTCAAAATATCATTATGCATGTATATTCCATACCTTGTACTTTCAACTATCATGCATGCATAATACCTCATTTGTCCCAGAAAGTAGAGACAATATGCCCAACAAGCAATATAAAGTCTGAGAATAAATATACAAGCCCATAGTTGATTGCATTGGTCCCCCTATTCTTCCCAACTTAATCCCTCTACACAAAACATAAAATTCTATACAAATTTTGGTCATAAAATAATATAAGATTCAAATCTACAGAGCTCCAAAATACATGAATTTGTTGTTACTTTGCGTGTTGTACAATGTCATGATATTATTATTTTTAAATGCCAAATTCATGTCAATTGGATACATAATTATATGTTTAAGAGTCTAAATGTGAATTTCTTAACATACATCTACATTATCTTGATTACATCCTAGGATTTGAACTGGTTAGCATATCTAAAGAAGGTCAGAGCCATTAAGACTACTTTTTGAGGTCTCTCGAGTCAGAAACAATGTTGAGATTAATAATATTTTCTTATAATTACAAATGATGTAATATTGGTGTTAATGTTTCCCTTTTCCCCAATTATTAAAGGGTTCTAGCTCAATGGAAGAGAATCTGCTTTACAAGGAGGTTGAAGGTTCGATTTCTTCGTGCCCTAATGATATTGCAATATTGATATTTTAAATAGAATATATTTTATTATATTTTCAAGGGGGGTTCTAAACTGATTTCATATGTCNGCCCCCAAAAATCACTTTTAGGGGAGGTTTTGATCTCTTCCAAAACCACCCCTAAAATTCAAAACTTTTAGCGTTAGTGATATTAGGGGTGATTTTGTAAAGACCACCTCCAAAGACAAAACTACCCCCAAAAATGACTTTTGGAGGTAGAAGACAACCACCTCTAAAAGTCAAATTTGTTCTAGTGAACTTATCAAAATGATCTTGAGATGTATAATTTCTCTCCCCATCAAACAATGTAATCCTTTGAGAATATTTATGTGGAATGTCATGTAGAACAACTGGTAAGGAACATGGGGAAACTCTACTATCCATAGCTCTAGGTGGATTTGGAAAAGTACTAGAGGTTTGAGGCTGAGGGGTTTGGATTATTGGTTGTTTCCTTTCTTCTATTTTCACAATTTCCTTTGAAATTTTTTCCAAAGAGAGTCTCGTGGATATGATTCAAACCTACTTTGATTAACTATATCCTTCTTCAAAACATATTTATACTTGATTTCAACATAGATTGTTCAATTTTTGTGTCTAAATCAAGGTCTCGAAAATTTATAAATTCTTCTTGTGATAAACAAAATGATATTTCCAATTGAGAAGTATGTTCTTGTTCTTTTCCTCTACTTCTCCTAAGTAAACTTTATGAATCTTCCACACTAAATAAGGGTTCGGAATTAAGGTTACCTCTTGTATGTATTCTTCTAGAAGCAAGGATGTCGTATTTGAAACTGCTTTCTTGAATATGATTGCAAAGTCGCCAAAGAAAAATGCAACCAAATTCAAATTAAAGAACTCATGTTTTCCCATAGAAATTCTACTTTCATGAAAATGTTGTCATTCCTCTCAGAGCATATTGCAACTCTCATTCCACGGCATCAGAGCCAAGATGTTAGCACTCGAATTTTTCCTCTAGCTATGGAAGTATATTTCAAGGTAACCTTATGAACCAAGATTTAGGGGGAATTTTGACTTCTTTCCTACTAGAAGGGATCTCTCAATAATTATACACAAAATCCAAATATATCTCTCAAAGGAAAAAATTTAATATTTTTTATGGATGAAACAAGTGGCTAACATTGGGCATGGAGTCAAAATCACAAGTTAAATAACAATAGCAGTGCTTTGCAAAACAATTTCTTTACATAGGCAGGATAGTCACTCTTTTACTATCAATTCCTTGTTTTTCTTGTAGTAAAGAGGAAAAATGAACAGTCCATTAACATTCCCATCAAACAATGAATCCTATATTAAATTTAGATGAAATTTTTTGTGGATCCTTAGAATAAAATAACTAGAGCGTAAACATATGGATTCCAATTCAATATACAGTTATCCAAGAATGAAATATAACATAATGGAAAAGATAAAAGGAAGTACACTCACAATAAAGAAAGGAATCACAGACTGCAGAAATAACAATCTAAGAATATTTGATAAAAATATTACTTAACTCTATAGTTTTATTAACTTTGATAACTCTGTTACAAAATAGGTCTCTCTTTCTCATGGGTTTCAACCCTCATTACAATACAAAGTGGTGATTTTATACATCAATAGTTTTCCTTTAGTTTATAACTACCTACACTCTAAAAATAAGCATTTGTAATTGCCTTATTGCATCTATCAGATAACCCATAACAAGCTAATTTTCTAAACTACTTGGAAAATCTATTAAGTTGTTCTAAGTAATACTTCTCTTCAATGTGATTCTGGCCTTAATATGAACTTCTTCATTGCTGCAATTTGTATTTCATCTTGCCAAAGTTTTATATGCTCTTCAATTGATATCCAGATGGAAGTTCCAGACTTGCCATCTCCTTTTATAACACTCTCAACTCCACATGGTCCACATACAAAATAGGTGGCAGATGGGCACCAATTGTTCTGAATGTATTCAATAACTCAAAATACACTACCAAATTATAAATTATAACCTTTCCAGATAAGGACTGAGTCATGTCCTCAAACCTTTTATGATCTAATCTAGATTTAACTAACAATTCCTAATATTTAGATTGGGAAATAAGCATGCCATCTTCATTCCAAAAAGAAGTCAAACCTTTTTGAAATAATGACATAAATGAGGCTTTAAACATTTTCACCTAATGCAACATTATATCAATCTCGACTTGAAATATTTCAATATTTTGATGATTTCCTACAACCTTCCCATCCCAAGTTATTACTGCAATCCTGTCCTTAATTCCCATTGTTCTTAATTCTTCCTCGAGCAAAGTGTTAAGGAAATTTATTGTGTTTATAGTTGTGTCTATTGGCTTTATTTTTAAATCTTATTTCATAGTTGTACAACTTTGTATGGATGCATTAATCACTGTTTCCTTATGCTGGATTTAGTTCAAATATGGTCTTATCCTTGTAGCTTATCAAAATTATCATGTCCCAAAGGAGATACCTGGCACCCTGCACAGGTAGTTGTCCTGGAAACTATTTTATCAATTTGTTATTCATGTCTAGAGACATATTATTCTTATTTTCAAATAGTAATCTCTCCTCTTCTTTCCTTTTTGTTGCTTCAAGCAAGTTTTGATTTCGACTCTTCAAGCCCATTATATCCTTACCTCTCAGACTAACTTGTGACATATCCTGAACAATGGCTTATGTATTTTTTTTTGTACTTGGTTGTTCTATTTGTACTAGTCCCTTTTTATTTGTGTCTTCTCTTTCCTTTTCCAAAACCGACTGGTTCCATTCAAAACATCTATTTTTTAAAGTAAGGAAACCTTTTTTCCTTTTCCCAGTGATTTTTTTCTCTAATAAGCTTCAATAATATATCTTTGCAATCATTCAAGTCTCGAGATAATAATTCTTTTTCTTTTTCTAACTCTATTAATTTAGAATCATGAATTAACTGAGTTGTTGGAATTTTCAACTTTTTTTTAAGCAACTGGATAGTGCTCTCCTTTTCAGCTAGAATTTTTTTGTGTTACTTTCCATTTGTCTACCTCACTATCTATAGTCAACAGATCTCCCGAAGCATTTTTATCTGCTGCTGATGGAATTTCTTCTCCACCTTTTCTTGTCTCAATTTATTTTCTATTTTAGACATTGTAGATTGTAGCTTTCACACTTTCATAGTATCTTTCATTAAGTAAATATAAATGACCTTTCAAGTTTGTTTATGTAATTGAATCATGTCAGGTACTGGGATATCTTTCAAGTTAAGCTTTGTTTCAACAATCTTGTTTCTAGTAGCTACTACTAGATTCAAAGTATTTCTTGCATGATAGTTGACAATAACTAATAAAACTTCCTTGTTTGAAATATTTCCAACCTTTGAATACAACTTTAAATATTCTTTTGAATAAATATCCTTATATTTCCTATATTTATCATATAAGTAATTTCTAGACTTAAAATTTTTCACCGGATCCTTCTTGTATTTCTGAAAAATCAATGATTCTTGGATTTCAAAGGCCATGCCTTTGACCTTTTCCTTCATTTTCTATGATTCTTGGATTTCAAAGGCCATGCCTTTGACCTTTTCCTTCATTTTCTTACTTTCAGCCTCAACTAATTCTTTCTTTGATTTACTTTTTTTTGGGTGCCTTGTAGTCTCCATCTTCAACCTCCACAACCTTTGAATGGCTTCTCTTACTTGTTATTTCCATTTTACTTGGGATTGGAATTATCATTGTTGTTGATTTTACTATAGAAAATGGATTTTCCTATAATTGTATTTTGTTTTCCACCTCTAACTAATAATCCATTCAATTACCCTTCTCAACTAATCCTCCACTTCCTGGTGTTCAAAAGTTTTATTTTTAGTTAATTGTCTCATGTGAGAAATAATATGGTGTGGATAATAATTAACCTAAGTAGCCTTCCCAAAATTCATTTCCTGTTGAATACCTTCAACTATAGGGAGTGCATCCATGTTCTTGATGATGAATGAGCCCACTTTCAGAGGAAATTTGATTTTTGGGGCCTTTCTGAACTTTATAAAGTGCCCATTTTCTACAATCAACTTCTTCCTCATGAAGGAAAATATTATAGTTGTTAGGAATGATGGGAATATATATTGGTTTGTGACCAAAACCATAAACTCTAATTATTGTGTGATCCTTTTTAACAAAAACCAATATCCCACCCTTCTATTAGGAGAAAATTGCACCATCTCCTCCATCTTTGGTAAAACTCTAGGAAGCTTACTTCGAAACATTACTTTATATATCTATGCCATTATAAGGTTCATGTAATTGAAAAAAAAATTGTTGATTTTTGGAGTAAGCAACATTTCTGGAAATTGCAGGTTCTCTTCACTAAAGAAAAAAGTCATCCTAATCAAGTAAGATTGGAATCTGAAATGCCTAGTGGTGTGTAAATTCACTAGTTGAGAATGGTTATTCTCATTCGGGAATTCATCATATTTAAGATATGGTAGCCGAATTGACTATGAATCTAACTGACTCATACTCATTTTAAAAAGTAGACTCAATAATAACTATGGGACAAACCTATCTCTTTCTAGACCTAAAAAATAACTCAACATGGAAAAAACTATCTGGGATTGTTCATTAAACATGCTAACATCAAGGGGAAAGGGTTGGTCTGCAATAAACATGTCATTTTAAAGCATTTACAGTAAAAGGTTTGTTTCTCTTCGATGGAAACATGTCTAAATTGTTGAATTAGGTTTTCTTCAACGAATTCTTCTTGGTTCAAGGTAAGTGATGACAAGACCTCGAGGGAACCTCTGATAACCAAGAAATTTATAGGGAAAAGTATCCTAGACCTAATAGAATCTATTATTAGTGTTTTAGAAGGAGAATACTTTGATGCACACCAAGAAACAATGTTAGAGATATTTAGGGCATGGTTGGGGAAAAATGGTAAAATTGGCATTGGTAGATGCCGTGCAGGTCAGTTCCTTGGTATTTAAAAATATGTAACTTGGTATTTAGATCATATATTGGACCAATGGACAATATTGTATCAAAAATGTCACCATCCCTGTCCTCGAATATTTCCTCAAGTTTTCCAAATTCCTGGACCTGTCCTTATATTTCTCCTCTACCCTCCATTTTCAAATTACAATGGGTGGGTTACCATGTGGCCTACCTGGTTGATTGGATGCTAGAAATTATTTGGTTGATTTGACTTCGGTTGTGCACATACCTCCTCTTCTCTAAAGAATGCAATAAAAAATAACTTTGAACACGTTCCTTTCCCTTTATAATATTCCCTTAGAGGCGGTTTCATGACCGAAACGTTTGTTTTCTCATACTACTTTTGTCCTAATGGAATGATCCTCTTCCCTCCACATGGAAATCAGTAAAAATTTCACTGGGATGAACTTCATCCATTTCCCATGCATGTTGTGGGAACAGAACTTATACCTACCGTATATATGATCTACCATTCATCTTAGCTTGTCGTCCATGTGCCCCCTTTAACCTTTACCTTATCATATTCCATTGTTCATTGACACAAGTGAATTTGAACCCAAAATCCATTATTCAAAAAAAAAATTGTCGACTATCTGACTAGGGCCAGTTGTTATAAATGTCGATCTCTTTTTGTCAGTTATCCGACCACTTTACAGTGTAGACAGTTATCTGACGCTATGCCGTCTGATATTCGACAACATATTTATCATTATACTAGTTGTAGATCCAACATATTAATGTTGCATATTATATGACCAACACTTATCAGAAGGAAATATTTTTGACTACATATCCATCTATAATGTTGGAGATCCGATGGAGATACGTACAAAAAAATGAGAAATACCGACGACATTTTCCTTCAGTCTTATGGCATGATCGTCGAATATCATAGGATATCATGCATGTCTCCAAAATAGTCGTGTTGAGGTATGTACGGCACAGGGTGAATGAATCGAAGAGGTGCATCCACCACGCAAACACGGGTGATGCCATAATGTAGACATGATGGGTGATTCTGAACCTCGTTGTGAATGAAGCAAGGAGGATTTGGAAGAACAAAAATTCAATGGAAATGGAAGTATATTATGTCATATTAGACTCACCAACCCAGGAACCTGTTGCAAATTTTGGTTTTGTACTCCAGGAGCTACAAACCATAGCATCCATGAAGTCTTATGCACCCCATGTGAGAGTTGTGCAAAGTACGCTAATCCTTTTTCAGATCATGCGGGATGATGCTAATCTAGCCATGGGTGAGAGTTGAGGCGGAGCAGGCTGGAGATTTAGACCATGCCAACATGATTGTTTGCATTATGAAGAAGAGTGACTTGACCGATGAGATAGATCATTCCCGCTGTATATACAGGCACCAACTTATCTCTGACTTCATTCATCTCAAGAAATAAATTTAGAGTTGTGAGAGCCTCCAAGCTGATTTCCCCTCTGCAAACAGGCTGATAACATGGAATCTGTCGACGAGACTGAGCCTTGATTCCCGCAACATGGCATGGAAGCACTAGGATGCATACTAAGGAGAGTTAAAGATGATGTGGATATTCAAAAGCGTTAGCCTCGTCGACTCAAAGGAGAAATGGGGGAAATTTTTCAGCAAGCTGCAGAGGACCTCCATCAAGTGAGATCGATTCAGAGGCAACAAAAAGCTACTGAGGAATCCCGACACCTGGAGAAATCCCACACATCCAAGAGCTCACAAATAGACTGACTCATGTCAATATTCAGGTAGGAACTATGGCCTTCGAAGCCCTAGTGCAGAATGAAGTAGCCAACCAAAACTTTGTTGATGGAAACTAGGGTTATGGGACCTCTCTAGCAAAATAAACATGTCTTTGTGTTTTTTTGTCTACTAATGGGATCATATATCTGTATATTTAGGAATATATCCATTAGTAACTTAAATTCTCCTTTTGTTTACTACTATGAATGCTATGAAGAAGACAAATGTTAGTAAGTACATAAGTTACAAATTTTCTCTAGCATAAGAAGACAATGTATTTTTTATATATATGCATATATATTATTTGTACTTATCATGCAATATTGTATCTGAATTTTTTTTAGAATTTGTCGTATTTGTTTCCATACTAGTTTCAATATAGCTTAGATTTCATATTGTGAACTATTCCTTTTCGTTTTTCTTTTCTTTTTTAGTGGTTCATTTCTAACCATGTCTTCATCACATTATATGACAACCACTAAATCTCTTTTAACGAAATATTGTTAATCCCTCTTAAATCTCAAATCTCTTAAAGGATTACATCATTGTTATGTAATGCGTGTATTTAGCCCTAGATTTGATCTCAAATCCATTTGCAAAGCAATGTTAAACTTTGTCTTTCAGGACTAATTCCAATGGTACTAATTTCTTGGCACATAAAATGTTTCTGAGTATGATAAGAATGGATTCCAAACTAATATGAGATATCTGAACATATTGTGACCTTATACTTCTTGAGATAGATTTGAATTTTGATCATAGTGTTCCCTATCACCATTTGGTTTCTATTGTTGCAAGTCTTTATTTAATTCATTCTTGGCACACCTAAGCGACATTTGTTTGCTAAACCATTCCATAAGTTAAATATGAGTATGATGGCTTACTACAACCACTGTATTAGAGGAAATGTTGGGTCTAAAATGGGCCTTATAAAAAATGTGCCATGGATGAGTTGGATTTTTAAAGACAATAGAATTTCAATATCTTTGGTCAACCATTATGGTTGAGTTGGACATATAATGCTTATGTGTCATAATTTTATTTGAGAATAGCTAACTCCATATCAACCTCACCTTCGTTAAGATCGTAAAACGATGATCTCGAAATATGATATATATACTTGAAATAATAAATATATAATATTTTATTTGATCACTACTTTCAACTCATTTAAAAAATAATTCTCGCATTAATTAAAATTACACTGTAGACATTTTGAAATACTAAAGGCATTTACTAACCAATATTTAAAAAACAAAACTAAATAGTATTTAATTTTAAAAGGAATTATCTTGAAATACTAAATAAAAATATTTAATATTTTCAATATTACTTTCCATTTTTTAGGATAAACGATAGTTCACGCGGCTTTGTTCATAGTAAAAGCTTAATAATACATTACTACATTTACATTTTCCTTTGGTAAAAGTATAAGAAAAAAAAATTCTCTCCATATTACATTTACACTAAAATTTTCAATATTACATTTACATTAGAAATTTGCTATGCGGTCTCACAATAATTTTTTCATATTTAGAAATTTGCAATATTACATTTACATCATAAATTTTCTATGCGGTCTAATAATACTTTTTCAATGTTTTTTAATAATAATAAAACAAAAACATTACAAATGGTTATAAAAATATAATGTTTTTAAAAAAAATTGTCAATGATTATAAGCAAATTCATCGTTATATAAATGGAAATATTGAATAACAACATTTTATATATTTTAAATCCTTTAGAATTTTATTATAAATGTTATTTTTTTAAAAATTAACATGATAATAAAACTATTATATTTTAAATATTTTATAATTTTATTAGAAATATTATATATAATTTTTTTTAAATCAACATGATATGAAAAAAATTATATAAAAATATATATGGTTTATTAGATTACATAAATGATAAGAACATATATTGTTTATTGTTTTTTATTTTATGTAATGTAATAATTTTTATATGAATTAATATAAAATGTATGTTAAAAAATAATACTAATTTTTTAGTTTTTAATACTATTGTAATTATATTTTCCATTATAATTTAAATATGAATATATTTGAGTTTTGTATTTTATTAAATATATAAAAAGTAGTGGTGCATTTATTTAAAAAAATTATAAAATAAAATTTAAAAATTCTACTATATCATTTATTATGTGTGCGCGAGAACCTAAATATTTCATTAATATTTTTAACCATTATCTCTTTACTCTACATTAACTCAACACACTTTTCAACTACCATTAATGAGACAATTTAGGTTGACTTTGATTAGATTTAATCTGACATGACATATTTGTAGTGTGATGTGGTTTTTATTATTATTTTCCTTAGGAGGCCCATTTTAGACCCCAAATTTCCTCTAATCACTATCTTTCATTGTGCATGCATCTAAGATAGAACTGATACAAATTGTCTCTTTGTTACCTTTTAGATATGTCTTCATTACTCCACTCTTGGAAATTCTTTTTTTTTTTTAACAGGAACGGTTATGTTGCATTAATCGGCATTCTGGCAAGCCAGAATCAGAAAGGTACAAATCTGAAGAGAGTTGGTGACCTCTAACAGTGCTGCCAACCTTCTTGTGAAAGTCTTGGGAGACAACACTCTTGGAAATTCTTGTAAGGCATATTGGTTGACTATTTCAGTTGTAGCCTAAGCATTTTGATTTCAGAAGTATATCACCCTGAAAAACATCTCCTCTAGCTAAATATTGTGCAATGCTTTAGAGAAAACAAATTATCCTTCAGTAAGTTCTGAATGTTATTGGAATTTTATCTTTGGTGCCTAGTAATATAGAGCACAAGTGTGAAGATAATCTAAAGTTGGCTTATGATTTTGGAAGTAATACATGCGTAAAATGTTTGATCTATGTTCAATAAATATATGGCTGAATGATTAATTAGAAGGATCTTTGTTGCTCATTATGTACTCGCTCATAATCCTTGTCAGTATTAAAATGAATGTCTTCGGTTTGATAAAATGTTATTTACATTGAGCTAATGTTTGAAAATATATTTTCTTTGGACTAAATTGAGCTTATAGTCAACATCATAGGATCTAATTTGTGGATTAATTAATCAATACTTACAAGACAAGCTAACTATTTATCGAGTCAATCTTTGTATTTAAAAACTAGATGATATAAAACCTGTTATTATACCTTTTAATCGATGTTTTCTATTGTTTTATGCTAATTCAATCATACTTATGAGAAAACACCTTATATGATATGTTTTATATTGGAGTCTACTCATACAAGCATACATTAGGATATGTACAACATGAGGTTATAATAGCTTGGAGTTTCTGCACATAATGGAAGCATTTGAGTGTTATTTGATTTTTCGTACCAAAGTATGTTTGTTATCTACAATTGCAAAGGGATAGAAGCATAGGTTCTCAGATTTTTCAAAGTATCACATGTACATTTTCCATTATTTCTACTAGGATGAAGTTTTGATAGGTACATTATCAGAATTAATGCTTGGGACCTCATCATTTTAGGAACTTCTATGATGAGTGAGTGGCTGTGTATTAATTCTGCATGAATCAAACATAATACTTGTATATTAGTTCTATATGAATAAAATATTATAAACAAAATATTACCTATTTGTAAAGAGTGCATATTTGTATCAATGAAAATAATAAAACAACTTATGAAAAGAAAAAACACATAAGCTTGAAACTAGAACAATTGGTAGCTTTTGAATGGGTAATGGGTGAGATTTAATCTCGTTACTTGTAGTCTTTAGTATCTCTAGGTGAGATGATTAGATGTGTTGTAGCACAGTCTATTGGTGAAACAACTACTTAGATGATAAATACCTGAGTATGGAAGACATTACAGAAAAGATCAACCTCGAGTTTGATGATGATTTGACATGCATTTTTAATGACGATAATCCAGAAAAACGTATTCCTCGTATATGTATTATGGATGAAGAGGGTTCTAAAGGTGAATCACAAGACCAAAATTCCGAAGATGATATATTTTTGAAGAAAAATGAATGTAACATGCTTACAAAAATGGCTCTCAGGGGAATTCTAGATATTAATAATGTTTCTACAAAGTATGGAAATATCAACAAGTTTGATGAGAATGATGTATTTAAGCCTAAGATAGAATGGATGCTAGATATAGAAGGTGTCAATATTTTAGATGTGATGTGCCATGGAGATGTGGATGCCACTAGGACACCAAGTAATCACTTGATTGAGATTATTGAAGTGCTTGGAATTGATAACCATGTTTCAAAGAGAATTTGTTGCACAAATAATGATGGGGCCCAGTTAGATATGAAGAGATAAGGTGTACATCCATACAAACAATTGACAGACTGTATAATGACCAATATCTCTCCCAACCTTGTATCATTCGAAAGCTACAATTTCATCATTTCAGAGAAGTTGTGATTCCAAGTCAACTATCCTCCAATGTCCTTCCTCTCTCCTATCAATGACTCAATGAATTAAGGATTTCATCATGGAAAGATAACTAAATCACAAAGTCGTGGTACTTCAACATTGCTTGCATATGTGATATTAGTTCGAAATCTAGTGAACCCTCCAATATCCAACCAATGTCCTCAATTACAAGAGACTATAGATGTATCCTTTGAATAAGAAATGTCACTTTCTATTCATAAGACTTGGGTTCATTTCTACCCTCCACCAATATACTAAAGCTTTCTAGCATACCCTCCTTTCCAAAAAATACAACCCTCCTTTTGTGTCTCTTTCCTCCACAAGTTCCACCTTCATAGTATGGATCCATGTCTCCTTCCTCCATGGGATCCATACCATGGGAGTGTTGGACTCAAGGAGGGAAATATACCCTTTCTTGGCTCTTTGTTCATCATAGGAGATTTCATCCAATGAAAGCCAACCCCTCATAGTATGAATAGTCTTCTCATTCCTTCACATCGTCCATATATTTATATTCTCGACCTCAGGCAGGTAACAATACTCATTCTTGGGTCTTTGTTCATCGGAGAAGTTTGTCTCCACAAACCCTTTCGGGTGGAAGAAATCTTCGTTCTTTGAGGCCTCTTTGCTACTTCTATTTGTTGGCATCTATATTCTTTCAAGTATTCCTTGAATGTCCCTAACCATATTTTGATTTAGAAGCAAGAATTAATTATTAGACACAATGTGATTAGAGAGGACTAGATTAAGAGCAGGGACTAGCTTGGCCTCTAGTAGATATTTCTAGTCAAGACATGCATACAAAACAATGGTATAGATACAAGAGTCTAGGGTAAGTGCATTTTTCAATTGGTTGTTCTTACACATTGTGTTTCCCATGTCCATTACACATGGATTCCTATGGCTATTGAATCATTTTAGCTCTAATGATGACAAATTTTTTTAAGGCGAAAGAACCAAGGAGGTCCTCATATCATTCTAGTGAGATAACTATTACACCATGGCTAGGGCTAATTCCATAGGTATCGGTGGTTGTGTGTCCAATGAGATGGGGTGTTTCCTTTCCTAATTGTAGGTACGATGAATCCCAACTCAAAACCATGCTTGCACTCACCCTCCGACACTCTAAAGAAATGTTATTTGCATAGTTTTATTTAGTTTTGTTGCTAGGCAATTTCAGTCCCATTGACCAAATTTGTTCATGTGTTGATACAAATATAATTTCTATCTTTTTAAACTATAAAATTATATCCTAACAAAATAAATTACACAACAATTAACTTATTTCCAACATTTCTATCTTCTTAGCAACCACTTATTCCTAACATACGGTTTGGATATAATGAAAGTAAGACTTGGAAATAAAAATTGTGTACCTTGGTTATGTAGTTTGGTCACCCTTCAACTTCGGATTCCAAACCTTCAAATCCTTCACTTGAATACTTGCAAAATAGAAACAATACCTTCCTCAAAATCTTATGGCTACAGTAAAATAACTATGAAATGAGACAACTATATAAGCCTGCATTTAACCATACATTCCACATATAAATTTGATGTGTTTACTTTTTAAAGAATGCTTCAAAATTGCCTATGTAATATCTAGCATGAGCAATTTTCTTAACAACCGTTAAAGGTTCAAATGATGGAAAAAAAAATCGTAGTAAAGATCATATTCAAAGCAACATTATGAGAGTAAAATATCTTATGTTTCTAACATGTCTGGCAATAAAAATGAATTATGAAAAGATGTAAATTTGCAGCTATAAATAAAAATTGTTTTAAAGAAGCTACAATTTAAAAGTATGTCATGATAATGCATCATTTCTCTTACACGTGTCCTGTAAATACGCATATGTTGTCCAACAAATATCATATCTATACTTCTTTCATGCCAAGATACTCCAAGAGTGAATTTATGAACATAATATATAAACTTGGCATGTCTCCTAGAATGTTCACTTAGGAAACCTTAGGTTTTATGTTGATTACCATAATAAAAAATAAAATAAAGTTGAGTATACTTAGAGTAGGATACCAAAGGTCATGTGGATCTTCTTCTAGGGATTCTAGAATGGTCACTTTCATGTAGGAAAGGGTCATATGTAGGTGTGGGTACAAGTGTGTAGAATACTGGAAGGCATATACCAAGGAATTGGCATTAATCACTTTTAAACTCAGGAAAGGTAAGGACAATCTAGTCTGGTCTAAAAACCCTTTGCATGGAACCTATTCTGTGCACTTCATTAAAAAAAAAACATAGTTTTGAGTGTTCTAAAATAGTGAGTTGTCTAAGGAAATTTGGCTGCTATCTGAGGAAGTTTGTGGAGGATAGATGGAGCTCCGATTTCTTTGGTTTCAGGAAAATTTCAAGGGTTGTAGCAGCAATAACACATGCAATTTCGTGACTGTTTCTGAGGAAATTCGAGTGGTTCATGGAGGGAACAACATAAAGTTAAAATAGTCTAAGTGATTCTTCTTGTATAACCTTCAACTCTTATTTTTGGGTTAGTTACAGACGTGGCAACAAATTTTGAGCAGCTTTGATTTTGGATATTAGCGCAGAAGCAACCAAAGTTAAAGATAGGGTTTGTGTGAGTTTTTTTTAACACTTTTTGCTTCTTCTATCATGTAGTTGGTTTGTGAGTGAGTTATAAACAACTCCCCGTATATGGGAATATATTAATGATATAAGATGAACACTCCATACACTTCATGAAGGTGTTACATATACAATGAAGTGGTGCAAGTATACACAATCAGTGAGACCTTATTGATAATCTTGTTCAGACATCTATTGATGATGTATACTTCTTGTCAATCCTTGATGATGATGGTAACATAAATAGTCTAAACATAATATGAAGATGATGCTCTAGTACACAATAGTGAGCTGACATGTTTTTTATCAGTTGGGATGAAGTGTATGACTAGATTTCTATGCAACAAGTACATGAGTAGCTTGAATACCTGATTGTGAAAGGAAAGTGATGAGTTGTGATGAGTATATTAACAAAGACATGATATTGTAAGCACTCGACAAGTTTATGATATGACTGATTGATGACATGATATTATAGACAAGTCAGTAATAAAGTAGACAGGTTGAAGACATGTGAAGAGGACAAGATCAGTGATGAAGATGCTATGAAAGTTGACCATAACCCCCAAAAGTACGTCAATTACGCATCCGGCCAAAAGCACATAATTAAAGATATTGTAATTTTTCATTGGATGATGTCTTTTGCTACCATGGTTAAAATAAGAAAAAATCACATCCTTGATCAATGACCAGAGAATGCTTCTTGGTTTGAATTGATGGCACTGGTGTAGTTTTATGTCAATGATACTTTTAGATTCCATGGTTCAATATTATTATATCATCACACCAAATTCAAAACATTATTCCATAGAGGTTCCCTTCTTAGATGCGTCAGCTATTTAGAGGAGGCACATTATTAATACAAGGGATGGCAATAGATCCTGATGTAGGTGTGTGTAGGCCTTGTTTGGTACCAACATAGTCCATGACAACATTGGCGTGGAAGGTCATGTTGCAGAACAACCTTTTACTTTACAGCCCTGAAATGTTGGATATGCATTACACTACTACTGACAACTGGAATGATGACTAAAAATCCAAGTAATGATGAAAGGAAGGGGAGAAAAAAAATCACAGTATAAATCTTACAGGAGATACATTGCATCCTCAATCAAGAGAAATATATGTGGCATTGGAAAGTTGGAAACAATGGCTAGGAGATGAAGGATGGATGGTATGTGGTTAAGAAAAATTCTTTGTTTCCAAAAGTTGAGAAGGAGCTTATTGAAAACATAATTTGTATTCACGGTGAGAAGCTGACCATTGCTTTTGGTCTTATCAGTGCAAGCCCTGGAATTCCTCTCTATGTAGGAGTAAGCTACTATTGTAGCAAATGGACCCTCTTTCCAACCACAAATATGATGAGAATCTGGCATAAATTTCAGGCATGGGTAGAGCTATACCATGTTCTAGGATCCATGCATATGGGGGAACAATGCTTATATGGGTATTTCCCAATTCTAAATTTATCCAGATCATTAATATTTCAATCGAAGTTTTGGATTGAGATCAACTCTGATGTTCTATATCACTGGATTCCAACAATTGGAGGAAATTTTACTTTCATATCCAAGATTGTGAAGTGAGAAATTTGCAAGAGATGAAATCCATTTCTATCATTTTAAGGATGTGTTCTTGAAAAGATTAGTATTGTTTCTGGTTAGAAAAAACACAAACCATAACCTTGTTTAATCTGAAAACTACCAACATGAGCATGGTCCTTCCCTAATTTAATAGCTGTGGTTTAGTCTTTGTTTATGTGTTCAATATAATGACTTATTTGGAGAAGAAATAGATTTAATAGGGTCTTTGAAGAGAGTGTGCCTGATCATAAATGACATCAATTATTTCATACATTGATAGTGAATATGACTCTATGACACATTTATATATTGAAGTACAATAACCTAAAGGATATATGCTATGATTAATATACTCGAATTGCATGAATTTGAGTACAAATTTCTCAATGCCAAGAAGACAACTTGTTCTTCAATGTACCAAGTATACAGATAGGAACTGCATATCATGTCATCATCTTTTCGAGTTTAACTATACTAGTAAATTGATAGCTTTATTATTAATGTGGACTTTATATGTTTTAAAATTGATTTGAGAAAAGGAGGTTATGTGATTAATGTTTGCTAGCCATGCGAGCTTCTTTCTTTGGTACAAAGATTTAAAGAAGGATTCTATAGCTATAAATAGGAATTACTAACATGCAGTTATGGAATCCTCTTTTCTCTTTGGTTTTAGATAGCTTCTCAGTTCATCCAATTGCTATATGATGAAGGGAGCAACCACACATGAAGAGAAACGCATCCTCTTTTCATCAAATTTGAAACCTATTATTTTACTCTCTTTCATAATATAGTCCTTAGTACTTGATTGAGAATTCATAATACTTTCATAATACCTAATTGAAAACAAAAAAAATTCACTTGCATTATTTTGAACCATAATCATAACCTAAGTTTCATGCCATAGTGACTTCACGTTATCGGTGAAGACACATACTTTCAATGGTGTAGAATGACTGAAGGAAAGCATCATCAAGTTTTAAATTGAACCTCCATATGAAACTACATGAAAACTTTTTTCTTGTAAAGAAAGATCAACTTTCATCAATGCCCCAAGGAAGAAGAATTCAGTTGATCATGGAATCTCAGACTTCTTAAATTTATAGACATTTAAATTAATGATGGAATCTCAAAGATATTAAATTTATAGAAATTTTGGTGTTTGGAATACCATTGAAAATATACAAAGATATGTTTACTATCCTAAGATGCATGAATATATTTCAAATTTGATCATAGGTTGTGAAATTTATAGCACTAGTAACCCAAATAATAGGGAACTTATTTCCACTTTCCATTACCAATACCAAGTAGACCTTATGAAAGTATCTCAATGGATTTTGTTGGATATTTCCCTAGGTTAAGGAGAGGCGAATCTATTACTTTTCATGAAAGTATCTCAATGGATTTTGTTTCCCATGTAGTGATAGCATTTTAGTGGTGGTTATTCATACCCCCTAAACCAAGAGTGTAAAAATAGGGTAATTATAAGTTCCGTGATTGAGCTTTAAAACTGTACAATAGAGTATGGGTATTGTTTATGCCAAAAATTGTTCCCAGACTACAAGAGAACAAGACAACATATTCTCAAATATATCAATAAAACAAAATAGGTTTTTTAGAGTTTTTTAAGGTTTTCTAGGTTGTGAAGTTTGATGACAAGAGGGAATACATTCATAAGCCAAATAAAAACTAAATCACAAGTATAGAAAAACTGAGATGCATAACATAATAACCATGTATCTAACAGAAAACAACACTGAGGTTCATCCACAAATGGCAAGCACTACAAGTATAAAAAATTTAAACCAACAATGAAATTACCAACTGAGTAGCTAAAACAAGATATAAATGAAGCCAGAGAACAAACTGAAGGGTAAATAGAGCATATATTTCATAATCAGTCTTTCAAATACACATAAGAGTCATTTACTTAGCTTATGAACAAGTCTGAAGACCTCCTCTTTCCAGCCAAAAAATCGAACCCTTAATTCTCTTTGTGACATACATTAATGCTATCCTTCCAAAATTGGTTTAGGACTAAACCCTAACTGCTTTTCAGCCTACTCATCGAAATAGTTCTATCTAAATAATAATTACAAAAAAAAAATATCCTTCAAAACATAACTAATAACTGATTGTGTTAACAAGATTCACAAATCTTTAGCTGCTTCAGCTAACAAGGCTATCCCTTCTAGGGCTTGGGCCTTTCTTCTAGCCTTCAGTTGCTCTACTTCCATCTCTGCCATCTTTTTAGTGAGTTCTTCATTTTGCTGTTGTATATCTTTGATGTTTTGTTTCAACATTGTAAATTGAGACTTTGTATTCCTCTTCCTTTTCAATGCCTCTTTTGAGACTACAATCAACTCCTGATAGTGGCTATTCACCTCATCTAGATCCTCTCTGAGTCTTCTATTTGCCATAACCAAGCCATCATTTGTCTCTTTCATATATTACACCTAATATTTATACTATTTTACAGTTCTCTGTAAATTCTCTTTTTCTGAATCAAATGCTTTATTTCCTGCTGTGGTTTGCATCTCATTTGGAAGCCATAGAATGTTTAGTCTCTTATAGATTTCTTCATCTTCTGGCAACAATTCTATAGGAGCTTCAGGAAAAATTAAGTTTTCTTCAGTCTCATCTTCACAGGGAACATTTTCATCAACCATCACCTTCTTTTCTGAGTGAGAAGCCTTTATCTTACGTTCTTGTTGTTCCTACAACATTTGACTTCGTATCTCTAGAAAAATATCAGACAATTTAGTCTCAGTAAGGGAAGACTCTCTTTCTAATTCCATTGGCCTTTTTCCTTTACTGTCACCTTTATCAACATCGAATTTTTCATCAAATGAGGAGTCATCTATCACTGTTACTTCTTCTTTATTCAATTTAGGGTTCAGCAATTTCTTCATATTCAGCCTGAGCTTGTTTTTAGGTCTATTCTTGGGTCTCCACACAGGAGCAAGTTCCCCTAACATTTTGAAATTTTTTCCCTGATGAGTGGCTGAGGCAAATTCAATAACTTTAGTTTCTTTTTCTTTGGTACGGCTACCTCATTTTACTGGCTGTGAAATTCTTTTTAGTAGAAACCCTAGTTTCATCAATAACATGAAGTTTATCCTCCTCAAATAGGCATTTCTCATCCTCTGACAGGACTGTGATTGGACTTTGTTTTTGAACTTCAGTATCTTCCTTCACACCTGAAATTTTCTCTGTAGGTACAATCTTTTCATCAACAATTGTCTGTGCTGGTACATCATTCTGAACAGGCCTGGTCTCCTTATTATCAGATTGCAAATCGTTGCTCTCAATGTTATTAAGATGTTGTTTAGACTCAAAATCTTTATTTGCAGGATTTGATACTTCCTCCAATTTAATCATGTCTTCATATTTAACCTTTACCTTATGTTTGAGCTTTCTGATCAAGGTCTGTCCTTTATTAGCCTGTTTTCTGTGAGACTATCCTTCTTGACTATTCTGAAACCCTGACCAAAAAAGGATATATTCCCAAGTTTTTCCTTTACTCTGCAAAATGGTGTTGATAATGAGTTTGATAAGTCCATGGTGAAAAATGGACTGTCTAGTATGATTTTGGTGTTCCTTGATTCTGCAAGACATCTTCTGCGGGCTCTTTATCAAGAAGAAGGGCAGGTTCATCTTTGACTCATTACTGAGGTGTTGAAGAAATCTAAAGTGGTATTTAAAAACGAAGGCATATCTTCCTTCACATGTAATATAACTCTGTAAAACCTTAATAGGTTCTATCCATTCAGGTCTAAAGTTATGAATGGGTACACCCTTACCCCAATCTGCAATTACACCATGCAGTAGGTACCTTTGTGCATTAAAGGTGAATGGCACCTTCTTAAACCATAACTCTCCCTCATTTTCAACTCCTGTTCCCTTAGGTACCAACTCTTTGGTCAACTTGAATTGCAAAGTATCAAAAGATACAGTGTCTTTGTCATAGCACTAAGCAAACTTATGGGAGACCTCTGCATTCTATCCATCAATTTTCTTGAAAAATATCAACCATCCTGCATTTTCAAATATCTCAGCACATTCTGAAATTTATCTATCCAACTGAGATCAGTGGGCTTAGCTCTATTAGTTTTTCCACTTTTCTTCATTTTCACTATGGTTTACAACACCTGTCAATAATCTCACAAGCTATTTATCTTCAAATTCTCATAGCCAACCCTATCACATAGTTTAGGAACTCTTCTGTACCAAATTTTGCAACAATTTGACCTAATAACAAAATTCAAGGACCTCCAATAGTTCTGCTCTGAAGTTTATTATTTCAAATAATGAATACTTGGATATATTGATTAATATTTCATCATTCATAGTCTATTGAGTGAGCAAATTCATATCCTTCCTTAGAATTTTGACATTATGGACTTTAATAGAAAACCCCCAATTAAACAAACCCTATCAAATGCCACGCAAGGTACCTGCTCAGAAGCTTAATACAAGTGTTGGAAGTCGATCTCTTCAAGGGTTATGTATCAAATTTCACGTTCCAGCTGTCTCCAACTGTCCAAATCGCCTCAAACTGTCGCTGTGGGAAATCCCTAATTCTTCATTCAACTGTAAAAACTCCGATTTCTCAGCAATATGTTTCCACCACAACTTTCAATACCTTTGTATTCTTCATCTTAAGAACATATTCCCGAAAATTCTGCCTCGTTCCACTCACTGTCATCATTCTCCATGAACTGCATACAATTACCATGATCTCCCTCACATGATGACCATACACCTGTTTCAATTATAAACTTGACAAGACACGTATCAAATGTGATAAATAATGTGGTTAACACCTCAGGGACAAGACCCCAAAAAAATCGGACTGAAAAATAACGATTTTTGGCACTCGCGACTTTCTTGTAGCGCTCTAGTGTATTAATTTCGCTCTTGCGCTACAACAAAGTCCCAACACATAATTTCACCTCATTAAATCACTAATCAGGTTTAAGACTTGGTTTATATGTTTAATCTCAACCTTAGTGTCATTTATGAAACCATTTAATCAATATATGCCTTGTAGAACCTTTCAAGAATGAAATCTAAGCAAAATTTATAAAAGCAGGCTTAAAAATAAGAAAAATCAACATGATGAAAACTAAAAGGTTTGAACTCAAAATTAACCTTTATAAACCAAAATTTCCTAGAAGCAAAAATATTAGCAAGTTTCAAAAACATAAACAAAATCATAAAACTAAGGAAGACAAAATCATGACTTAACATCTAGCTCCTGCTACGGGATGAAGTCCTCCTTGTGAGGATTCAAGAACCTGTAGACCAATGCCTTGTTTCCTGCTACTTGCTAATCTGCAAAATTTCTATTGGGTTATGGAGTCCTTATTGTGTTTTACTCACATCGGTATATACAATGAAAAACTAAAATTCCCCTCAAAAACTGTAGAAATGCTTGAGAAATCGTCCAGTAACTGGACTTGACAATTCCTCACCCTCCAAAGTCTGTAGGACAAAAGTGTTATTCTCCAAAAACTTAGATACTAGGAAAGGGCCAAACTAGAGGTTATCAAATTTTCCATGTTTCCCTTTTTTCTCTTTCCTAGCATCCCATTTTAGAACCATGTCACCAATTGAGAAAGTGTTATCTTTGATTTTCCTGTCAAATCTGTCTTTTATCTTCAATCTGTATAGCTGTGCCTTTTCTTCCACTTTTTCCCTGTTCTGCTGCAACTCTGTCATTGCATAAATCCTTCTCTGCATAGCATTAGGTTCTTCCTGATAATCCTGAAAAAACTTCATCGCTGGAATGCCCAACTGAACAGGAAAAACTGCATCTGTACCATACACTAATTGGAAAGGAGAAATTCCAATTTCTTGCTTGACTGTTATTCTATCAGCCCATAATGCATACTTCATCATAGAATCCCATGATCTCTTATTTTGCTTCAGCAGTTTCCTGATACTCTGAATGATATTTTTATTGGAGGACTCAGCTAAACCATTACCTTGGAGATAGTAAGGAGTTGAATGTTTCAACAAGATACCATTCTTTTCACAAAATGCTCCCATTGCCTTAGATTTAAAAGCTTTTGCATTATCTGTTACTATTCTCTGAGGACACCCAAACTTACTGAGTATATTTTCTTCAATAAATTCCATAATCACCTTATCTGTGGCATTCTCGGTAGGGATAGTCTCCACCCATTTGGTAAAGAAGTCTGTTGCCGTCAAAATCCACCTATGTTGTCCTGAAGAAGCTGGAATTATCTCTCCTATAAAGTCCAGACCCCATTGCTGGAAAGGAGCGCTTACTGCAATTGGTTTTAAAGGTAATGACAACAAGTTTTGCTTACTAGCAAACTTCTAACAAGGGATGCAAGCTCTTACCTGCTGATATACATCTGCAAATAAAGAGGGCCAATAGTACCCATCTCTTAAGATTTTGTATACTGTAGCCTTCCAATACTTGTGACCTCCATAAGCACCCTCATGAGATTCAGAAATCACTCCTTCAATTTCAGGTTTATCTAAGCATCTGAGTAGAATACGCCCTGGGTCCTTCCAAAGTAACTACTGTTCTACCAAATAGTACTTAGTAGTTTTTAGCTTCAAAGATCTAGCATATTTTCTATCTAAATGTTCAGGACATTGCAGATACAACAAAAAATACACAATGTCTACGTACCATGTGGATGTTGAATAGAAGACCATAATCTTTTCTTTCTCCAACTCTGCTTGATTTTCTTCCTGAGCTGGCTCTTCTGCTATCACATGCAATCCTAAAGCTTGGAAATTTGATTCATCCAACAGCTTAGCTAAACCTTGTCCCTTGACTAGTTTGGTAGGTCTGATATCTACATCATCCTCCATGATTTTAGCAATCCACTTGCCTCTTTTCCCCTCGCTGTCAGGCTATGTCAAAACATATTTTACAGCATCATTAGGCACATATGAAATAACTTTGGAATGCAAAACATAGATTTTGAAAAATTCCAAAGCTTTTACCAAAGAATAAGCCTATTTTTCCAAGATGCTGTATTTTAATTCAGAATCTCTGAGAGTTTTGCTAAAGAATGCAATAGGTTGCTCAAGACCATCCTTATTCTTCTGCAATACAACAGCTGCTAGTGTATCTTCAGATGCAAAGGAAAATGTTAGAAATTCTCTAGTAAAATCTGGACTTACTAATACAGGGGCTTTAGTAAGAGCCATCTTGATTTTTTCAAATGAATTCTTTGCTTCAGTGGTCCACTTGACTTCTTGATCCTTCTTTAGCATGGCTGTAATCTGCTTGATAGTCTCAGCAAAGTTTGGTATAAACCAACGCAGAAAGTTGATTTTACCAATGAAAGATTGGACATCTTTTTTACTCCTGGGCAGACTTATCTTCAATATTACTTTTACCCTTTCTAGGTCAATCCTTATACCATCAGCAGAAACTAAATGACCCAGTAATTTTCCTTCCTGTACAGCAAAGTGTGACTTCTTTGGATTCAAGGACAAACCAAATTTTATGCATTTAAGAAAAGTCTATTTCAAATGTTTTAGATGTTCATCATCTGATTGTGAAAATACAGTAATAACATCTAAGTAAATTACCACAAACTTGTCCTTTTCCCCAACAAAAGCTATATCCATAGCCCTTTGAAAAGTTGCTCCAACGTTCATTAAACCAAAAGGCATCTTATCATACATGAAATTTCCCTAGGGAGTAGTAAAAGTTGTTTTCTCTTTATCATCAGGATGCATAGAAATCTGATTGTATCCTAAGAAACCATCAACCATAGAAATCCTCTGTGCCCCAACAACCTTCTGCAATATTTGCTCAATTTTAGGTAGAGGATAATTATCCTTTAGTGAAGATCTATTCAAGTTTCTAAAGTCAACACACAGTCTGATTTCTTCGTTCTTTTTCCTAACAGGAACTAGATTAGCCACCCATGAAGAGTACCTAAGAGGAACAATGATCTTAGAATCTAATAACTTCTTCACTTCTTTTTCAATAACAGGAAACAAGGTTGGATTAATCCTCCTTAATTTCTGACGAAAAGGTTTAACATTCGGTTTTAGAGGGACTTTATGTTGTATAATCCCAGCATCATATGTTCTCAATTCTTCATAAGACCATGCAAAGACATCAACATGTTCCTTTAACAATTTTATGTACCTGTTTCTTTGTTCAGCTGTGAGTGCTTTCGAAATTTTCACCATTCTAGGATGTTCTGCAGTGCCAATGTTACAATCCACCACATTTTCTTCTGAATACTGTGCAATAGGTTTTATGGGTGTATCATCTTTCAAAAATATCCTTTCTAAAGGTACCAAACCTTTTGGGATGAAATTACCTTTTAGTTCAATAATATTGTGGCCAACAATTTCATTTTCAGCAATCTCTTCAACATCTCCATCCTCATCATCTTCCTCTTGATCAATCAGGGAATTACAAAACTCATGTGTAAGCTCCAAAAATATTCTAATTTCAATGTCATCTTCAAACACTTTCCACTGCTTTACATTATCAGGTATAGATGGTCTGTACCTAACCTCAATGGGACACCTCAACTGTGTAGTTTTGGGAATTCTAAAATGTGTAGCAGCTAAGGCCAATGAATCAGCAGTCTGATTATGGTCCCTTGGAAAATGGGTAATGTTAAAAGCTACAAAATAATTATTGATCATGTCCCATACCTCATTTCGATAGACTTTCAACAAATCCTATTTCACTTGATAGTTGTTTCTCACCTGCTGAACAACTAATTCGGAGTCGTCATATGTAGAAATCTAATGAATGCCCAAATCTTTAGCATCCTTCAATCCTAACAACAAAGCTTCATATTCAGCAGTATTGTTTGTAGTAATGAATTCTAATTTATACATTAGCTTTATTGTTTCACCTCCAGGGGATATGAGAAGAACCCCTGCTCCAGCACCTTCTTTGCAAGATGATCCATCAAAGTATAATTGCCAAAGCTCATCTTCCTGTTCCTTGCTGTATTTAACTGGCTATTCCTTTTCAACATGTAACAAACCAGAAGTATTGTCATCATCACTAAATGTAACATGCAAGTACCCAAATCTTTATCAACAACATACAGAGGATGGTTGGTAGGGTTCTTGTCATCTGTCACAATATAGGAAAATTGAAGCTGTCTATACATCCTTCTGTTTTCTCCTCCAAACACAGGAATAGTAGCATATGATAAATCCATTTGTAAAGTTCCACCAACTTTCTTTTCCCAAGACCTAGAGAGAAGTAACCCAAATTTAGGTGTAATATCTGCTACCACCACATCCATGATTACACTTTTCATTGGTAGCTAAGCCAAACTGACAACCATGTCTTTAATCACACCTAAACACTTTACAGCACGTGAATCAAATGCATACAGATCATGATAGGGTTTGGTTATACTCAGACCTAAATCCTCCATGACAACCTTTGGCATTAAATTGTGTGATGCTCTTGAATCTAACAGATAGTTATGTATATCATTTGTTCATGGACTATTAGAGTAATGTAAAATGGAGGTGAAGCGTCTGCTTCATTCTCAGTTTTTTCAGCCAAAGCTGATCCAATACAAATATTAGGATTTTCTTCTTGCAGATTCACTGTATTAGAAATAGTCTGATTGTGTGCTGAACCAATCATTTTAAGAACTAATTCTTTATAAGAAGGATTTTTCATTAGTTCAGTAAAAGGCATAGGAATCTTTATTTTTGCCTAATTCATTTTCCAGATTAAAATTCTGCACAGTTTTATTTACCTCTTCCACCTCCATGTTCTTCTTTTGCTCATCTTTAATTTGTTTTTTCTCTGACACGGGATCAGATTATTGTTTAGTAGGTACAACTACCTTCTTCTTTGGGTTCTGTACTACTTGTTTTGGGCCTGACCTCAAATTCAAAGTCTTCTTTGGTTCATTCTAATAGACATCAGTAGTTATCGTAGTCATTTTCATATTCAAATCATCCCCTGTTTCAAACATATCAACATCATCATATTCTGCATTTAAAAATTCTTCTTCAGTGACAAAACCCTCAGTCAACTTTTCTCCAAAATAGTTCATATCCTGATCTGTGTCTTCAAATAACACTTCTTCATCAATCTCTTCTTCATCAACAACATTGTTCTGAAGAGGTGGTGGTACCCTTTGATCCTCAGTCTCTCTCCTTTCTCGTTGAATATAATTATTTCTTCATTTTCTAGGTATGAAACGAGGAGCAAATTGTCTTCTAAATTGGTTCTGATTGTTAGGGTTTCTTTCACCTTCCTAAACAGGCTTGCTTGAATTTCTTTCTAGTTCTAACTTGTTTAATTTTGCAGTCAAAATCTTCACCAACTTGGCCATCTCATCAATTTTTCCTTCTGAAGACTGAGATGTTGAAACCCCTGGAGCTGCTTCCTTCTTACCTTTCCTATCATACATCTGTTGAGTTGTTTCCTTCTTCAATCTATTGGAAGCCAATATGTTATACTCCACCTCTAACGTTGCATCCTACATATTCAGTAAAGAAACAGGTCTTCTTTCTCTTAGCAGTAAGGGAAATTCATGATCAAAAGCATTTGCATATGTGAGTTTTGCAGATGTTTCTAAAGGTTTTATTTCTGCAGGAATTCTACTGTACATTTTATTGAATCTTTTTGAAAAGTCTGGAATGGATTCATCCTTTTTTCTCCTAAGGGCTCCAAATTTAGTTATATAATAAATATGATCCTTGGTGTCACCCCATTGTCTCATGAAGAGGTCCTGAAGCTCTTCTATTATGGTGATAGAATTTGTAGGCAGCTCCCTAAACCATTTTCTAGCATCTCCATCAAGGCTCTGCACAAACATCCTCATCCATACGTCCTTAGCTTCAATATTTTGGTTATCGGCATAACTGAGAAAGGCTTCCCAGTGCTCTTCAGCTGTAGTTTCACCCTGTCCATTAAACCTAGGAAGGTATTTCTGATAGTCACCTCCAGGAAGTGCATTCAAAGGGTGAGGCAAAACTAATGGTGCATATCTGGGTGCAACCATTCGGTCCATCATATCTATAGGCTGATTTTGGGCTACCATTTTAACGTTGACTGACTTTGGTGATGGAGAGACTTGGCTAAAAAGGGGTTTTACCAACTTTCAAATGAAATAGAGGAATCTTACCGGGAGATACTATTTTTGCCTTTCTGAAATATTGAGGATGAGTGAAAACTTGAAAGTTACTGACAGGAATTATAGGCTTTAACCAAGGTGAAGCTTCTTCTTCTTTTCTCAAAACAGATAAAGGTGATGAACAACCCAACTAATCAAGGTCACATAGGGCTGGTAATGAATGATACCTTCTAATCTTCCTTGCTGTTTTCAATATCTGTTCTGGGTCTGAAACACCCAACTGCAAAGGTGAAATAGGTCTGTTTCTAGTTCCAATTCCCCTATTAGCCACTATGACAGACTGGTGAAAAGTAGTCTTTAAGATATGCTGGTTTAAGTTCACCTCTTAAAACCAGTGAAATGATAAGCCTTCCCAGGGAAAAATATGTTTTCAACTTCATCCCCGACAATGGTGCCAAATATGTTTATGCCAGAAATTGTTCCCAGACTACAAGAGAACAAGCCAACATAATCTCAAATATCTCAATAAAACAAAACAGGTTTTTTAGAGTTTTTTAAGGTTTTCTAGGTTGTGAAGTTTGATGACAAGAGGGAATACATTCATAACCCAAATAAAAACTAAATCACAAGTATAGAAAAACTGAGATGCATAACATAATAACCATGTATCCAACATAAAACAACACTGAGGTTCATCCACAAATGGCAAGCACTACAAGTATAAAAACTTTAAACCAGCAATGAAATTACCAACTGAGTAGCTAAAACAAGCTATAAATGAATCCAGAGAACAAACTGAAGGGTAAGTAGAGCATATATTTCATAATCAGTCTTTCAAATACACATAAGATTCATTTACTTAGCTTATGAACAAGTCTGAAGACCTCCTCTTGCCAACCAAAAAATCGAACACTTAATTCTCTTTGTGACATACATTAATACTATCCTTCCAAAATTGGTTTAGGACTAAACCCTAACTGCTTTTCAGCCTACTCATCGAAATTGTTATATCTAAATAATAATTACAAAATTGAAATATCCTTCAAAACATAACTAATAAGTTATTATGTTAACAAGCTTCACAAATATTTAGCTGCTTCAACTAACAAGGATATCCCTTCTAGGGCTTGGGCCTTTATTCTAGCCTTCAGTTGCTCTGCTTCCATCTCTGCCATATTTCTAGTGAGTTCTTCATTTTGCTGCTGTAGATATTTGATGGTTTGTTTCAACATTGTAAATTGAGTCTCTGTATTCCTCTTCCTTTTCAATGCCTCTTTTGAGACTGAAATCAGCTCCTGATAGTGGCTATTCAGCTCATCCAGATCCTCTCCGAGTCTTCTATTTGCCTTGACCAAGCCATCATTTGTCTCTTGCATATATTCCACTTGATATTTATACTGTTGTAAAGTTCTCTGTAAATTCTCTTTTTCTGAATCAAATGCTTTATTTCCTACTGTGGTTTGCATCTCATTGGGAATCCATAGAATGTTTAGTCTCTTATAGATTTCTTCATCTTCTGGCAACAATTCTGTAGGAGCTTCAGGATAACTTAATTTTTCTTCAGTCTCAGCTTCACAGGGAACATTTTCATCAACCATCACCTTCTTTTCTGAGTGAGAAGCCTTTATCTTACCTTCTTGTTGTTCCTGCAACATTTGACTTCCTATCTCTAGAAAAATATCAGACAATTTAGTCTCAGTAAGGGCAGGCTCTCTTTCTGATTCCATTGGCCTTTTTCCTTTACTGTCACCTTTATCAACATCCAATTTTTCATCAGATGAGGATTCATCTATCACTGTTACTTCTTCTTTATTCAATTTAGGGTTCAACAATTTATTCATATTCAGCTTGAGCTTGTTTTTAGGTCTAGTCTTGGGTCTCCACACAGGAGCAAGTTCCCCTAACATTTTGAAAGTTTTTCCCTGATGAGTGACCGAGGAAAATTCAATAAATTTTAGTTTCTTTTTCTTTGGTACTGCTACCTCATCTTCCTGGCTGTGAAATTCTTTTTTAGTAGAAACCCTAGTTTCATCAATAACAGGAAGTTTATCATCCTCAAACAGGCATTTCTCAACCTCTGACAGGACTGTGATTGCACTTTGTTTTTGAACTTTAGTATCTTCCTTCTCACCTGAAATTTTCTCTGCAGGTACAATATTTTCATCAACATATGTCTGTGCTGGTATATCATTCTGAACAAGCTTGGTCTCATTATTATCAGACTGCAAATATTTGCTCTCAATGTTATTAAGATGTTGTTTAGACTCAAAATATTCATTTACAGGATTTGATACTTCCTCCAATTTAATCTTGTCTTCATCTTTAACCTTTACCGTCTGTCTGAGCTTTCTGATCAAGGTCTGTCCTTTATTAGCCTGTTTTCTGTGAGACTGTCCTTCTTGACTATTCTGAAACCCTGACCAAAAAAGGAAATATTCCCAAGTTTTTCCTTTACTCTGCAAAACAGTGTTGATAATGAGTTTGATAAGTCCATGGTGAAAAATGGACTATCTAGTATGATTTTGGTGTTCCTTGATTCTGCAAGACATCTTCTACAGGCTCTTTAGCAAGAAGAAGGGCAGGTTCATCATTGACTCATTACTGAGGTGTTGAAGAAATCTGAAGTGGTATTTAAAAACGAAGGCATATCTTCCTTCACATGTAATATAACTCTGTAAAACCTTAATAGGTTTTATCCATTCAGGTTTGAAGTTCTGAATGGGTACACCCTTACCCCAATCTACAATTACACCAGGCAGTAGGTACCTTCATGCATTAAAGGTGAATGGAACTTTCTTAAACCATAATTCTCCCTCATTTTTAACTCCTGTTGCCTCAGCTACCAACTCTTTGGTCAACTTGAATTGCAAAGTATCAAAATATACAGTGTCTTTGTCATAGCAATGAGCAAACTTATGGGAGACCTTTGCATTGTATCCATCAATTTTCTTGAAAAATATCAACCATCCTACATTTTCAAATAGCTCAGCACATTCTGGAAATTTATCTATCCAACTGAGATCAGTGGGCTCAGCTCTATTAGTTTTTCCACTTTTTCTTCATTTTCACTATGGTTTACAACACCTATCAATAATATCACAGTCTATTTATCTTCAAATTCTCACAGTCTGCCCTATCACACAGTTCAGGAAATCTTCTGTACCAAATTTTGCAACAATTTGACCTAATCACAAAATTCAAGGACCTCCAATAGTTCTTCTCTGAAGTTTATTATTTCGAACGATGAATTCTTGGATATATTGATTAATATTTCATCATTCATATTCTATTGAGTGAGCAAATTCATATCCTTCCTTAGAATTTTGACATTATGGACTTTAACAGAAAACCAAACAAACCCTATCAAATGCCACACGGGGTACCTACTCAGAAGCTTAATACAAGTGTTGGAAGTCGATCTTTTCAAGGGTTAGGTATTGAATTTCATGTTCCAGCTGTCTCTAACTGTCCAGATCGCCTCAAACTATCGCTGCTGGAAAGCCCTAATTCTCCATTCAACTGTAAAAAATATGATTTCTCAGCAATATGTTCCCACCATGACTTTCAATACCTTCGTATTCTTCAGCTGAAGAACATATTCCTGAAAATTATTCCTCGCTCCACTCACTATCATCATTCGCCATGAATTGCATACAATTTCCATGATCTCCCTCACACGATGACCATACACCTGTTTCAATGATAAACTTGACAAGACATGTATGAAATGTGATAAATAATGTGGTTAACACCTCAGGGACAAGACCCCGAAAAAATTGGACTGAAAAATAATGATTTTTGGCACTCGCGACTTTCTTGTAGGGCTCTAGTGTATTAATTTCTCTCTTGCACTACAAGAGAGTCCCAACACATAATTTCACCTCATTAAATCACTAATCAGGTTTAAGACTTGGTATATATGTTTAGTCTCGACCTTAGTGTCATTTATGAAACCATTTAATCAATATATACCTTGTAGAACCCTTCAAGAATAAACTCTAAGCAAAATTTATAAAAGCAGGCTTAAAAATAAGAAAATTCAACATGATGAAAACTAAAAGGCTTGAACTTGAAATTAACCTTTATAAACCAAAATTTCCTAGAAGCAAAAATATTAGCAAGTTTCAAAAACATAAACAAAAGCATAAAACTAAGGAAGACAAAATCATGACCTAACATGTACGATTACAAGGGTAAAGGGATAAAATTACTAATGATAATGATTTTTATTTATTACCTTATGATTATATTCTAATGCAAAAACTACACCCAATGTTGTGACCAAGTAGAGGGACAAGCTTTACCAAACATATTCCTTATTCTCATATTGTTAATGGTATAGTCATATCTAACCCAGACTAGTTATCGGAATCCTGGATATCGTCTTACCTCTAATGCAAAGCCTCTTGACTCTAACCCATAAACGTATAGGTATGTACAACTACTGTATTCTCTACATCTTCACACACCCCTTCTTCAAAAACCCTCAAAATAAACCAATGTTCCATACTAAGAAAATCATTTACCAATTCACCATGGGGTAATCATGTGATGAGTTCTCTCTTTGTGTAGGTTGTTATCTCACCAACTGAAATGATTGCAAATGGAGAACATGTGAAATATGTAGTGCAAGAATCAAGATACATACAATAGGGACAATCTTACCCATTCATATGCATTCATAGAGTAAAGTTCACCCTAAACCAAATATAATAGATTAAATTTTTGTAAAATCATTTTTCCATTTGCAACATTGAAACATAAATTTTATAGAGTAATATGAGGTTAAATGGAAGGTATTGACTGATTTTTGGGGCATTGTATCCTCTCGACAACCTTTGCAGCCTCTTCTATGTGGACTCTCGACATCTATGACCTTTGATACCTCGATGACCCTTACAAAATCTCAGAAACCTCTAGGAAACGGGATTGGTAAGTTAAGTGAAAACGAAGTCCCTTGGCGAACTCTACGACCTCCGGGCTCTTGGTGAGGTAAGTGAAAATCGATTTGCGCAACTGGGGAGGTAAGTGAAAATGAATTCGTGCGGCTGGGGAGGTAAGTCAGTTTGAAATGTTTGGTTTGTTTGTTATGTTATATATTTTTATTTTTAATTTTTTATTAATTATGCTTATTCATTTTTATTTTTTATGTAATGTTTTTTTATATATTTAATAAGGAAATCAACCTAAATATCAATCCCCTAGTGGGAAAGACACAATCACGCACCTAAGCTAAGGTAAAGGACCAAGATTCAACAAGGGGACCACAACCCACACAACCTTATGATGATGATGATGATGGTGATAATGACGATGAAGATAATGGTGATGACGATGATGAGCATGACAATGAAGATGACGATGATGATGTCGATGTTGATGTTGATGAAGATGATGATGATAATGATGATGATGATGGTGATGACGATGATGATCATCATGATGAAGAATATGATGATGATAAAGATGTTGATGAGAAAGAGGGTGATGACGACGACGATGATGACGATGATGATGATGATGATGAATATGGTGATGATGATGAAGATGTCGATGATGATGATGATGAGCATGATGGCGATGATGAAGACCGTGATGATGATGATGAATAACATGATGAATATGGTGATGATTATTATCATGATGAATATGGTGATCATCACATTAAATAATATCCACTACTTAATAATTACTTTTCACCTTCCTGATTGATCTACCTTTACCCTTCAGGTACTCCCCTTCAAAATTGTGATTGGAGTTCGAATCACAAATGTGATGTAAATTGAGCTTTGACACTAAATTAGGAATATATTGACTAATATACAACATTTTTTGGTATATCGTATATCCCTCCATCATAGAACCCTCTACAACAAATCCTGGAATTAGTGTCCCATTTAGCGTCCCTTTTTATTGTAATTTTTTTTTACATTGAGTGGTCAAACTAGATGCTAAATGGGATGCGTCATGGACAAAACTTAAAGCGTCTCAAAAAATGTCTTGTTTTGCTTCCTAAATAGCATCCTTTATGATGTCCAAGATAGCATCTCTTTTTTTGCTTCCAGAATAGCGTCCAACTTTTCTTCCCAAACAACGTCAAGGTTTGCTTCCAAAATAGCTTCCAACTTTGCTTCTTAAACAATGTCGAGGTTTGCTTCCTAAATAACCTCCTACTTTGCTTCCTAGCGAGTGTCTACTTTTGCTTCTTAAATGACACCCCCGTTAGCGCCATATTTGCATCCTTAATAGCACCATGTTAGCATCCAAATTAGCATCCAATATTGCATCCATTTTTGCTACCACTTTAGCATCCCATTTTGGACCATGTTTTACTTCCAAATATGTGTCAATTTTTGCTTCCAAATTTGCACCAATTTTTGCTTCCTTTTTTGCATCGTGTTCTGCTACCAAAATGATGCCAAATATTTCTTCTATTGTTACACCATATTTTGCTTCCTATGTAGCGCCATGTTTTGCATCCAAAGTAACGTCTTATTTTGCTACCATATCAACGCCATGTTTGGCTTCATCATTAGCGCCATGTGTTGCATCCTTTTTAATGCCTAGTTTCATGTCTCTCATGTTTTGGTCACTAATTTAGTCATTTTTAGTATATAACTGATACTATAATATCATTAGGGCATGGAGGAATTGAACCACCAACCTCCTGCTTGTAAGGCAGGTGCTCTTCCATTGAGCTAGAACCCTTTAAGAATTTGGGAACCTAACTTACAGAGTCCTCTATAATGGTAAAAAGGATCAATACATAACTTTGAGTATCTAATGGTCGACCAAGGAAATAGAGAAAGAGGATTTTGCAATACCAGAAATGACACTCATCAACAACAATAGTGTTGCATGTATCAGAAGATGACAATGTAATAGTACCAATTTGGTTACCTAAAATCATGTAGCTTGGGCATTCTAGTTATATCAGGACCTGATAAGCAATGTGATCAGCAATACACATCAGTGCATGCACATGACCAGAGAAAAAAGAAATGTTCCACCAGTCTAGCTAATAGCCAAATTATGATAGCCTTGTTACAAACATGTAATATCTTGCACCTTATTCTAGTAGACAGACAATTCTACCGTTGGTCCTAGCTGCATGTGATTACACATGAGATAAGTTATAACTTATGTACCAACATAGTTACCTGCATAAGATCAGTTCTAATAGAGTGGGGAAACAAGAGTGAAAACAAAGAGAGTGTTCCTTGAAACATAGTTTATATCATTGCAATGAATTGTGAATTGTCAATTCAAGCATTTAAAAGCATGAGAATTGAGAATTAACTGCAGAAATGCATCTGGGAGATAGCATGAGTGCTATAAGGAACTTAATTCCAATGTCTTTAAATATATGTAAGGTGCAAAAAGAATAGACCACTCACTAAATATGTTGGGGGGTGAGGAATGAAGGTATTATGGAAAGAATTTTCAATGGAAACAACATACACTGAGAATCTACAATATCTTCTTGAACATAAAAAATGGCGAGTACAAAAGAGTAATGTGGCTCAACTACATCAAGTGGGTGATGGTACTCATTATGATGAAAGGATAAAAGGGATCAAAAATAAAGTTTAGAGAAAAGACTAGTACCATTTCTAAAATACTGACCATTCTAAGAACTCCCTAGGAACGGTTTGTTGGCATCCATTTCTTGTCATTTTCTGGGAACTTTTCTAGGTTGTATCCTTCAAGAGACTGATCATTCCCATAAAAAAAAATGCAGTAACAATCATTTCATCCTGTAGAGCATATTTTATGCCCTCGTTTGGATATAAAGGAAACGAGCGTAAAGTTTAAGAAAAACCAACAAGAAGCTTAGGTTAGTCTGACCTAATATATTGCTAGTAATCAAATACTTTACATAAGTCAGCTATGATAATTCATCTAGTTATCAGTGAGAAGCTAAAGTTACCAGGATATAGATAGATATATGTACAGATATGAGAACAAATTGGATACAATATGGTTGGATATGCATATATAAAATACATGTAAAATATGTGTGAGAATTTATAATTCTTGAAATATAACTGGATGCCTATATTAATATTAAACCATCGTATGTAAACAATAAATAAAAATAAGTCTTGTCACTTTACATATTATATATCATAGAATATCATCACTCATTCAAAATATCATGTAATAAATTCATTATCTTCATATGAGTATTGAAGTTCCACATTGTTAATATTTCTAGTGAGAAGAGATGTAGAATGAGGTAGATCCATATGCGTGTACTCCACTAGTAGAAGCTTATGTTACCATTTACTGTTTTACCAAATTAAGCTGAGTGTAATCAAAGACATGCAACTCGAGTAATTTTGGTTCGACACCACCATCCTAGCAGACCCCTTCCTATAATTTACTCTCTTATGTAATAAAAGGTGGAGGTTGGAATCAAGTTATGAACAAATACAAACTCCTTGGCCTACTTTGATTCCAATCCAGTGCATTGCATGAATGAAGCAATAAATATTCCACTTCCTCTCAATTGATAATGAAATGATGACCTGTGAAAAGAAGCCTAATAGCTAAAGTCTCAAGATCACCCCATTCAATCAGCTTCATGATTTTTCCATCTATAGTATCCACATCCAAATACATGCCCTAAGTTTTAAAGATAAAGAGTGCAGAAATTTCTAGCAGACCTCCATGGTAACTCTAGAAATTTAAAGCATGCTCATCAAGGATTTCTTGTCCCCAACTACAATTTACTTCTTGTATTTGTTTGATACTTTTATTCCTGGAAATAAAAGCATATCAAGATGATTGAACCTAGAATTCAATGTAGATGTCAAAAGATGCAGATGCAACAAATTTACGATCTCCTTCTATTTTTCAGTAACTATTTCCCACTTATCATGATAGAATCTTTCCTCTAGGTCCTGCTCTTTTGCATTAATAGTATCCATCATCTTCTACAATAGGCTATCCATATGCCCTGATCCCTCACACACCATTCCAACTAAGGTGCATCTATGTCAGTGTAGCAAATGATGGAGTCCAGACTCCACAGAACACAAGCATCAAAGATCACCAAGTTGACCAAGAGAAATTTCACCTCCACATGGCGTTTTAAGACAATGGGAGGGAAGGTATCCCAATTCTCAACAACTTCATCAAATTTAGAGAGGTGGGGGAGGGGGGAGGAAGAGATATTGTTGAGCTACCATAGGAAAATGATGGATAACAATGGTTCAAAGAAAACTCATGAAGTTTGTAGTAGCCCACCAGTTATCATGAAGAATCAATCTATTCATAGTTTAAGTTCTATCAGTTTCAGATGACCTCTACACAACACAAACATCACTGATTACCATGCTAGATAAAGGTCAATTTCACCTCTGCCAGCCAATTCAAGACAATGTAGAAAGAAAACTGAGTTATGAGAAACCTTGAAAATTTTCAACCTATCAAAAACTAAAAAGTAAAATAACAGATTTATACAAAATCAAAATATGTACATACCTTTATGAGCTGCAATTTCACAAATTGCCAATAAATGGCCTGGAAAATCTATTGGATTTTGAAAAATACCTAGATCTAATTTGTGATGATCATGATTCTAATCTAGTCAATCTTCCCCATCTTACTCAAAAAAGGTTGACAGCAAGTACCACACAGAACCAGGAAATATATTTGTTATGTGTAGCTTCCACAATGGTACAATCAAGGAAATATATTTGTTATATTCAACCATCGAACCTGCTAGGCACTTATAGCAGTCAACAACAACCTCAACATAGTCAACAATAGTAACCGGTTTCCCATTTCTTTGGTTGATAGTAAATCTTAGTGTAAACGTGGGCATGGTTAGGGCTTGATGATAGTGGTCATCTTGCAAAGCGTTCATCTATTGGATTCTTTTGGTATTCCCTAATGGAAAATTCAAATTGATGTAATAATCCATTCCTTATATGCTCATGTACAAACTCAGTCATCTCATACTAAGAAAGATTTCCATTGCTGGGGTTTTTATTCCTTCACAAGGTTTTCCCTGGGGTAAAACTTTGTGTACTTGTGAGTAATTGTTTCTTCTTGTTTACAATTCGTCTACTGCTGCTATAATCTTAGCTTTATACTCTTGAAGTCTAGAGTTTTTGAAAAAAATGTTACTACTAAGAAATTCAAATCCATGTTAAAAATTTAACATTTAGTACTTTATGGAACATATTAAGTGATCATCTATGGTAGTGTTGAGGCCTATAGAATCTGATCAAGATGTTGATCCATGATGAAGTATTTGGCAATGAAAGCATCAAGAGAAGATGGGATAGTTAGTTCTGGAATGATATTTCAGTTCCTTGGAGATGACCCTATGGCTGTTGTTACAATTTAGAATGCTACGAAATGTTGGGTTTTTTCCTTAACTTTATCTTGAAGGGAGTGACTTTGGGTGATAACATGTTGGCATCGTTTCTAGGGATAAAGTCCACTTCCCAAAATATTTTTAAGACTATGCTTCATGACATGTTGTGAGAGTGCTATATTTGAAGATCTAGTTCTCACATGGTGACTCCATGAAAGGATGAATCCTTTGTTCCTTGCATATTTATTTGAAGACATTTGGTGGGTGTAGAAGTGAGCACATCCATCTTATTTGAAGGCATTTGTAGCTCATCTTAGCAACTTCACATGAGGTATTTTTCAGATTTAATTCCATCCCTATATTTTGCAACAAGTTGTATGAAGCCATGGGATTTTAGTATAGCATATGCTCCTTTGGATTTTCAAGACATTCATGGATATCCCAATCAAATTCCTTCCATTTTTGGGAAGAATCCTCTTAAAGAATTTATGGTGATCCTTCTAACACTCACAATCCATCCAAGCATGTTTCATTAGTGGGGGATTATTTTCAGTTTTAGGTATTGATCATGAGAATGTTGCTATGAAGGTGTCTGTTAGATATTTAGAAGTGCTAAGTAATGGTTTCATTATTTGGGAAAGGGTTGAATTTCATCTTATGCACTTTTTACTAAACCATTTCTTAAGTATTTGAATCATTCCTATGAAGAGGAGCAAGAAGATGAAAGCATTAAGACCTTGGCATGAAGAAGAAATAGATAAGGCATATTCAGAATTTCCTCATGGTCATCTTCAGCGATTGATATGTGCTAATGAGGAAGCTTTGGGGTAGCATTGTTTTTGCTCTTCTTGGATGAATTTGGAGCAGCAATTGCAGGGTCATTTATAGATATGCTCTTCACTCTCTAATGTTGGTTTTTCTAATGATTCGGAGCTTTTTTTATGATGTTATTAAAGAAGAAATTTTAATGTAAGCAAAGGAGGTATATGTGATGCATGTTCCATTGGAAAGCATCACAAGGATTCTTTCTTTTCAAATGATGAAAATCCTGTTAGGACTCTTCTGACCTTGTTCACACTTATGTGTAGGAATGATGCGTACTCCTTACATAACTAGCTTCTCTTACTCTGTTACGTTCATAGATAAAGCTACTAAAAAATGTTGGATATATTTCGTGAAGCACAAGAGTGAAGTCTTTGAAAAGTATTGTGAATTCAAATCCGTCGAAAAGCAATCAGGACATGGCATACAATAAAAATCATGAGAAGTGATAATGGTAGAATTCAAAAGCTAATATTGACTATTGACTATGATGATACCTTTTCTCCTGTTTCTCTATATACTACCATTATATGTTTAATTTCCTTTGTTGCTTATTTTAATTGAAGTCTTCATCAAATGGACGTGAAGGAAGCCTTCTTGAATGGAAGTGAAGGAAACCTTCTTGAATGGTGTTCTATAGGAAGAAGTCTATATATGAAAACCAAAGGGGTTTGGAGTCGTTTCCCAAGAGGATATTGTGTGCAAGTTGTTTAAAGCCCTTTATGGTCTTAAGGAGGCTCCTCATGTAAGGTATACTCTAAGTGATGAGTGACTCCATAAAAAAGGTGTGCAGATGTCATCCACAGATGCTAATTTATATTTTCTATGTGATGGTGGTAGCATTGTGATGGTGGTAGCATTGTGATAGTTGGTTTGCATGTAGATGATCTAGTTGTGACAAGAAATGATGATGAATTAATTCACTGGTGGAAGAATGAATTATGTCAAGAATTTGAAATGAACAATTTGGGTCTTCTTCACTATTGTCTCATTTTGGATGTGTGGCAATATAAAGATCAACTTATTTTGAATCAAGCCAAGTATGTTGTGAATATTTTGAATAAATTCAAAATGGAGGGTTGAAAACATATTTCTACGCTCATGGATCCTTGTGTTAAGTTGAGAGTTGATGACCCAAGCAAAGATGTGGATGCTACATTGTATCACAAATTGATTGGTAGACTTATTTACTTGTGTAATACTTATCCTAACTTGTGTGCTATGAAGTAAATGTTCTAAGCCAATTTATGGTAAAGCCAAAGGAGGTCCATTGGTAGGCTAGTAAGCAAATTCTCTCGTATTTGAGTGGCACTGTTTCTTATGGTCTCATTTATAAAAGATGAAGAGATGTATATTTGCATGGCTATGTGGATGCTGATTGGGTAGGTGATGTGAACTACAGAAAGTATAACACATGTTATTGCTTCTAATTAGGCTTTGGCATGGTTTTTTGGAGTAGCAAGAAACAAGCTTGTGTTGCTTTGTCATCCATAGAGGCTGAACATATTGCTGCTGCTGCTAGGAGTTGTGAAGTAGTATGGTTTAAGAAATTGCTTCTTAGGAATGATGAAAGAGAATTAATTGATTATCTATTGTGATAATCAGATATGTGTAAAGATGGAAAAAAAACTGGAGAGACTGTAAGTATTGGAAGGAGCTGTGTTTCCTTCCTGGATAAGGTTTATAAGAGAAGAATCCCTTAAGAATCCCTTAGGTATTAAAATAAAGTGGAATGAGAAATACGCTAGAGAGCTATATCAAGGAATGCATGGATTTACTTTAGGGAAAAGTATCAGAGCTCAGTGGTATGCAATAAGATGAAAAAAGATTATCACTATTAAGATCTACTATGCTAAAGAGTCTCATTGCACAATATATGGACTAGGAGAGAAAGCAAGCGGAGCTGGTGATAAATGTGACAGAACAAGTGGAAGCTCTAGAGGTTTACAATGAAGTAGCTGAGTGGGAAATGAAAGCCTTCATTGATGGATCGAGGTAAGGCCAAAATAGAATGGGTTCGAGGTAGACAATAAATAGTGATGGATGGACACAACCTCTAGCTTCTTCGTTGTAGATCAGGGAGGGGAAAGGGACTAAGATTCTTCTCCTTATAGTTATTCGCTGAGAAGATTTGTGAATTTGTTATGGAAACGTAGCTCGATCCATAGTGCCTTCCCTTCTACCTGCTAGGATACTATTATATAAATAGCTAGCTATTTTTTACTTGGTAAGACCTTTATTTTATTCCCTGTTTATTAATTAGGATCATGCAACAGACAAGTGAGTGATTGTTCAGGTAGTGCCAGTATGGGAAGCGAGGTCGATTGATGCTTGATTGTGATTCATTGATGATAGCCCACACCATACAAGAAACATTGATGTTCCCACTACCAACAAGCAACATTTGACGAATCCACATACACAACACAGCACTCAGGCCTGGAATTTGACGTTCCACAGAACATTTTTTTCATTTTTACATGTATTTGACATGTAAGTTTTTGACAAAAATGTCAACATTGATAGGTAAACAAATATTTGAAATGTCAATTTGACATTTATGAATTTAGATAACCCGTCAAAATTTTTAATACCTATGTTAACTACTAAAACTTAGCTAACAATCATTGGCCATTGTGTTAGGTCAACTCCTGGGCTGCTCTTAATTTCCAGTTAATCAAGGAACATATAAATGCTAGACTTCTCTATTTCTTTGTAGGTGTATTGTATTTATTTACATTTTGTGTTTCTAATTGTATTATTATTCTTCCGCTCTGAGCCTTCAGATTTTTTCAAAGAGAATCTTTAAAAAAAATTCCTTTAAAATTTTATAATTTGCTTAATTAGTAAATTTCCATATAAATATTTTACTCATATTTATATAATATAAAAAAAATATTTATTCACATTTATATATATTATTAAAAATAAATTAACACTCAGCAAAATTGGTTAAACTATCTAATGATAGGCACCAAAAACTTGAAACCGTCATTAAATTTTTATTGATAGGCACAAGAAAAATGAATTTCCAGGCCTGACAGTGCTCTCCCCTTTGGCTAGTAAGCCAGAAGATACGTCTGCCTCTAGATCTACAGTGTTGGGTGGGTGTGAGCAGATCATTGGGTGGTCACAACCCTAAAAGCGGAGACTAGGATTAGCTTGCACGAAGCTATTAACATCAATACATTTTCCACTAAACGTGGAAATCCATTAAAATAAAATCCCAAATAATGCATTCAAATAAATAATCCATCCACTAGCTAATGAAAAGAGCGAATGTAGCCCATCTGAGTGGCCTAGGAGAGTATCCTAAAATTTCATTCTTACTATCAATATTCCGTGCCACCCTTCATTTTCCTTGAGAAGGTATGAGAGACTCAATCAACAAGAAGGAGATTTACATATTGTTGGCTCCATCCATATAAAAAGGCACCCAGAGAAGATCCCCATATAAAAATAAAGCTTCAGGTATAAAGCAGCTCTGAAGAATAATGATTTTTCATAAGGCGGGATATTTAGGAGTCAAATTCGGGTTGGTTAGCATGAAACCACTTCATTCCTCATCTGACTTACTCCTGGGATAAATAAAACTACTAACGCACCTTGTCCAACAATGTCTTCTATGAGTTCCAACAAAATGGGTAAAGGTAAGTGTTAATTAAACCATGCTAACTTTCTAGGTATGTATGTCTCTTCTCTCAACCTGGTCCGAACTGTCATTCGATAGCTTGGTTCTAACTGGATGGGTATGGGTCTGTATGGCCTCGACCTTCTTTATCGGTTGGATGTATTAAACCTTATTCCGAACACATTCTACAAACTGTAATTGTTCTAAATAAGAGCCAGCCATAAAAAGGAATGGTGAGAAAAAACATAAAAAGGTAAAGTGAGGGATGAAGTGAAAGGCCAATAGAGTTAATTTCTAAACTGGCACTAATAAAAGCAATATCAACAGCCAGCACAATAGCCTTATATGATCCCAATGGGTAATTTCTATATGGTTTGGTTGCTGGGTCATCATGCTTCTAATTGGTAAGTTGATTGGAGGACGAGTATAAATAAATTATCTCCTCTCAGGATGCTTTGCTTCATAACAAAACCTTGCAGCCAAATGCTATCAAATTTATTGTAAAAAGTTAAAAACACATTATAGATATTAGAATGTGACTGTAATCCTGTGGTCTTTTCATATTCTGTTGTGCTCAGTCAATAAAATCAATTCCAGGGAGGATAGGTAAATCCCATGGCAAACAAGAGACCATTGGATAGTAGAGAATGGAAGGGGATACTGTGCATCTTACTGCAGACACCAGTTTGGTCTTTTGATACAGTATCCACATCCATATGTAAGAATCCACATCCATATGTAAGAGGTTTCAAGTTCTAACTAAAAAGACATTGACAAATAAGTTAATGCAGGGGAAAATACCCAATGTATAGGATTCTCATAAGTGACTATGAATGCAGAAATGATCCACATGCAATATATTCATTCCTCACTCTAATTCTTGACAATTTTCATCATTAATTTTTCAAAATTAAAAAACCACAGTAAGCAAAAATAAAATGAGCTGATTGTTTACCATACTGGAAAAAAACAGAAATCAAGCTTACCTCAGTATCGTTTATCTTCACCTTAAATTTTGATGAACCTATATGCAATCTTGATCTTCACTAATGTATGCAATCTCTTATAGTATCAGAGGTACTATCTTTCCCACAGTGTTGCTTCAACCAATTAGTTTGTAACCTAGTGTAAGACTTAGCTTGATTTCTGTTGTAAAGACTAGTTGGAAATTGTGTGGTTGTTGTGATCCCATATTGAACCAGAACACTCATATTGAGGATGTTGTGTGTACTGCATATTCATTTGTTGTCTCATCACCATAATAATACAAGATCCACCTACAGTTAAATAAAAGGAGCTGCCTCTTTTTAATAGGTCGTTGTGAGAGGAAGAACCACGTGAAAGAGCAAAGGAAGTAAAACCTAACTATTGTTGTCCATCATTCACGTACCCCAGAGTTGTCAACTGAGTATGATGATTTAGAAATGGAGGTTCCTAAGTGTAGTAGACATGTTGGGATCCCATTTCAGCCAGTATCAGATACTATATAGAGTTAAGCATTAATTCCAGCATAGGTAAATGATAAAGAAGATCTGCAATTTGTGCCAGATGAAACTAGAGACTCAAACATCTTTGAGACAAATTAAAACACTGAATCTTAACCTATAAAATTGGTATTGTAAAGTATTATTTTAGATAGTTTTGGAAGTTATTTTATTCCAAAATGTTTAACAGAGTTAACTATCTATAATGAAACAATGGGGAAGTTTTCTTTTGTAGTTTGTGTCATGTTTGTTGATTCTTGAAACATAGGGTTTTATTTCTGTGAAATGAACTTAAGCATATTGATACTAACGATTCCAATAAAAAACATATTCACTTGGGAACAAAAATACATGTAAAATTAAAATATTGTCGACTCACTTGAATGTCAACTTCAAGTGGTACTGGCCTTACACTTGGTTTGAAGTTGAAAAGACCAACATCATCAGTACCCAGCCATTCAACTAAATCACTCTATAAAAGTTACACTATAAATAATATGACTGTATTCAAAAAGAGGACAAAAGTTAGAATATCACATAGAATGGTCACATAGATACTAAAAGCAAGTCATAATCTAAAATGGTTCCCACTTTGCAACAATTTTTATGTATGCATGCACTTTTATAGAATATAAGTGTCGATTCAAAAAATATGCAAAGTTTACATATCTGGAGCATCCATCTCTCACTTCTCCAAAAGAGAAAATCAACTATCAATGTTAAGGTTTTCATTGTGTTTCCCAAACACATGCAGAACAGAGCATCCAACACTCACTTCTCCAAAAGAGAAAACCAACTATCAATGTTAAGGTTTTCATTGTGTTGCCCAAACACATGCAGAACATAAAAGTAGAAATTTCCACTACCAACTAATAATAAACCATCCGGGTATCTAATCTCCTAATGACAAGTTTGGGTCATGTTTCAATCACAAGGGTTTCAAATGTCATGGTTTAGAGAAACAAAACTTTAACCAATGGTTTGTAGATTTATTCTTAATATCTATGCGTGTTGGAATAACCATATTGGAATCAAACCAAAACTATCAAATACCAAGTCATGTATTGTACTATCCTGTGATACTATACTATACTGATGCAAAAGACAAAGAAGGAATAGTTCCCAAACTCTATTACATAAATTTCCATTTATTAAAGACAAATTATTGAAAAAACCAGGTATTATAAATAAACCTTATCGAGCATTAGCTAAAGTAGTTGACAAACCAACAAAGTGGATGGGGTGTGTTGTTTGTGAAGAATAAATCTCATTCGAGAAACAATAACCTACAATGACATTGTCTCGAAGTGTTGATCTCCCAATAAAATTGGCATACATGTTTGCAAGGGCACTCCTTACAAATACATCTATTTATTGTAGAATCAACACTCCCCACAAAGACATCATCGATTTGTCGTAGATCCTAAAATGAGTGAAATCCCTCATATTCTTAGCAGTAGATCCTAAAATGAGTGAAATAAGGCATACCCATTCCTATGCCTGCGTTCGTTGTTCATATTCTTAGCAGTAGATCCTAAAATGAGTGAAATAAGGCATACCCAGTCCTCTGCCTACGTTTGTTGTTCAGTATGCCCATTTCTCTGTGTTTGATGAGCTCTCCAGTATATAGGTTGATAGGTAGTCAGTCTATAAAATAAGAAGGGATCTGAACTAACACGCTTAGGTAAATCCGTTCCAGGAAGGTAGGGGAAGTGTGAAACATAGTAGGGTTCAAATTTTAGTGGTTGTGGAGGGAATGTTTTTTTAATTTTTTGAAATTATTTAGCTTTAATATATATATTATGGTATAGATAAAGTTAATTAGTTAATAGGGTTGCAGTTAGCATAAAGATTAAGTTAATTAGTTCATAATAGGGTAGCATTTATGGTGGGATCATTTTTAACCAATTAAGAAAAAAATTCACAATCAAGTAGAGGTATTAACTTAAAAATACTCAAATCAAGATAATCAAAAATATTATTGTAAAGATGATAAAAAATATTATTGTAATGGAGAACTATGGAGAATTGTACAATGATAATTCAATAATCTTATTGTAATGGATGACTCTACAATGATAATTCAACATTTGCAAAATCAATTGTATCTTCAAGATACTTGCCTAGAGAGATTCATTCATAGAGATTAGATGTTGGCAAAAAAATATAGAATTATACCTTGAGTCCTCATAAGCCTTAATAGTTTAGTACATTTTAAAGAAAATAAGGTTGTTTTGTTAGATGTTGGAATCATGGGTATAAATAAGATACAGTACCTCTTATATCTCATCTCCCGTGAATATTATAAGAATAGAATACTAAAACATAATGGAAGTGAATTTAGGAGACAAGATTCAAGGTAACATTAAGGTGAAAGGATGAGCATTAAAGATATTGGCATTAAATACCTACTCATTTGTTCAAGCAAGAGGTGAGATTTATCAACCTTGCAGCAATAAATTAGAGTTTTGAAGATGTTATTTTCATTTTTGAAATTAGTTGTAGTTTTGGATCTTAGCAAGCAATATGTGAAAGTCAACAAAGTGAGATAAATTAGAGTTTTGAAGATGTTATTTTCATTTTTGAAATTAGTTGTAGTTTTGGCTCTTAGCAAGCAATATGTGAAAGTCGACTAAGTAGGGTTTTTTGGGTGTGGTTGGGCACTAATATATCTAGTGAGGTAGGTTATAGGTGCAATGTGTTGCTTCTTCTAGCTCTATGGATTGGCTCTAGTTATAATCTGGTATTGTGGATCAAATTTATTTTGAGTGTTGATTAACTCTTCTTATTTTGGTCATGAGAATTGTTTTGCATTAGGGGTAGGAGTTGTTTTAGTTTGCCATCGTAAACTCAATTGTTGGTTTTGGAAAAGAATGGAAATTCATAGTCACTTTAGTTGTTGCATATATGAGACCTCAAACCTACAAAGAAATCAATGGAGAAATGAATGACATTACGAGGATATCTAGGTAGCCCTCTCACACTTGAATAGAAGAATGACCAATCAAATTGAAGACCAGAGAGGAAGGAATGCATAGATTTCAAATATTTTGGCTTATTATACATAAACAAAATTAAGAAGTTGGAATCATATTACAAGATGCTTTGTGAAATGGTTGTATTCCTATATAGGATCTTGTACTTTCATAGTGACCCATCACATTCTTGGTTTCCCCTACAAAGGTATTTATTGGTTCTATTCAAGTTTCATTGAAAGATAAGGACATTGATAAAAAAACACAAGGCAACATTGAGATCAGAATGGTATATCTCAAGTACAATATTTAAGTTGAAATCAAATAGGAATCCCTTAGTGGGCATGAATTCTCCTAAGTTCATTTTTTTAATATATATGGCAAATTAATTTTTTTACTATCCAGCAGTCTCAAACCTACAATCTATGCATCAAGAAACCCTTTGATGATTTTCCAAAGGAAATAGTTGCCTAACATATCTAGCATATAAAAATGTTATTTCTATCAATCTCAAACTTAAAATAATAATTTATTACATCTAAATCTTGCAATTTAGGGGATATAATAATTTTTTATCAGCTCTGTGAACCATAGTTTTCAAAATGATGACCATATCTAACATGTAGACTAGATATTTTCTATGCAGATGCATGTTATGTGATGGTCAAGGACATCGTAACTGTCCATTGTATTTGCATAAGTATTTATAAAATGAAATTTTATTATTAGTATTATTATTTTGGTATTACACCTTAAATGGCATCTTAATTAGTTCTAACACTTTAATTAAAAATTTAACCATTCCTTCAATGTTCCACCACCACACAGAACTTACAAATGGAATCTTCATCATGTCAACGATATATGATCCTATAATGGGGATTTTTCTTGGTGTCCAAGTTAGGGTTGATACAAAAATACAAGTTATTGACCCATGAATTTGTCTTTGGATCTCATGGTCCATACATGGGACCTTGGACCACCACACAAGTTCTACAAAGGGAATATTTGGAATATGAGTGAGATATGGTGTTTCTTTCAAGCTTTAGCAAACCATTGATGGTATTTAGAATCATAAAATGTTTTAGGGTTGAAAGCCAAGGTCTTGAGCCATAACATTTTTCTGTGGAGCTCATGGGTCATGCATGGGGCCACAACAACCCTATAGGAAATTAGTAGTGAATATCATCCCTTGAGTGCATTATGGTGGTGATTTTGATGTTTTCCACATTAGAGGTTAATTTTACTACCTAATACATGGTTTGGTGCCAAGATATAGGTTGTTTTTCCATAACATTTGTCCTTAAGGCTCATAGGCGATGTGTGGGGCCTCGAGCCAGCATAGTTTTGCATGTGAGAGGGATATGGTTCTCATTTAAAGCTTTGGGATGCTAAGTGTCATTCTCATTTCCCATTCAATAGTCCAATGCAAAAATACAAAGCCCTACACCAATATTTTCCTCTATCGCTCATGGGCAATGTGTAGGGCCTTAGTTATCACATAAGCCCTTCATATGAAAAATTTAACCTGCAAGAGGAATATGGTGGCCATATCAAGATTTGTAACACTAAGGATGGTTGTTATGAACCAATATTTAAATTAAGGAGAGTCTAAGTCTTTACCAATTCCATATATGTCCCATGGTCCCTGCACGGTCTTTTAGGCCACCATATAGAGCTTTTGTAAGGAATATTTAACATACATGTGGTATATGGTCATCATTTTGAGGATTAGAAAACTAAGGATAGTTTTAAAGGTCCATTCCTTGGTATATGTACACATATAAAATCTCACATTACAGATTTTCATAAGGAGCTCATGGTCCATTTATGGGGCCCCAGCTAACATACATGTCCTCCATAAGGAATTTTGGCTTTTAAGTGTAATATTGTTAATATTTTCAGGTTTAAACTACCAAGGATGGTTCTCAATTCATGTCCCATGGTTTGATGTGAAAAGAAATAGTCTTAGACCATAACATTTATTTGTGGCTCATAATCCATCCGTCGGGCCATAAGCCACTACTGGGGATAAAGCTTTGTTGGTGTGGTGTCTTTGCATGTTAAATTGGGATATTTAATGTATGCAAACAAGTTAGGAGAATTATAGAGTATGGTTCTTGGTGCAAAGGTCGTAGATCCCAATAATTGTTTTTGTCGATAATTAGATCCAGAAACACACTTCATTCTTGCTTCGATTGGAGGTGTGTGGGGCTATGCACTCAGTGATCATAGGGAGATATGCAATAATTTTACATTGTTTGTGGGAATGAACTCCTTTTACATAAATAAAATATAGCACCACACAAAAATGTTGTCACATGAATCATGATCAATGAACTTGACGTTGATATATTTGACTTTATGTCAGACGTTTTCTGAACATAATCCCTAGCTCTAAACCTAGTGGAATTCCTAGCGCAGTTCCTTTCAAAATTTCCGGCATTATTCCAAGTGCTATACCTGGATCTATACCTGGTGCTATGTTGGATGTTTTGTAGGCGAAATTCTTGGCTCTATGCTTGGTGTTATGTTGAATCTTTTTCTTGTTAAAATTCATGGCGCAATTCTTGTTGCTAACCTTGGATTAATATATGGTGCTATGCTATTCGTAACGATTTTTGGAGGCTATTCTTAGCGTTATATGGGATGCTTTTGTGGACCTAATTGGGACGTTCATTGGGATGCCAATTGGGATGTTAATTGAGATGCTAATTGGGTTGCTAATTGGGATGCTAATTGGGATGTTAATTGGGATGCTAATTAACGTCCAAAATAGCGCTAACTTTTAAAAAGGGATGATAATTGGGATGCTAATTGGGACACTATTTGGGATTCTGATTGGGATGCTAATTAAGATGCTAATTGGGGTGTTAATTGGTATTCTAATAAGCATCCAAAATAGCGCCAAAGTTTTAAAAAGGGATGCTAACTGGGATGCTAATTGGAAATTTAATTGGAATTCTAAGGGGGATGCTAATTGGGATGCTAATTCAGACGCTAATTGGGATGCTAATTAGCATCCAAAATAATGCCAACTTTTAAAAAGGGACGCTAATTGGGATGCTAATTACGATGATGATTGGGACACTAATAAGGACGCTAATTGGGATGCTAATTAGCGTCCAAAATAGCGCTAGCATTTAAAAAGGGACGCAAATAACGCCATTAAAAGGGCCATCTCGTGGAAAAGTGTCCACTTTGTCCAAAAAATGATGAAAAATGCACTAAAAGTGATAGTGGACGCTAAAAAGGAAGCTAAAAGAGACGCTAATCACAGGTTTTTGTTGTAGTGAACCAAACCCCCTTCATAAATTTCAAGCGCCTCTCAACCATGAGTGCCTAATGAGATGTCACAAATCCGACAACGAGACGCCAAAAAGATGACATGCAACAAATAAAAAAGTCGACATGAAAAATGTCGAAAATTCGACATGAAAAATGTTGAAAAATCAACTTGCGGAAAGTAAAAAATCCGACTTAATATTCTATAAATTTAAACAAATTTAATCACAATTCGTAATTTAAAACTGAAATATGAAGACACAGTATTTTTCGTCGGATGTTGTCGGATTTTGTCGTTAGATTTTGGGTTCAAATCTTGTTGTGTGACCTTTTCTCCTGTCGCGCAACTTCCTTGATTGAATTCCTTATCAGTCGTTGATCTGCTTGTCCCTTCAGCATGAGCCGTTGATTATATCCGCCTCTTAAGCTTTAGCTTAATTTTTGTTGATCTCTTTCATTTCATTTTGGTGTGCAGATTTTCCCAGTGGATTGTATATACATTGTGGATCTTCCTTATCTTTCATTTCCATTGTAAATATATTCTAACCATTAACGTTTCCAACGATCATCAATCTAATCTTTCATCATGCAACTTTTTCTAGCGAATTCAACTTTCACCGTTGATCTCTTCACCCCATATATCTGGAGCATTGAAATTTTCAACATATACCACAAGTGTTTTTCGTTCCTTTAACCCCTTTTAAATTTTATCCTATGGTTTCATGGGAAAAATGAAAACCATGGTCTCTACTTTGCCTTTTTTTTTCTACCACCCATGTTCACATTAGAAAAAATTCAAAGTTTTAAGTTCCTCATTGGGACTGAAGCCCCTCTTCTCACCTATAAACAAAAATAGTGCTAATAGAGGGCATCATCCCAAGCCATCCCATATTTTCTTTATCAAGAAATCCCAAACATGCATGTGATTGGTTAACACCATCCCAAAAAAAAATTGCACTTAATCATCCATATGATGGAGTGCCACCATGTTTGCATTGGAGGATCATGTTGAGCTCTCATGATAAGGTAACCAATCTTCAACGAATAGCTCTCACCTTCAATTTTTTTTTTACTAAAGGAGAACATCTAGACATTCTGAAAGTCAGATATTGGACATTTTTTGCATATAGTACATATGTGTCATAAGCAAGCCTAAAATCCCTTCTTTCATTATGAGAGTATTTGCTGATAATCAATTTTGAGTGAAATAAGTGGAATTTGTAGGATCATGGATCTGGTGGAGGTAGATGTAACCCTTTTCTCGTAACTCCTCCACTAAAAATGGTGGGAGGATATGATTCACATATCATCTGATCCAGGGGCCTTGGCCAATTCTTAACTTCCAACAGTTTCGAATATTCCTTTCGGTTGAAAGCTTGTAGCATGGATTTCCAAACAATATATATATTCCTCTAATACTTATCCTTGGTACAAAACCATTCCTCGATTGATAAGGTAGAGATATATTTGTTAATCACTATGATGGTCCATAGTCCTTTGCCTTTAACAATACGCCACACTCCCTTGTCTGTCAAATATTTTAAGAAACTGTGGATATATTTTAAACCCAACCCCCCATAAATTTAGGCTACGTAATGGATGACCAAGCATTCCAATGGAACGAAGTGCCCTCTTGTGATCCCTTCCAAATGAAATTAAAACATCATTTCCCATCTGAGGAACAATTGCTAGTGAGACCAAATAAACTAGGATTGCTTCTAAGACCAACTTAACCAGTATTAGCCTACCTCCTCTACTTAGCCACCTATTACACCATAGGTTTAGTCTTTTCTCAATCTTAGCAATGAGTAATGACGAATCCTTTTTTAAATATGCATTTGATTTGAGAATGAACACAAGATATACAAAATATTTGTTTAGATGCATCAAAGGAAAATCCAATTATTAGCATATCCAAATTCTATCTTCCATAGAGATATTTATAACAGACATGGATTCCTTGCTGACATTTAAAGCATAGTTGTAGCTGTTGTGAAGTGATCCAAGAATCCTTGAAGAGAGATCATCCAAGAATCCTTGAAGAAAGATGATCTCTCTTTTTGATACGTTGTAGAAAATCATAATGTCATCCACAAAGGAAAGATGAGAAATGTAGAGATAAGATGAAATAAGAATACATTTGTACGATCCATTCAGTTCTTCCACCACAACAAACGGCAAACAATACTTAGCATGCTGCAGAGCATTTAATGCTGCTCCAGCAGGTTTGATGACCGTTAGATCTTGAACTGCTCGAGATCCAACTGCCATCAAACCTACTGCAACAGCATTAAATGCTTTGCAGCATGCTAAGTATTGCTTTCCCAACAAACCACCAACAGTCAGAAGGAACTTGTTGAAACAGTGCAATGAGCTCGAAGCGGATAGAAACACGGTGGTCCATGTGTGAAGAGTACAATGCAGCGCAGATTAATATTGCAAATAGCGTGAAGATGCAACGCATGGAAGTATCAAAGAAACGCGTTTGTTCGGTTCTCTGGACCAACTATTGAGTGTTTGAAGGAATGAACGAATGGACTGAACAAGCATCTGGCTGAACCAATAAACAAAGCGAACGACACTTCGAATTTACCAACTACCTAATGTTTTCCTCGACTAAGTTCCTTTGACTGAAGGAATGAACAAGCTGAAGGAGCAATTGCATGTCACAATCAACCGCGGTTTGAACCAAAAGTCAACGAGATGAACCACTGTAAGCAGTTAATTAGAAATTTGGAGTGCACGTGGGGTTCATATTTCAGAGTGAAGGAATAGGGAGGGATAAGACCTTAGGTATCTAGAGAACTGAAGGTGACATGCACCCGGTCTTGAATTGGCCACCGCGTCGAAGGAGTTCTGGTCGCTATGTAAATGGGACCGCGTTCTACCTAGAATCAAGGGAGATGGATAATAAAGGAGCTGTTTAACTAGGGAAGATTTTCCGAATATGATGAATTTAATCTACAAAATTTGTAATTTTTGTTGTTTATTGGGTGATTTAAAGTGTAGAAATGAAATCACATAACACAAAAACAACGAAACCCACACTTTGTAAGATTTAGTTAGCAATGTTTTTGTAAGTTTTGAAAATTTCAGGCTAAAAACTATTAAAATCCAACCAAAAACAAAGAAAAAATTGTCCACTGGTTAAACAACTCAGTAAACTCGGTAATCTATGGACATAGAAAGTGATAGAAAGAAGGGAGTCGCAGAAATTCAATTAAAGAGGAGCTACCCGAAAATTTATTCTTCTAATCATTTATTATTTGTTTTGAGTTTCTAAAATTAAATTAAACTTATCATTATTCCTAAAACATTTTAAATTTTCACTTTTCAAATCCAAAAACACATTCAAATAAAAACCTTGCTTTATTTACAACTCAACCATAATCTTGCCCTAATAATCCATCTCATATATATGGATTGATATTTACTAAAATATACATTGTCAAGTGAGCATTTTATATAGTCTTTGATTAAATTTGATGTAGAGATATAAATATAATGAAAGTGGTAGTTATTAACCTCTATTGACATCATTGATTTTAAAAAAAGTTATTAAATCATCATAGTTATAATAAATTAAAAAATTTCTTAAAAAAAGATATTAAATTATCATAGTTATAATAAATTAAAAAATTATAAAGTCTTATTATAATAAATGTTTCAAAGTTGTTAACTATTAAAAACAATTAAAAATATAAATTATCAATCATAAAATATCTAAAATTGCCACTTTTAAAATTTTAAAGCACTTTTCATACAAAACTCTCTTCATTTACAAATCAAGACACTCCTATCCTCAAAATTTTCGCTTTTAAAATCTTAAAGCACTTTCTATGCAAAACTCCTTTCATTTACAAATCAAAACACTCCTATCCAAAGAATGGATCATAATTAAAGCGAAGGCGTTTCACAATGGAGACACAGTCTCAAAAGTTTCCTCGTTTCACTGGCCACTAACATTTCGACATGTGTCATGTAGGATTACCGAATGGGGATTGAACAGGTGTTGTGTCTCGCTTCTCACGTGTTTAACAGGTGACAGACGACTTTACATGGCCACATTTTTCAACAACCGACTTCATCTCCTCTTGCAGTTTCTTAATCACAGCAAGATTCTTCTGTCGTTTCCCATTCCTTGGTACTTTTGTATGTATCAATTCTAGCAGTCAACATGTCCTTTTTTTATTATAAAGAAAACGAAGTTGATTCAACTAAAAAAACAAGTTAAATAAGTGTTTAAAATAAATCATAAAAACAATAATAAGAAAGTATAATAAAAAGTATTTATGTAAGTAGAGCTTGGGTACGGATTCCGCCTTCCGCATTCCTCTTTTCGCAGTATGGAATGCAGGGATCCATTTTCTTCATCTCATGGGGGGAATATATTCTCTCCTTCCAGCTACCGCTTATGTGGATTCCCGATTTTTCATTTTTTTCTTGTCGACTTCTGCTTTCCGCTGTGTGGAATGCAGAAATTGGAAGTAGTATGTTCGCAATTGACTTTACGTGCTTTCTAACTTCCACTTCCTGCTGTGCAAAATGCGGAAGCCAGAAAATTGTTTGTCACTTTTTTATTTTTCTCATTTTTCTGACTTCCAGTTTCCACACTGCAGGATGTGGAAATCGGAGCTTTGATGTTTTTCTTCACAAATTTTTTTTCTTGTGTTTTCTGAAGTACAAAATGTGAAATGCGGAACTTTGATAGGTTTTTAGTTCAAATAAATTTATTTTCGACTTCTGCTTTCTGTTGTGAGGAATGCGGAAGCCGG
>LPNX011054433.1:0-62566 GCA_001517045.1 Pseudotsuga menziesii
GCTCCATATTCAGTCTCCATTGTTGATAATTTGCATGATCAATTGTTAATTGCTGTGAGTGAAATTAATCTACTGCAGGCCTGAATTTCTACAAAAGGATCCAAGCAAAAAGGAAATAAGACTGAGCATCATTGCAATTTTTGTGGGAAAGATAATCATGATGAATCTAAATGTTTTAAGAAGATGGCAGCCTTGGAAGCAGCAATGAAGAAGCACCACATCATCCTAGATTCGTCTTCAGAATCTACCTCTCATGGACATGCACTTTATGCTTCTGGTTACTCTTATACTGCATCTTCTTCTTCTACTTCAAATGAATGGCTCATTGATTCTGGAGAATCTTATCATATGGCTAAGGATCAAGCCATCTTTTCTACTATGCATGAATGTAACACCAAACAAATATTTGTTGGTGATGATAGATCTCTAAGTGTTGTAGGATCTAGAATAATTCCAGTAGAAAATGGTCATTTCAGTGATGTACTATGTGTTCCCAAAATTTCCTGCAATTTGTTATCATTCTATCAAATTACTCATTGAGGTGAAGGTAAAACTGTGACATTTACACCTCACCAAGTTGTAATCAAGGATTTTAAAAATCCTCAAAATATCCTTGCTACTGGAACTGTTGATGATATTACTAGGTTGTACAAATTTAACAACTTTGGGTCATCACCTTTTCCTTCAGTTTTTGTTGCTCATAGTGATAACTTGAGCAAACTTTGGCATGAGCTATTTGGTCACTTAAATTATCACTCATTGCAACAACTATATAAAGACAATATGGTGACTGGTCTTCCTCTGGTATCTTGCAAGGATGGTGTTTGTTCCAGTTGTGTACTCGGAAAACATCATCGGGACAGTTTTGACAAACGTGCCTCTTGGCACGCCTCGGTTCCCTTGGAGCTTGTGCATAGTGACTTGTGTGGCCCTCTTCCATCTGCTTCCTTTTCTGGTTTCAAATATTTCTTAACTTTCATTGATGACTACTCCAGACGCACTTGGGTTTAATTCCTAAAACTTAAGAGTGAAGTATTTAACATGTTCTTGGCTTACAAGGCCCTTGTTGAAAAACAATCTGGTCATCAAATTCTTAAGTTAAGATCTGACAATGGAGGAGAATATGTTAACAACAAGTTCACTACCTTTTGCACTGAACAAGGAATCCAAGAACAGCACACTATTCCATATACACCACAACAAAATGGTATAGCTGAAAGAAAGAACTGCACTTTAAAAGAAATCGCTAATTGTATGATCCAATATAAGGGACTAAGTCTTCAATATTGTGTTGAGGCCATAAATTGTGCAGTTAATCACACACCCACTAAAGTTTTACAGGTAATAACATCGGAAGAAGCATGGAGCAAAATTAAACCAGAAGTAAGTCACTTTCGTGTGTTTGGTTGTGAAGCATGGGCTCACATTCCGGATGAAAAACGGAAAGCATTGCAGCCTAAAAGTGAAAAGTGCATATTTGTTGGATATTCTGAAGATGTAAAAGGTTATATACTTCTTCAGCCACATTCTCATGATATAATCATTAGAAGAGATGTTAAATTTGATGAAAATCTCTTGGCCTACGAGCCTAACTTGGTGGGTGTGCCATCTTTGGCCCACGAGCCTGATTCGGCGATTGTGCCTTCTTCTTCTTCTTCTTCTAGCTTCCTTGACAGGTTTCCAACTCTAGTCTCTGATGATGACAGTGAGGATGAAAATCCACCTCCACCTGCTCATGTTCCTCCAATTGCACCAGCACCAATACTTCCTCGATGGGTCCGTTCAACATGTGAAGCAGCTGGTGATCTTGACGGTGAACCTAGAGATCAACGTCAAACACGTTCTTAGTTTCAGTGAGCCTCTTATCTTTTGGCTCAAGTTTCCAAGAATCATGATCCAGAAACTTTTGCAGAAGCTTCAGGAAATCCAGATTGGGATGCAGCTATGGATGAAGAATATCGTTCCTTAATGGCGAACGATACTTGGGATCTTGTTCCTCTTCCAAAAGGAAGAAAACTTGTCAGATGTAAATGGGTCTACAGAACTAAGTATGCATCAGATGGAAGTGTTGAAAGACTTAAGGCAAGGTTAGTTGCCAAAGGTTTTTTCCAAGTTGAATGGATTGACTACAATGAAACCTTTGCCCCTGTAGCAAAAATGAACTCCATCCGCCTTGTTCTTTCCCTTGCAGCCTTACATAACTAGGAAGTCCATCAAATGGATGTCAAGTATGCCTTCTTACATGGTGATTTACATGAGGAAATTTACATGGAACAACCTCCTGGATATGTTCAGAATAACTCTAGCCTTGTTTGTCTCCTTAAGAAATCCTTATATGGCCTTAAGCAAGCTCCTAGAGCTTGGTATGCCAAAATGGATAGCTTTCTCCTTGACACTGGTTTTTCTAGATGGCATTCTGACCCCAATGTCTATACCAAGAAAGTAGGAAACCATGTCATCATACTTGTTCTTTATGTTGATGATCTTATCCTTACTGGTAGTGACCCTAACCTTATAACCCATGTGAAATCTAGTCTTAAGCAAAATTTTGAAATGTCAGACTTAGGACATTTGCATTATTTTCTTGGTCTCCAAGTCTTGCAAACCAAAGAAGAAATCTTTCTTTCCCAGTCTAAGTATGCTTGTGACCTTCTTTGTCGCTTCCACATGGAAGATTGCAAACTAGCCCCTTCTCCCTTCCAGTCTGGAGTCAAACTTTCTACCACTTGTACTTCCCCTGAAGTAGATGCCACCTTGTATCGTCAGCTTATTGGTAGTTTTTTATACTTGACTCATTCCCGTCCTGACCTTTCCTTTTCCATTGGTTGTGTTGCCCGTTATATGCAAACTCCTCATGAAAGTTACTGGAAAGCAGCAAAAAGAATACTTCGATATATTCGAGGTACAATTCAGTTTGGGATTCATTACAGTACAGGGGGGAAACCTTTGTTGGTTGGTTTCACTGATTCAGATTGGGCTAGAAATCCTAATGATTGGAAGTCTACTGCAGGTTATGTTTTCAGTCTGGGATCTGGACCTGTCACTTGGGATTGTAAGAAACAACAAGCTCTTGCTCTTTCTTCAGCAGAAGCAGAATATCGAGCCGTAGTTAATGCCAGTCAGGAAGATTTATGGCTTCGACAGATCCTTTCAGAGTTTGGATTCGAGCAGCAGCAGCCTACTCCACTTTGGTGCGACAATCAAAGTGCCATCAAGATTGCCAAGGATCCAGTTCTACATCAGCGAAGCAAACACATTGAGCTACACATGCACTTCATTAGAAATCTTGTTCATGATAGTGTTATTGAAGTTCTCTATTGCCCTACAGATGATCAAGTTGCAGACATCTTCACCAAGTCTCTTACAGAAGTGATGTTTTCTAAACTGCAGTCTATGTTAGGAGTTCAGGAATGTGTCCTTAAGGGGGGATAGGCTCTAATGCCTCCTTCCTTCTTCTAATAGTGTCACTTTTGTAAATCCTTCAATCCTATCCCAAGTTGTTCTTAAGGGGGGATGTTAGGATATTTAGACACTTAGGAGTTAGTTAAGATCAACTTGTTTAATATATCCGTTAGGTAAAAGTGTGTTTCTTTAGTATGCATTAGTATGCATTTGTAAATATTCTAATCCAATGGTCACGATATGTTCTAGATATAGAGTGATCCGATGGTTCAACTTCTCTTAGATCATACCTACCATTGATCCGTGGCTTAACACCCGATTGGTCTATGATTTCTATTTAAAGAGCATAGAGGGTCCTTGGCTAGTTGATCGATTATGAGAAGCTCATGTAACTTTCTTTCTTTTGCATAATAAATTTCTCCAAGTAGCTATTTGGCTAGGGCCGTGGATTGTTTCCCTCTCGAGGGTTTTAACCGCGTGACAAACATCAGTGTGTTGATCTGTGATCTATTTGTGTGAAGTGGTATCTGAAGGTGTTCGATCTTTTGGGATTACCTTGTAAACCCAAATAGATCTGGATCATCACTGGACATCATCACTAGATCTGGATCATTACTCGATCTGAATCATCTTCACTGGATCTAGATCCTCACTCGATCGGGATCATTACTGGCTATCATCACTAGATCTTGATCATCACTCGATCTGGATCATCCATGGTGCTATGTCATGATTCTTCTCGTCACAGGACGTTCTACAGAGCTAGCCATTTTTTATGCTGGTTGTAGGCCTAGCCTCCATGTAGGTCTTCACCCAGCACTTATAGCTGACCTACTCATCAGAAAGGAATGCCCAGCACTTATATCTGACCTACTCGTTAGAAAGGCACGCCTAGCAATTACATCTGATCATGTAGTGAACTAAAATCACATCAGAAAGGCCCATCACTTATATCTGAGTACATGGGAACACATCCCTCAGTCACATCAGAAAGGATCTGCACTTACATCTGAGCACGTGGGAACACATCCCTCAGTCGCTCTAGAAAGGCTCTGCACTTACATCCATCCAGGAGGGAACACATCCTACTCATAGTGATGGAAGGGCTTGCACTCACATATGATCATGAGGGAACACATCCCAACAATCATATCAGAATGGCCCCTAGTCCTCGACTGAGCTACCTGGTAACTGACCAGGTGCCTCCATTCTCAGAATGGCAGTTGCACTAATATCCGACCTGCTCGTCGGAATGGGCAACACTCACATCTGACATGGAAGGAACTTAATCCTTTAGCCATGATAGAATGGTTCAGCCCTTACATTTGATCAAGTGGGAACACATCCCTCTATCACATCAGAATGGCTACTCAGTCCTACACTGAGTGATCCTGGTAACTGACCAGGTGCCTCCATTCCTAGAATGGAAATTGCCCTTACATCTGTCCTACTCAACAGAATGGCTAACACTCATATCTGACATGGAAGGAACCAATCCTCTCACCATGACAGAATGGCTCTAGGTCTCATCACTTTCTCTTGGAGGAAACCTCGATCTGGAGAACACCAAGCTTCTCCCTGAAGTACTCGAACTTCAGCCTAGCCAATGGCTTCATCAATACATCAGCTATCTATTCCTCTGTCACAACATACTAGAGCTTCACTGCACCATATCCCTGATATATTGACACTTGATCTCGATATGCTTCGACTTGTCATGGAACACTGGATTCTCTAACAACTTCACGCAACTCTGGTTGTCACAATGTATAGAAGTAGCATCCAACTGGAGATCAAATATATCAGACAGTAGCTTCCATAGCCATACTACCTCACAACTATTTGAACAAGCTGTGACATACTCTTCTTCAGCCGTACTTAGTGCCACACAGGATTGCTTCCTACTAAACCAAGAGATCACACCTGATCCCATACTGAAGCAACATCCTAAAGTACTCTTCCTGTCGATGGCACTGCCTACCCAATCTGAATCAACATAACCCTCTAGTTTAATCTTTTGATTCACATCGTACTTGAGCCCATAATCAATTGTACCTTTCAGGTACCTCAGAACATGCTTTGCAGCAATCAAGTAAACACTTCTCGAATCTGTCAAGTACTAGCTCAAGGTGTTCACAGCAAAGAAAATGTCTGGTCTCATGTTCATCAATGACCCAATCATCTAACGATACATTGTAGCATCAACCGACTCTAATGAAGCATCACTCAATAGCTTCAGGTTTGATGCCATCAGTGTGGTCATAGCCTTGCAGTCCATCATCCCAAACCTCTTTAGGATCTCTACTGCATACTTCCCTTGTCTAAGGAAGATTCCATCTGTACTCTGCCACACCTCCATACCTAGAAGGTAATGCATCATCCCCAAGTCCTTCATTTCGAACTCAGCAGCAATATTTCTCTTCGTATCAGCAATCAACCCATCTATACCTGTCACAAATAGATCATCTACATATAGTAGAAGCATCACTGGGTTGCCACGTTCAACCTTGTAGTAAAGGTTGGAGTTTTCTTTACTCTTGGTAAAGCCCAAATTGGATAGAAAGCTGTCAATTTTGCCATACCATATCGAACCTTAGGATCTTCTGTAGTCACTCCCTCTGAAGCGGAGAATCATACTCCCTCTATCTTCCGTACTCTATGCACTGAAACATTCTGTACTGGAGTGACAAGTAGTATCCATCTAGGATCATTGGATACCAAGATCCTCTATTTTGAACTTTTTCAAAAGTTTTTCTCACATCCATCTATGAGCTTGCCATCCTTTATCAACCTTGTAGCAAAGGTTAAGATATTCATCAATCCCATCATGTATGTGTTATCCCATGGGTGTCTTTTGAACTCATACAAGGCCTTCTTTCATTTGCACACATGATCATGTCATGTGACTTCACTTTTAGTAGCTGTAAATGTTTCTTCGTAGTCTATGCCTTCTTTTCGTGAGAAGCCTCGTGCTACAAATCTTGCTTTGTATCCCACGATGTTTCCATCTACTGCATGATGGAACTATGAACTTCTCTTCAGGTCTCGATATTGCATTCTAGACATCATTCTTCTTGAACTGGTCTTCTTGGTTACTTCTTCATAGCTGGAAGATTCTGCATCAATGATGTCGCTGCATTCATCATATTATTCTTTGTCTTTGAACTGTCGTCACTTGTTCTTCGGAACAAGTATTCATTCTTTTTTGCTCGTAGGTGATTATGTATGCGATCTTTCCTACAAGTCAAATGAATTTGTATGGTTGGGACATTTCATAAGGAATATTCATACTGACAAATACTTATGCATAAATATATGATCATGCAACTACTTAATCCAATACAACATTCATCCATATCTCACTGAAACTTTCTAGATGCATTCCATCTCTACCAAGACAACATTGAGATTGTGCACTAATCCAATATGTCAGCAAAGAGGTTTCATTCTAGATAAGTAGCAATGGAGACTTGTATAGCACCATGAGCTACTTACCCATCACATGCATATTAGTAGTATATTGTCGTTAATGCAAACATTCTATCATGCATAATACATCAACTGAATATAAACAAATGCATAACAAAACAATATCATGAAATGACAATTGAATACTTATCTTTATTTGTTTCGTGGGTAGACTCCTTATTGAGTCTTCAACTTCATCATCTTCTTCATTCATAATGGCATCGTTTCTTATCCAAATGCTAGGATGGATAAGAGGTTCTTCAAGAGTTGAGTTCTTCATATTCCTCATTGCTCGAGGTATCTTCTTTGGAAGGTGAGAGCTTGATCTTTAGTTGCTTCCATCTTCTTATGAGTCGAGCTTCCTCTTCTTCTCGGAGTCTGCTGAAAGTAATCACTTCCTTCTGGCACACATTCCTCGAATGAATGAATCCCATGATCCTGGGAGGCCATTCAAGGTGGCCATCACCGCTTCTGCATTCTTCACTTACCGCTTCAAGTTGTTCTTTTATTTGAGAGACCCTTGTAAAGTATGACTACATGGTCTCCGCATTTTGGATCTTCACTTCCTTCAACTATTTTCCCAAGGTCATGTTCTGATTTATGTTCTTCCCTTGAAATAGCTTCGCCAGGGAATCAAACATCTTCGGTGTCTTTGGGGAGACACTTGGAATACAAGTTTATTCATGACTGAATCAACAATGATGTTCTTGGCCTTGACCAAGTTCTTTTTGTGAAAGGCTTCTAGCCTCATCTCCCTCTGAAACTGGAACGTCTCTACTCATGTAGGTGTCCAATTCATTTTCTTTAGAGAGATCATATACTTCCATGCTTGGAAGTTGTCAACTTCACCAAGCTTATCATCAAGATGATGTGATAGATCACTTTGAAATGAGAACCTCAAATGAAAATAGCAAAGGATTAGATCTTACCGATTTGAGTTGTCCGTCCTGGCTCTGGAGCTAGCTGATCTAGGGTTTGTCATAGAAACCTGAATTTTCAAAACTTGGAATATTTCATATCTAATTGGATAGACAGATAGATCTCTTCAAATGGAGCTGTTCAATGTACTCCTTTTCTGAAAACAGTGGAGGAAAGCTCCCGGAACAGGAAGCCCTAGTTTTCCAATTTCTTCTGCAGAAATTCCTATAACTGTTTATGTGATATATCTGAAAATATTGATCCTATATATCTAAAATTTCTCACTGACATAACCTCACATGTCCTCTCTCCAACACCATAGGTTTCATCAGAATTGGTTTCACCATTTGGGATTTATGATCCTTTTCCCAAGGTGACCTGTTACAGGACTGTTCAGACCAGTGAAGTTGTACGGAATACCACGTGTCACTGGTTCATCTTCTGAGTCTGATTTTCAGACCACCTAAATTAAATTCTGTTTGATTTCTGGAACATCTTCAGGAATTCAATTTGGATCTATGTAGCCTAAGTTATTGCAATTCTCCCCAGGTGTCTTGTTTAGGGATGAATTCTAGAAGAGGCTAGAACCCTAACATGGAGAGATCATATCTCCTGGAATACAGAGAATATGAGGCTGAATTTTGGAGACAATGCGCATCAGGATCATATCTTTGGCCCCAGAAATTTTCAGCTCCCGAGACTTCACCAATATCAGGATATAGTGAATGTACCAAAACGTGGCAGTTTTAGTATTTAGGGTTTTTCCTAGCTCGGGGTCAAACTAGGGTTTGACTTTTCTGGAGTTTCACCCAACCAAATTTCTTGATCCAGGTCTCTAAAATTTGGTTTTGATGAGGAGAAAAATATTATGCTGGTATCACTCAAAAAATTCCTCTTTTGTAGAAATCCCTAATTTCCGCATCGAAAACTAAAAATGCTCGGAATCGAATTCTGCTTCGACAGAAAGATGCGCCCTTTAATGGAGAGTCAACCTAACATACTTTTGCTGATGGATTGTAGAAAGAGACCCAAAAAGTAATAAGCCATAGCTTTTGTAGATGCACAATGTCTTCTTCTCAGGTTAGCTCTGATACCATGTTATTTTTTCATCATATAAGCTAGCATTATGATCTTAGGATCTTTTCACTGAGAGAATAACAAGCATAGCAATAAAACATAAGCACATCACAAGAGACAAGAGACACAAAGAGTTTTACTTAGGGAAAACATAAAGTTGAAAACCCCACAACTTCCTCAGAGATAGAATCAGCACCAAAACAGTAAAACTGGAAAATAGTAAGATGATCTCTCGACAACAGCAGTCTCTCTCTCTCACATTGAGAGAGCTTCTCCTCTCTCACTCATGCGCCCCAATGAGTGAGTGTGAGTGTTGCAAGTGAGATAAATAGATAGGCTCACTCTCTATTTATATTCTTTCATTCACTTGAAGTGAACTCCAACATTTTGGCCTCACTTAACAATTACTTACTAGAGCCGACCTCTCTAGGAGTGTCTAATAACCCTAGTGCCCCACCACTTGTGGGGAATTTGCCTCCTATGACCAATAGGAGGGTAACACAATGGTGGGGAATATTACCCCAACTTACAATGACTCACCTAGGGTCGACTTCACTAGGATAGTCTAATAACCCAAGGGCCCCACAACTGTGGGGACTTTAACACTTGACCAATAGGAGGGTTACCGACAATGACTTGACATGACTTTCACATTATAGAAACTTCTCGATCGAAACATCGGGGCATGAAATGACTCAAATACATCCCAGAATAAACATCGGGTTACAATAGATAAGAAATACAAGTGAATACATTCCGAAGTTACAATTACATCAACAGTTTAGAGGAGGAAGGAGTCCCAAGGACTATGATTCAATTTTTAGAATTCACCCAACTCTTTGTAAACAGAAGTTTTGAGTATATATTAGGATACAAGATTCTTTCATTATGTTTTGCAGATCATCATTCTTCTATCTTTTCTGTTCTTGTGAGTGATGTTATATACATTTATCTATGTTTATCTAATGACAAATAAATGTCATCTTGTCTCTTCATTGATAGACTAGACTCATAAGTGTTTTGTCTCCTTGTTATAGCTGACCATTTGCATATGCTCTGTGTATGTGTATTTGCTAGTATGATATGTCTTCTCCATGTTTCCATACATTTGATTTAAATCATATGAAAAATGTAGTAGAAAGTCTTGTTTTTCTAAGTATATTCATGTGTGTCTGAGTGAGTGAGCTTATGAGAAAGTTACTTGACTCGATTAATCCTTTATATTATTGAGCATTTAAGTTACCAGGCTCATTCCCTTTACAGTCAGGGAAAGACTCCTGGAGTGATAACAGACTACATAATGCATAAGAAGGCAGTAAGACAAGTATTTCTGGATGGTTTTGGAATTCATCTGTTTGATATAAAGAAAGTTTTTTTCCCACCAGTACCCTTTTATGTAGGGAGCTACAAGTTCAATAGGGTCAAAAGTGCTCCAAATTTCGACAAAGAGCTGGAGATTTTCTGTTTTGGAGAGATAAGTTTTCACCAAAATGATTCAAGAGGAAAGGTGGCAGCTCACATGGTAAATTTTGAATATACAGATCATATAGATAAAGAGGAGTAGGTATTCAGAAATGTCTACAATATGGCAGCTTTGAGCAAGCGGTTAAAGGGAAAGGCATTTGGAGCTAAAGGAGGTCGCAATAGCAACCCAAAATCAAGTAAAGTAAAAGAAGAAGCTAAAAAGAAGGCCCAAGAAGAAAGTGCTTGTAGGCTTGCAGCTAGAGAAAATAAGTTGTTGGTAGAGGAGGCACAGAAGGACAAAGAAGAAGTTTCCAAGCAAAAGAATATAAAAGATATTTTGGATAAAATTTTAGAGTTAGAAAAAGCTATTGCTCAAGACGCTGCAAACCCTGACCTAGGAATACAAGATACAGAAGGTCCGACAGAGGGAAAAAATCAAGAAAATGAATAAGTTGTAGGTGGTGGAGGTCAGGAGCAAATCCCTGTTCGTGATCATCCAGAAAACCCTCCAACCACACCCAACAACATCCTTATAGGGGGTCATGAACCCATAGTTGAAATGATGTGGCCGAGTTAAAAGATATATGTTTTGATCCTAAAATAAAATCCATTACATGGAGGACAAAAAAAACCTTGAAGATAGGGACTCAGAAACCAGTGACCATGGTAACAGAGAGGATGATTATGAAGAATGTAGAAGAGCACCCAAAGGAATTGGCTTCTATGGGCATTGCAAATTCCTACGCCAATGCTCACAATGTAGACAGGATTCTAGAAAACATTGAGCAGTATAATGGAAGGATGGATGAAATGAAGGAAATTTTGAAAAAAGAAGAAAAGGTAGGTAGAGAATCCAAAAGAAAATATGAAGCTACCTTATCAGATTTTGAGAGGCTTCAACAGGGACACCAAATTTTAGAAGAGGAATGGGATAGTTTGAAATCAGCCAGTGAAGAGTTAAGTAAGGAGAAAGAAAATTTGGAGAACAAGGTTGCAGAAATATAACTACAGAAGACTAATGCTGAGCAGAAAGCAAAGCAATATGAAACCCAGGTAGCAACATTGGAGGAACAAAAATATTCATTGGAGGTTTTGTTAAAAGTGGAAAATGAGCAAAGAATGGATATAGAGCCATTGACAAAGCATGCCCTTATGATCAGAAATAAAATTTACCAGATGCAGCTCTAGATAGTAGATGAGATGTTGAAGGTCCGACAAGTGGAAGCCAGGATGGAAGAGATTTTAGGTATAGCTTCCCGGTTTAAAGACAAGACCCAGGATGTCCTGGAAATCCTTCAAGGGCATTTGAATTGGTTGGAAACAACCAAGGAACCTCCAGAAAATGCACCGATAAAAGACTCCGAGAGAGTGAAGCTAGAATATGAGCTAATAGAATTTGGGAATAAAACTGATGAATAATTGATAAGGGTAGTCCAGAGAACTAAATACATTTTCATAGAGTTCTATAGAAAGGTGCTTACAACTTACAACAGCTGCCAAACATCTACCAAGAAGAGGTTATATGAATTACTAGGGCATTAATAATACGTGAAGCAACTATAGGCCAGATGGTAGGAGGATGATTTGGGCATTCAGCTGATCAAAAGTTTAGATGAGAGAGTGGTTAAGAATGTAATAGCTTAGGTAACAATAAGTAACCACATATTAGAAGACCAACTTTGACTGATTCCAGCCAGGATGGCTAATATAAAAGCTCAGGTGGCTAAGCGTGAGGTCACTATTATATTTTTAGAGCCATCATAATTTGAGAGAATAGTGACGAATTCCAATACATGGAAGAATTTCATTAATGGGGTTGCTGGACCCACTTAGGATGTTTTGTTTTATTGCCACATATTTTGTAATAGTTATATTTTTCCTAAATTAGTGAAATCACTAGGAGGGAAAGTCATTTTTGTAATTGATGTGTAAAGGTAGCCCAAAGGACAGGAAAGCCAAAAGACATTTCAAATGGTATAAGTAGAGATCAAATCGATTGAGAGAGGGACTTTTCCATGCTATCTTTTTGTGAAGTTTATTGTAAGAAGAACTACTTCCTTTTATAATAAAGAGGCCATATTGTTTTTGCTGGAGAAGGGCTGTGAAGTTTCAAATGCATGTTGTAGATTGGTTGAATGTCAAATTATTTTTGTTTTAGCTTATTCTACAAACTGTCATATCGTTCTGACTTATGAATTAATTCCATGTTATGAATGATTTCTTGTTATTTTATGAAACTTATGCAGTAGTTTGAGTAATGAATGTTTTCACCAACAATGAGCTATCTCTATGTTTATCTTTTTATATGTATTCATGTATTCTAAATTATGAACCACTATATGTAATATTCTTTATGGATGATTTACAGTACATTTCTCACCATTAATATAGTCTTTATCCCTAGGGATAGGTCATTTAGAATTAGCTACGGTATCATAGTTGTTATTTTTTTAAGATTTAGAAGCAAAAGGGGTAATAAGACGAGAGGTAAGAATCTGCGCATCACATTGTGAACTCTTTATTGTCTGTATCATTTTCACTTAGATTAGGCACTTGCATATCATATATAAAATGAAACAAAAAAATACACTTAAACGGTGGACCGGGCCACAACCGGTAAATCAAGCTTAACTCGTTACTTAAATTATGGTAGCCGGACCGCAAACTAGATGGATTCTCCATATCAACAATACTGAGCTAATTGGGAACATTTATTGGGGAGAATCCCTACTGTCGTTACCTGGGATTTTCCAGGCACCAATAGGGGATACTGATTTTGTTGATACTACGGCTAATAGTGATTTTGTTGTGCAAATGGATGCTATGGAACATGCTGAGGCTGATACTGGTTCTTATAATGATTAGGTGGAAACTGCGTAAGCTGATACGATGTTTGCGTGAGTTCATATTGGGCCTTCCCATCATTCTTTATCAAGTATGTGTCTACCATTTTTTCCTTCAAGAGTTGGTATGCTCTACAATCCTTCTCTTCATGTCCTATTGACTTACAAAATTTACAAAACAGGTTTGAGGAGTACTTACAATATTTTGTAAGTATAGACAGTCCTCGTCGTGATGTCCTCTAGTATGGCATATGCGGCACTAGGGTAGTCCATGGAAATTCAAAGGGTTTGGCGCACCGGATGAGACATAATTCATGAAGGTCAGACAATTATCCTTGGTGTGTCCGTTCATTCTACATTTTGTGTGCCATAAGTCTTGATGGGATTCCTTACCCTTCTTAATGTCCTATAGTTGGATCATAAGATTAACCAACTATGACTGAATCTACACCATTACTGCAGCACCATCATCGATTGGCGAGGTTTCCAACTTCATTGGAAATTCTAGTGCTTCTATCTGGGACTCGATATTTTGTTGCATTAATGGGACTCGGATGTGTAGTAACACCGCAACAATAAACCACTCTTTATGCTGTACATCCAACATTTGGAAACTTACTTTGGCCATCAAAGTTTTAAACCACTGGTCAAAATCCCATAGTCTCTACCAATGCTTGTTTGATTTCCTTGATCTTAGTGATACACTGCAATTCAGATTTGGGTTTTTTGAACTCAGAGATCATCGCGGCTCATATTTCTTCAAGGGTTTTCTATGATGCTCCTTGTAGTACCACACAATATTTCATAAACCAGTCTAGTGCAATACCCCTTAGAGTCGTGATCATCTGTGCTTTCTTTAAGTCCACATTCTGAACTAAGTGAACCATCCAAATAGCCTCACAGATGAACCAATACTTCTCTGGATCTTCTGCTCCATTGCCATTGAATGTGGGTAACTGAATATCATTCCCAACCATTGAGTTGACATCAAGGTTATCTGATGAAGGATTTAATGGAAGTGTTCCTTCTTGCACACTAGTCGCAGTACTAGCACTATCAGTATTAACAATTCTTTCAAGAGATGAGGCTCTATACCTTACCTATGGTGATAGTCCTGGTGTGATGTAGTTGTTTCCTAACCTTGGTGTCTCAACAGACTCTTCAAGGTCTTCTTGTCCCTCTGAAATCAGGCTAGAGTCCTCCTCAGTTATTACAGACTTAAATGACTTACAAAATATCTTTGTTACATAAATTCCATCCAATACCTAGCCGTGAAAGTGCTAGAAGAAATTAACCACATCTTTAACTAGCTGTGGAAATGTCTTTCAGTTCATCTGTACCGGTCATAACTAGCCGCAAAATTGTCCTTCTGTCTTCTGCTGGTTTGTCCTTCTGCAGTCTTCCTTGACTTCTGTATTTCCAACTTTAACTCTTCTACCTGCCTCTTCCACTGACTTCAAATGTGATTTCCTCGTTGCAGCTATCCTCGTCACAACTTTCCTCTGCTTTTCCTCTGCCGCACGCATGTTTAATATTCCTGCATTGGTTCCTTAGTTTCCTTCTTTACCTGTTTTTACCCTGTCACATGCACACTTTTCCTCCTTTTCCTGCGTGTAATATTTATCCTTGTACAATTTTCCTTCTTTTCTTGGTCCTTTTCCGGGCCCAACATCTATCAAGTGCAGGTACATTTTAATATTTGTTCTTGATGTCATTGTATAGATAATTTCTTAAATATGAAAGCATATTAAAATATCCATAATGCCTTGGGTGGCATTAAATAACTAAGGGAAGCTAGCAGGTGGGGTTTGATTGATACCAACCATGAGAATGTGGGGGATCAAGTGTGGGAAACAATCAGAGATAAAGTTAAGAGTGGATTTCAAAATGAGTACATTTAGGAAAATCGAAGTGGAATTCAATATCCTATGATAGGAAAATGTGAAAATAGTGCAATGCAACAGTTACAATTGTTTCCCCAAATAAATCCAAGAATTCCAAGACACATAAGTGCATTATATATTAAGGGTCACAAGCTTGAGGATTTGAGTAGGGTAATAATATTTGAAATATTTCTTATGAGATGGGAGGTTGGAACAAAAGATTTGTTCAAGAAGGAACACATGAGGGATGGAACAAAAGCTAGATGGAAACCAAATAAAATTGGAGTGAGCTTGTGGGAGTGCGAATGGTAAGTGTAGATGAGAGAGGGTTGGTCAAATCAGTGATGCTAGGATCATGAGTGGGAAGTGGATTGGCAAAGCACCAGTTCCCAAAATACTGTAGGATCAAAGTGTCCTAGGAGCTTTTTTATTTTTTCTATGGAATTGTTTTGGCATTGGGTTCTTCCCAGGAAATACAATTTGTCCCACTCTCTATTTTGTAAACAAGAATGATATTTTTGGTACCTTTACATCCCCACACTAATATCCACAAACAACAACTTGCTACTATGTGCATACCCTACTCCCATCTGGAATTAAACATGTGACCTGCATGGAGAAAAATCATGTTCTTTATCATTAACCCACTCAGGTTGTATAAGAGAAATTTTTATTTAATGCATATATATTCCCCAAAAACATGTAAAATGCTTAATTAGTTGCATAAAAACCGAAAACCTAGATTTTGTGTTACTTTTAGATGAATACTACATTTTTTAGAAGCACAAATGTGATCCATCATAGATTAATAATTCAGGCATCAACCATTTAGTACATAGATAACATCAACCATCCATCTAGCATTTATACATCATAACATCACCCCTATATTATGTTGCATGGGTTTTCAAAATGGGGTTGTTAACACCTCTATTTTGAAGAGTATTGAAAGAAACATGGTGGAGAAAAAATAAGGTTGCATGAACTTTGGTTAAGAGTAATAATGTGAATATATCATAAAATGGCACATAGAGGATAAAATTGTCTCATAATCTGATGGTGTAGAACAAAAGAAGTGAAAATCAATGGTTTAGAACAGATCCGCTCTATGGAGATGCACGGGAGATAAGGAGAGGTGGAGGTAATTAACAGAGCATGAAGATTGATGGTTGTGGGACCAAGTCGGTAAAATCTACGGTTGATAAGGAATCCACTCTATAAAGATGCACATTGTTAAAAATAAAAAGGCCCAGTGGAATGTGTACGTGTATTTTAATATAACAGCTTAAATAAAAAGCAAGTATTCATCAACAGTTGTCAGCAGCTCTGGAAGATAAAGTTGCATGGTAGTTGAAGTGGAAATGCTGTAGCGGAATAAAAACCACGATACACATGGCGGTTCACAGTACATTCCGTGGAGAAAAGTGGTTTAAGGAAAACCGCAAAAGGGAGCCTCTGAAATAGACCTTTATATAAAGGTGAGGTTGGCTTATTTTTAAAAATCATTTTTTATTTTGCATGCTGGGACGAGTGAAGGAGACATCTCACCATCCTTTCACAGTCAACCTCACTTACATACAGTTACAGTCACAGGTAAGCTTCGAATACTTGAGCTCTGTTTAGAGAATTATCGTCGTTTTTTTGTTATGGAGAAAGAGAAGTTTTGTCTAGTATTCTTAATGAAGGTTAGTCATTAGAGGGTCTCTTTTTTCCATACAGTATTCACATTTCAAAGAATAGGTCCAATTGGTTGTATCTTTGGTCTGCCATATTTTAGGTCTAGATAATGACATTCATATCAATGAGGTTGTCTTAGGTTTTTTATTGAAAATGAGTTCAGTCAGTCTTGAGTCTGAGTCCCATCCAGTCCATTACTTCAGTATGGATGAGTATTTAGCAGAGGTCATTCATATCCAGTTAGTTGAGTTCCCAAAGATCAGATTTTTCAAATACCAATCATATCTGTTGAACATGTTGTTATGTTCAAACGTGACAGAATTACAATTCTTGACTACTTTGTTCTCTACGGATCTTCCAAAGCAAATCAATATGTTCAAGTTCATGAATTCCATTATGTCAGAGATGTACAAGTTTCTATTTGATGAGGAATTTCCCAGAGTACTTGAATAAATGAAGGTTATGATGCAATCGTCACCAGAAGATAGGATTGGGGATTGGTTTTTATATAAAGACTTTACTGTTTTAAGAGTGTATGGTTTCACCGGAGAGCCATACAGGCTACCTATTTTTCTTACCCCTAGAATATTTGCACTTGAATTCATGAGACACATATTATATGTAAAAAAGGAGCATTTCGGAGCTTTCAAGAAGTCCTCTAATATCAAATTTCCCCTTAAAGTTGGTCCATTCATCTTTAAAAACAAAGGTGCCCTGATGATTGTGGAAAATTTATTGAAGAATATGGATTTTCAGAAAGAACAGAAGGTCAATTATGATCCATATCATATAATTTCTCAAAGGAAACAAGCAAATAAGAATAAACCATTTGATCATCAAGTTGTTGAGGGATTGGGGGAAATAGCCAATTTGTCTCATTTTGTGGAAAATCCAGGAAGCAATGAAGGTACAAGCAGTGGGTTGATTACAGTGTCTCAAGTGCCAGAAAATTATAATTTTTTAATTAAAAGAAGTTTTTGTGAAGTTGAGAATATGGAGATAGATGAAAACAGTTCGCGTAAAAAGACCAAAACATTTTCTCAAGATGATCAAGTTTCAAGTGAAATAGTTTCAGAGGAGTTGAAGAAAGTAGTTTTGATTCCTAAGAAGTCAGTGCAAATGAACCAGTTTTCTTTTGAAAGTGAAAATAATGCAGAGTCCAGTTTAGTTTTTAAATAGAAAGCAGAGTTCATGACAAGTTATGTTGAAAAATAGATGCAATCCTTGGAAGAGACTAAAAATATACTTCCCCGAGTAAGAAGTCTAGGCAACCCAAAGGCGTCACTGATTTCCACTCGGTATGTAGAGAGGAACACCTTAAAATTAGCTATGGTAAGTGACAAAAAAGTGGCTTAGATGGAGGTAAGATTGGATAACATCAATGTACCTGACAAGATACAGCTTCACAAACAGACAGGGGATATAATTTATTCATATTTGTTACATGCCATGATGAAAATTAACAAATTGCAAGTTCTAGTGGATAAGTTGGAGGTCCAGTTGAAACATGAAAAAATTGAGAATAAAGAAAATTCAATCCAAATAAAGAAGCTGCAAGCAGATGTTATAAGCTCGAGGGATGAACCAAGAAACACACAAGCCATCAGGAGACTTTTGGAGGAAAAAGATAATGCCATTCAGGTATTAAAAAAGAAGTTGAAAATTCCAAGTTTTGAACATGCTCAGTCCTCAGAGTTGTTGGCATTGCAAGAAGAGAAAGATAAAATTCATCAAGAAATGATGGAATATAAAGGAAAAGCGGTGAAGCTGCAAGAGGAAAAGAATAAATGGGAAACAGAGAGAACTGATTTATTGACACAAATTTCATAGTTAAAGAAATATCAGAATGACGAGAAAGAAATTATGGAAGAATTAATGAGCTAGACCCCTATTGATGCAGATTTGTCCATTGTAAATATTGAAAAGCCTTTGAGTGATTTTTTTGCTGATGATTTGTTAGTACCAATGTCACAAGTAAACTTGAAGGATGTAGAAATCAAGGAATTAAAAGAATAAAATGAGAGGATCAAATTTGAACTGACTAAAATGGTTGAAAACAAGAATAGAATATTACATGACAAAAGTCAGTTGCAGAAGAAGTTTAATGAATTAAAAGAAATGAATACAGGAAAGGGGCCTCTACAAGGAGCCAAGCATATAATCGAGGATACATTGCCTGTAGAGGTTACTAAGTTCAGACATTATCTGAATTTCATTGATGACTAGAGTGCATTGGTTAATTTAGCCAATGAGAGATTAAAATTAGTAAATGAGACCATGGAAAGGAAGCCCCTAAGTACAACTCAGAATGCACTGAATTTCTTGAATTCATTAACTTATAAAAAATTGCAGGATATAGGGATTAAAGACAGAGTGACTATTGTACTATGGTAAAAAAGATTCATTAACAAACATCAGCTTATGAAAGTAGTACAAGATAAGGCAGATGAGACTCTCTTCGCAGATTAATGATTTCAGGCATGCCTTTAGAGAATTGTTTGACGATGGCCTTCCCTCTTTCTAGGATGAATAAGGAAGACTTTTTTCTCAAGAACATTATCATAGCCTACTAGTACAAAGCCGTATGGACCATTCCAAGTTTGATGACTTGGTAAAAGGACTGACTGGGAAAGTCATTGTGGACAAGTTGATAGAAGACTTCGAAATATTGCAAAAATTTATGATCATCAGAGGAGGACTGCCCGCTGTATCTTATGAGGCTTAGATGGATATGGAGGTGTCTATCAAAGAAATGACCGAGTATGACATGCCAAGCGCAGAACAATGGAGGATTGTGGAGAAATTCAGGAAGACAAAGTATATTCTTCATCCTTAAAAACAGGTGTTGCGTGCTATGGAGCTATTTATTCGGGCCTTGCTGTCACCAAGTCGATTTTAATTAAATGATCTCTTATCAAGATTAAAGCATGTAGTTTATTCCTAGTTGTTAGGGATACGGTTACAAAGACTTTGATTAAACAGATTATTCAGTTATTAAATCTTCTTGGGAAGAAATAATTTATGTATATATTTGCTTTTACTTGATGTATCAAGGGTTGGAACCTGAATGTTGGATCAATGTTTTTTGAGGACAGATAATTTTTGAAATAACAAAGTTGAATGTGTGTGGGTTATCAGAGATTCATGTGCCATCTACATTACAGTCTGTGCTTTCCTTTTATATGTGATTGTTTTTTCTCTAGTGCTTACATTCCATTTTGTTTTCCTCATATCTGAAACGTAGTGTTGAATAGTTAGAATTCATACTTGTTGTGCTTTGACTACTGTTTCAGATATTTCATAAATGTTTCTGCTAAATTTAATATGGAATTCATCTTATGATGCTCTATATTGATGGATTGTTCATACTTCTTCCTTTTCCACCTGAAATCAATGAATGATTGTAACTAAGTGGTTATCTTGCCTTTGATGAAATATCATGCATGCGACCTTGTGCTATCTTTATGTATTTTGACTCCATTGCCCAATGATTATGTGTATCATTTCAACCATCTACATAATGTTTAAGTGTTGATTCTTATATCTGGCCTTGTTAAATTTATATTTGAGAGATCCCTCTCTGGAAAGGAAATCCAGTTTCTTTCTGAAGTGGTTTTTGCTGTTACCTTTGGGGTTTACCTTTTGCAACCTGGGTACATTCTGAGTGATAATGGGGGTAACATGCGTGATTGGAGGACAAGAGCCCAAAAAGGTTCACATTTAAATTCTTGGTTATGGTTCATTGGTCACACCTAGCCAATACACACGTTGAACTCCTCCCCATCAAATCATTCAAGAAAAATTTTGGTTGATATTTGAATCAATAAATATAGCTAAAATAGCTAAGCAAAATGTACACATCTATTGGACTAGGTGAGCCTCTTGGGATATAATATGAATTCTCTAACTCAATGTCATAGTAGTGCCATTATTATAGTGCATAAATAGTTAAATGGATGTAACTAACATCAAGTAGTGTTGTCTAAGACTCTAAAGAGGTTCCATCCAATCAACCATGATTTAATCCAATGGGAAAGCTACAACATGTGTCCCCAAAATATCAAGGGATGTGGGGACAAACATCTAAAATCCCAATTCCCCGAGCATTTTTTAATCTTTTCAAGGAGTTCCAAATGTGGATTTTAAAAATATGGGGACATGTCCTTGTGCAACATAGTCCATAACATGAAATGTATCAAGAAATAATTGTTAACATTTGTCATTGATATCTAATGAATTGAAATAGGTCATCTAACATCATGACCAATGAATTATAATATAAATTGAATTGTCATAAAATGCTTACAAAATAGGTCATGTGCCCAATTTATATAATTTGGAAACATTAAAGTGAGTTGCAGTAGTAGGGTCTTATGTTTTATGATAGGTTAAGAAATGAAGAAAACAAAAGTGATTCATTATTTTAATTCAATTTGTCTTCTTCCCACAAGAAACTTCTACTCCAAGTTCATGTGATCTAGTTCTTGGTCTTTCTTGATGAACATCAAGATGGCCTCCATGAGAAAGTTACCCGCCCCTCATGACACTGGGATGTAAATATGACGGAATTAATTTTTCTTTTTAATCGTTGAAATTTGTAACTCACTCACTACGTTTCACCTCTTTAGTTCAATTTTTTCGAAGGTATATTGTTCTATTTTGGTCCTGTTACATCTGCAACAGTTTCCCAAAATTCTAAAAATTTTGGGACCCCCTTTTTACTTTGAATTAGTTAGTTTCCTTTTCTTGATTTCACCCTTTTTGATTTTAGCCTATGGATTTTGAAGCGCCTTTTGGATGCCATCAATCGACTGGTTTCTCATCATTTAATTGTTAAGGAATTCCATCTTCAATTGAGCTCCTTGTCGTTTTTTTTGCAAAACCTTGTAAAACCTTCGTTTCAAAGCTTGCGTGTATCGGTAGTTAGTTCGCGGACGAGCCCGTCGTTGTGGGTGTGTTTTGAATCCTCATGATCTGTTGTCGGGCCGCCGTTGCGGGCACCTTTGAACTCTTGATTGGCTTTGTCGAGCCCGCCATTGCGGGTGTCCTTCCAGTCTACGCAGTCTCTTGTCGCGCCGACGTTGCGGGGGGATTTTCAACTTTCGATTTTCTTTTCGTCCCGCCGTTGCGGGTGATTTCCATAATTTATTTGTCTTTTCCGCGCCGACTGTTGCGGAGGATGGTTACTTTGTTTTACCGTTGCGGGTGGATGATGTTTCCTTTATGTTGCGGGTGTTGTTTTTATGCCACGTCGGAGGGGGATGAACACTGCCGTCGCTGCCGTTGCGGATCAGTGGGAATTTCGAAGTTTTCGTCTCCCGCCGACCATGTGTATCCGTCGCCGCCCGACCGTGGTTCTCGATCACATGATCTATGTTTTGCGTTGCGGGTGACTTTGTAGTGAGGATGGTCCGCCGTTGCGGAGAGGGCTGAGCTTTAGTCGCCCGACATAACTTTCAGGTCCGCTCCGATTGAGTGAACCCGTCGCACGTGTGGGTTTTTTATATATACGGGGGCGTATGTGTGGATTTTTTATTGTTATTTTTGCGCCCAAGCCGTCGTGTTCTTTCCGCGCTGTCAACCTCACGAATTTGGTGGAGCTCCGTGCTTGTACCCGCGTCCAGCTGTCGATTGGAAACTCGGTCGTGGTCGCCTTAGCAGCTTCGCACCCCTGCCAGGTAGGATCGTAATCACCTTGCCTAGTGCTTTTCAAGGGTTTGATTGGATAATGTTGGATTTGGTGGGGGGTTACTAGGTTTGGGTCCCCATTGTCTTTTCTGCCTGCGTCCGGATGGTTATTATCTTTCTTCCCCATGGCTAGGGTTGTCGTAACCGTTTCCCCGGTGGTTCGTGCTCGCATTCATTTTCGCCGGTTGGATAGTTGTCTGCGGTTAGAAAGGGGGAGTTTTTCCTTTATAGAACCCTCGTTTATTTCCCACGGCCGTTTTGGTTTTGTCTTGAACAGGTGGAGGGAGACGAGTTGCAGGCGGCCGTTGTGCTGCCTGCACCTGGTTTGATGCTAGTAATGATGGGGTCCGTCAATACTTTGATGGGGTTTTCGCTGAAATTTTCATGGAGATACCCGGCTGGTCGATTCCCTTATGCGTTTCCCTTTTCTCGAGCCCTAACTTATGCTTGCACTGCACTGTTCGTTGTTCTCCACCACGCGAAACCCTAGGGCCGCGCCGTTGTTGGTTTTTGACGATTTGGGGGTAGAATGAATGGTGGTACTGGTGGGAGCGCCCTACGCGAAATGTTGTCATGGGTGTCCGTGGTTTATGGCCGCATCAATGTGATTATCGTGTCCGCGAACGACATAAGCTTTGCCATTTTTATCCTTGCTAAAACTTTGTATAAGTTTACAAGATAGTCGCGCCTTGCGTTTTACATTTGCATTACATATCGTTTGATTGGAAAAAGGAGAACTGTGGAATAATGTAATTTTGAGGCTAGGCCATTTAATGAATATTTCCATTTTTGATTTTACATAGACAAGACATGGTGAGATTGTGTGTACATGTGTTGGCCTATTTCTGGTTTACATATTATCATAGAATAATAGTATGTTGCAAAATATTGCACAACCATTTCAAATCTTTCAGCCTGAAGGGCCTAAGTCTAAATCCCGTTATAGCTCTGATGCACTTGAGAAAAGATAAAACTGATGCAAAATGTTCACAAGCCTGAAAATGCTTAATATCATAATGTTTCACATTGCAGGAAGAGTCTACAATGTCCAAGAGGCAGAAGAAGAAAGCCCCAGCGGTGGAGGAAGTACCAGCACCAGACACAGAAGCAAGAACTGAGTACATCTATGAAGACACCCAATGTGTCTCGGGGGTTGAACCCGAATACAAATGGGGAGACATATACAGGATGATCTCCCGTAGGGAAGTCCCAGATATGGTCCTGGAGGAAGCACCAATTTACGCAAATATAGAAAAATCGGCCATTATGAAGGTTGCCACCAGGCCCGAGCTGTTTCCATGCCCGGAAGTGATGAGATGGGTCCTCCCAAATACCAACCACAACTCAATGCTCATGTGTAATGTCGAGGGCCAGGGTTATGCCGCCTTTAGCCCTGGGTATGTGGCCTTAGCTTACCACCTGCCGGAGCCTCAGCTTTTCCTAACAAATGAATGGCTGGACAACCTTAGGCTGGATTTTGTAGAAACCATGAAGAAGATGCTCTTGCTAGGGAAGCTATACTGACATAGAGCAACTGAAGAATATGACACAGCCAGTCTCAGACCTCCTTACAGATTCATAGCTCTAATGTTGAATAGGATCTTCGGGAAAGCCAATGGCAGGCTATTTAAATTCGAGTGGATACCCCTGATGTTCTATGTGGCCACGGAAGGCACAATATTCAACTGGTCAAGTATAGTATCAAGCAGTCTCTCCTCTTGTGTGGCTGTAGCTTTGGAAGGAGAAACCAGGAAGAGATCTGAGTTTTATATGAGCTCGATCATGATAGATTGCATACTTTTTCACCAGTCTTTCCCCGGCCTCCACTGTGTATGGGATAAAGACAGAATGCCTGTGTATGCGGCCTATAAACCTCTAGGGGCTCATCTATATCACAGTCACTACAGAGAGGTCTGTGAGCAGTTCCTCATGCCATTATACACACTCATCTACCGAAAAGAGTGTAATTGTATGTCAGAAGACGCTATACAGCTGATTGATGAATATGGAGATTACTTTCTGACTGAGAATGGTATGTATATCAGGATGTTTGGAGGGTCAAAGACCCCTTTTTTGCTGCCCAAATATGGTACAGATTATATAATACACAAAGAGGCAGTCAGACAAGTATACATTGATGGATTTGGTCACTTCTTGTTCCAGTACAAGAAGGCTGCATATCCCCCCCTTCCATTTAAACTGGGAAATTTTAAATTTACAAATGTAAAACAAGCGCCTGAGTTCATAGAAGAACTAGGGAGGTTCCGTTTTGGAGAAATGACATTTCGAAGGAATGATACTCATGGCAGAGTAGCAGAACACTGCAAGAAACACAAAGTGACCTATGAATATATCCATCATTTTGATAGCGATGAATCTGTTTTCAGGAAGGCCCCGAACATGACAGCACTCAGTAAGAGATTCAAACCAAAGCACTCCACCAAGGGTGGAAAAGGAGCTGAGCAGGAGAAGGCTAAACAATCTAAGGCTGAGGAAGCAGCCAGAGCAATAAGAGAAGAGGCTCAAAGGCTAGAAGAGGAGGCTGCAGAATGGTTGCGGAAAGGAGAAGAAGAAAAGAGGAAAGCTGCCCAGGAAGCAGCTGAACGAGTAAAGGAAGTAGCCAGAGAAGCAGAAGAAGCTGCTAAGCAAACAACCGAGGAAACCCAGAGAAATTTGAACGAAGAGCTTCAGAGGCAAGAAGCTGAGAAGATAGAAGGAACACAACAGCAGGCTTCTGAAACAAAAGCAGGGCAGAGCCAAGGAGAGGAAAACCCTGAAGTGTAGGTCCTTCAAGTGCCGGCCACCATTACTCCTTCAACCTCTATGCTTCAGTTAGTACCCTTCGTGCAGAAAAGGGGGGAGGAAGTCCCTGACTTTACCATGGTATATTATGACAGGGCTACTAAAAGAATCATGAGGAGAACAGAGAGAAAGATAGAGGCAGGAGGAATGACTAGCAAGATGATATCAGATAAAGCCATGATGGTAGGGACAGACGCAGATCCAAGGTTTGTCATAAGTTTCGGGAAGGCAGCCATACATGCTTCAGAAGACAACATAGATCGACTGATGAATGAAGTAGAATCTACCAAGAAAACCTCTTCTCAGTTGAAGGACACCCTGAGAAAGGAAAGATAAGAGGGAAATAAACTTAAAAGGAAGTACGAACATGTGCTCAGAGAAATGGAGGCCACAAAGAGTGAAATCTATGCCATCCAGGTAGCAGCACATGCACAGGAAATGACACAAGAAGCCCTAGAAAGGGCACAGCAGGAAATTCAAGACCTGAAGAATGAAAAAGAGCAGATGAGGGCAAAAATAGAAGACCCAGAGAAGTAGCAGACTGTAATGTATGAATCCAATACTGAATGTGTCCGAGGACTAAATGCGAAGCTGGACTCTCTGACTGCTGAACTAGAAGCAGCTAAACAACAGCAAGTTGATATGCAGCCGATCAAAGAACACATCCAGGCCCAAAAGGCTAAGGTGCTGCATCTGCAAACTGTTCTAGAAGAAGAAAGATGCCAGATCATCCAAGTTGATAACCGATTAGAAGAAATCCTAGAGACTACTTCTTACTTTGTCAATAGGTCACAAGACATCCTTGAAGTATTGACCACCAGGATGGCAAGAGTAGAGAAAGGTGAGGAAGTCTTGGCAGGACTATCAGACAAGAATAGACAAGCCCTACAGTGAGATTATGATTTAATGGAGTTCACTATCACTACTACAGAGGACTTCAAGAAAACCATCCAGAAAACAAAGGGACTTTGCACCGAATTTTTCAAGAGAGCCTTAGCCATTTACAACCAGTGTCAAGTAGAAGCTGAACAAAGGCTACACGAGTTCCCAGAGCATGACTCATTCATAGAAATTTTGCAGAAAAGACAACAAGAGGAAGAAGAAAAAGTACAATGCATCAGAGCCATTGATGAACAAACCCTGAAGATTGAAATAGGCCATACAGCTGTTTGTTTGCAGCTCCTAGAAGAACAGGTGAGACTAAACACAAGCAGGGTCGAGGCCATCAAGAAAAAGGCTGAAAAGTTGGAGATTAATCTCCAATTCTTAGAGCCTAGCTCGTTTGAAGATCTCGATAGGGAAGCTACAGCGTGGAAGGAATACTTGGAGAGCCAAGCGGGACCCTCCTCATGAGAGGACCGATCAGCTTTATTGTAATTTAATAATTTGTAAAAGGCTTTTGAGAAAAGGAAGCATTGGGAAGCCCAAAGGTCACTTTGGGCAGCCCAACCATTTTAGCTTTTTGTATAAGAATAGGAAACTTAGAAGAAAAAGGGGCTTTTTTCCTAGTAAGACTGGAGGACCTATTGGAAGAAGAACTACTTCCTTTTGCAATAAAGATTTTAGTTTGCCTATTGGAGAAAGAGCTGTGAAGTTTCCAAATGTTATGCGATGGATGGCAGAAAGATGAACTACTTTATTTTTCAGCTTATGTCCATAAATTGTGAGATCGTTCTAACTCTGTGACCTATGTCTTGTTGGATGGTTTCTGATTTATTTTTGTGGAAAATTCACTCAGAGTAATGCTTGTGTTTCATATAACAGTTAGCTATCTGATTGTTAGAAGATATTCTGGTTCATGTGTTGTAAACATAAATATCAGCTACCTGTAATGTGTTTATTATACATGGAGATGATGCATTACTCACTAATAATCATTTTCTGGCTCCCCAGGGATAGATAGTTAGGAGTTTAGATAGTTAGTTGTCTTACTTCCTAGTTGCATATGTGGTTTAGATGTTCGAGAACCTAAGACGAAAGGTAAGAACCTGTGCAGCACATTGTGTCGTTCCTTGCATCTTTATCACCCTTCATGGTTAAGATAGGCATATGCATTGCATACATTAAGTCAAAAATACAAATTCCGGTGGACCGGGCCGCAACCGGTAAACCTTTGTGTTACTTTGACCTACGGTAGCCGGACCGTAAACCGGACGGATTCCCTATACCAAATAGTCAACGGGCTAGTTGGGAACGTTGATTGGAGAGAATCCCTTACTGTTGCCGCCTGCGAATTTCCAGGCCTCAACAGGGCCATACGAGGTACATTGTTCAATGTTGAGTAGACAACATAAACAATGCAGTACCATCCAACCCAAAATAATTAGAGATTCACTCAGGCCCTGAGAATCTTATAGATGATGCAACAAAATATATTATTTCAAGAAGAAGAAAAAAATTCAATTCATATGTACTTAAGATTTTTTGTACAGCTTAATATCACACTTTTCTCCTCTACAAATTGGATCACTTGATTGTTCATCTAGAATGGAAAATTTATGAATGAGTTACTTAGAATTTAGAACTTTGAAACAAGGGAAATATTAGACATCAAACACCACCCACACGATAAACAAAACCAATACTAGTAAACTTCATCCTTAAATTGTGCCAATGCCAAAGAAGCATGTCAGAAAAGAGGAAAGAATCCCAATGGTGGATCCAAAGAGTTCAAAATCATTGGGGTATAGTGTAACACATTACCTTCCAAATGGAACATCTGAATCTAGAGTACAGTGTAAAAACATTACCTTTCCTCTTTTCCAATTTTTGAAATAGATATTAAACTTGGTGATATGATCCCAATTAAAGCAATACAAATACTCATCATTGATAATAATGAGATGCAATAAGAAAATTAAACCAAGTTGAATATCACAGGACTTTCCTCCTATAGTGCACAACTTCCAAAATTTACAAAGGTAGTAAAACATGTGGCAAGTGATTTATTAGAGTTTACACATCTTGCAGAAGAGACCCTTCTGAAAATTATGTCAAATAAAAACTCAAAACATTTGGATGTTGATACATGCCATCCTAAGAATTCTTGAGGTTTGAAAAAAACATTAGAGTGGTTTGCAGAAGTGATTCTAGGTTATACAAACCACTTGGAGTTCACACTAAGGATTAATGAAGAATTGATGATCCATTCATATCTCACGATACTATTTCCAATAAGGTTGAAAAAATCCTTTATGAAGATTCAATACAAGAAAAAATTGTCTAGTCATTCTAAGTGGATAGTCACAGTCACAATAATGAAAATACTCACCAAAAACAAGATGACGAAAGTACTCAAAGGGATATTGCTGAAATGTACGTTGTAGTATGTACACTCTATATTGTAGTAGCTATTTATCAAACTAGAAAATTGGTGGAGTTTGGTCATATTTGACCAAGTCTGTTAGAGATACAAATATAAAATGTAAAGTTATTTAATCAATAAAAAATGGTCAGGGCATTTTTTTTCAAAGAAAAAGGTTGTTGGGAAACTCCTTTGGAATTGATGTTTCCTCTTAAAGAGGAAATATTTTTCATTTGTTTTTTATTGATGCTTTTAGGTAGTGTTACCCCTTATTTTCCATGAGGCTTCAATTATCATTTTCAAAGCAAATGGATAGGTTTTTGGTGCTCTTGCATAGTCTTGGATTTATTGATGACATGGCGATCCTTCACATTGACATTTCTCTCTCCTAGATGATGTGGCATGGTCTAAAATGCTTATAGATTTCCATAATGGTGGATGAATTCATGTTCCTAGAACTTTGAGTAGATTCCATGGGTTCCAACCCCTTTTTATTTTTATGAGGCTTGTGTACCCAGTTTGGACACATGCATAATAGTGCCTCAACTGGATATGATATGCACATGCAATAGTGCATCCTCCCTGAGAATATTTTCTGAACTACTAGGTCGCATGTGCATCACTAAATTGAGCTAGGTTGCATGTTCCTTTCCCAACTGATGCATACGAACTTAAATTAGAAACTTAATGCATAAATTCTAACTAAAGCAAAATAAAAAATAGAACCAAACTTCTAAATATAAGAACACATCTAAATTGGAACAAAACTAAGGATGGCGCATGCGTACACCCTCTATCTCTATATCCTCCATAAATGTTTCTGTCCCCTCATTATTCTTGTATGGAATTGTTGAACAGGGTCATACAGAACTATTATATTGTCGTACAAAACTCTACTAGGGGGTTTCTTTTCACACACACTTTCTCAATGTGAACTCAAGTCTCCTATGATTTTTTCTAACATTAATGGCATTCTACTATACACTTACTTAGGTACTAAAAACCCATCACATCTCTATATGTATCATACTTAGCAGCAGAACTAATGCCTTTCTACACAACAAGCAAGGAGTTTTCTCAACGCTTATGCTAACCCAAATTCCCATCGTCAAATGCTCAGTCTATAGAGACATGAGAAGATGCAGATGATGGAGCATTCCATGTGGTTTGTGTTATTTTTTTCAAGTTGTGGGTGTGGGTATATAGTCCCCTCATCTCAGCCAAGACAAGAACATCTATAAATGTGTTCTATAATAATAATGAGACCATACCTAATTTATGTTTTACATGTGATTATATCCACGTGAGTGCATGTTGTTAGATCCATGCAAGTGCTTCTCCTTTCTCTATTTTCTATATTAAAGGATGTGCTAGGTATTCCTTATAATTTGTTGTATGTACCAGTAACCAAAAATACTAGAGTACAATTTACCTCTCCTTGGTAATTTTTGGACATTTATATTATTATTTCACTTCATTTTAATCTGATATTTTTCATGTTATTCATGATTGAATAGTACCAAACCCTAATTTGAAGAAGAAAATCTATCTCTCAGTATTTCTATTTCAGGAAATATGCAAAGAAAGTAAATGAGTGCATAATTTCCATGGGAGAATTTTCCTTTGGGATTTAGCACCAAGGTCAAGTCAATATTCAAATCTTATTTTTTTCTATTCTCTTTATTGGAATCCATATTTATACAGAGGTAATAATGTATTCTCTTAGATTCAGAGTATTCCCACCCACATGTTAACTAGCATTTTAGATATCTGCCAATATTTTGACAAAAAAAATTAATGGCTCAAAACTATAGCTGGAGTGGAATAGATCTGGTTTTGATGTTCTAGAAGGAATATTCACAACCAAATATGGGGAATGATCCCTTTGGTTTCAGCAAAATATTTTCATTGAAAAAATAAAAGCAAATAAAATGACTATAGCTTCCAACACAGGAATATAACTACAGGAAAACATTCCAGTAAAGTATAATATAAAAGAACAGTTCATAGACAATAACATGAAATAATAAAGCATTAGATAACCATGGTTGGAAGTGGTCATTGATAAGGACATCAATAAATCCTAAATTATTTCTCAAATGTGAACTCCACCACAATGTAGATGTATAAAATTGAACTTTGACAGCCAATGTTGTTGGGAATTTTACTAGATATTTGCCAGCAAGTGCCTAGTTCAAAGTTCCACGGGTTAGGGCACTAGCCTACACTAGCAGTTTTACCAGGGATACCATCCACAAATTTGGGGAATGATGTCTTTGGTTTCAACAAGATATTTTCCTTGAAAATATTAAAGTAAATAAAATGACTATATCTTCCAAGATAGGTGAACTGCAAAAATGAATTCCAGTAAATTATAGTGTATAAGAACAACTCATAAATAAGAACACATGATAAGAAAACATTAGATAACTATGGGTATAAGTGGTCACTGATAAGGACAACGATAAGTCCTAAAGAAGAGAAACAAAATGAGAAAATATTCAATAAATCGATCTATCACATCTTGGAGTACCCAACGGACTTCACTATGAAGCAAGAGCCACTAGTTTACATACAGGAGGATAGACCCAATGAACTCAAAAAGTCACCACCATGGTGCATTGTTTTATTACAACTCTCTTCTCTTTTAAATTTATGAAATGTGACTCTTGCTTGTTCTAGGTTTCAATTTACTTTGATTATGTATCCTTGTTAAGTGGATGGTGTTTCAAATTTTGGTTTATAATGTTGTGATATTAGGGGAATACTAGTTCAAATTTTGTTTTGTGTTATTGTGACTATGATGGAAAAGGGGGATTGTATGTGACATGTCTTCATAAAATATTACGCTATGAACAATCGTTCTAGTATATGTATGAATAAAAAAACTTGCACAAGTCATGTTTTTGTTTGAATATGTAATGCATGTAAACAGTCTATGATGTACTTGTAACTCTTGAAATGAAAGGTTTTACTACATTAAAAAATATTGATTTTATACCAACAAAAACAAAACGTAGGTTCTAGAGGTGGCATAACAAGGTTTTGTTGTTAGTTGGGAAGTAAAATGGTACCTTGATTTACTCTATAAAGAGCCCTAAAATGTGGTCTAGAGACCATGGTCTGAATATTGCTCCCATAGGATGTTATCTATTTGAATCCACTTTGTGTCTTGCACACTCTTAAATTATTGTGTATTTTTTTACTGAGGGTTTCAAAATAATAATAACAAACATACCTCAAATGAGGATCAAAGTGACAAACAATGCAACTTACAACACATGAGGAGAGTATGTATAATGAGCTAAAATAAAGGTAGGAAAAAGGAGAAAACTTACAGTGCATCTTTAGGGGCATTCCAAGAATTGAACTCGGGAACTATTCCCTCTCGTAGAATATTGCCACTTTGTGAAGCAACCCTTAAATAGATTTTGAAGCCATTAAACAAGTAGGAATGGACTTGCTTTGACTTTTTATGAGGTTGTAACAGACTGTATTATATTAAAACTAAAACCAATACTGTCAGCAGTGGAATTTGGATCCACGGCCTTAATAGAGGAACAGAACTTGAGTTTGTCACCATATACCACTCAACCATCATGATCGAAGAAGAGCATTGAGAGGGATTTGAATCCATGCCCTTCCAGAATTGTCATTGATTCCCTAAGTTTGATATTGTGTTGCAAGCATGAATTCTTTATATTTTCTTTCCTAAAATGGAGCGATTTTGCTTGCTCAGCCAAAGACAACGCACCAATATTAAATCCTCCATAAATCATTTAGGTGTTTCCTCAAATGATTTTCCTACTTCCTCAACCCTTAGGGTTCCATTATGGGCATAGACAACACAAGCAGAATGAGAAATGAAATAAATACTTTGCAAAATATGAAATATGATTTATCATTAGCTCTGATCTGTGCTTCTATCATTAGCTTTGATCTATGCTTAGATATCAAAACCCCATTACTTGAATTTTGAAATGAATTTTTTATTCTATAAATAAACCAAAACCCTATCGCATGACTTAAAAAAAACAACAACATCAACAATATGTTTCAAACTCTGATTCAGAGATTGAATCTTTGTGAACAGGTTGACATCCAAAGACTGAAGTTTTTCTAACGAGTTTAAATCCATCCAACGATCTCCACAAAAGCTCAAAAAGGGATTCCTCTTTCCATTCCTTCTGGGATTGCTCTGATGCCAAAAATAATTCACGGGATTCATGAGAAGAAGATGAATAGGGGTTTTTAAGCACATTCACTTTGCCCCTTTACACAATATTTCTGATTCCCCAAAAAGCACTATTATTTTCTATATGTTCTTTATAAATATATTGTTGTAATTGTTGTAATTATTATAATTATTTTATGATAAAACTAAAATAATATAAGGAATAACCACTATTAAGGAAAATGGTCATTAATTTTGTAAAAAAAAAATTGAAGCATGAATATTTGGTTTAAATTTTTTATTAATACAAGAAGCTTTGGTATTTCCTTTGAGCTAGGGACTTCCTTCCATTTAATATTTTTCATTGGTAATTGTCATAAGTGAATATAATTAAAAATTTTCATTTAGCTAGATTTTGCAATTATATTCCACCTTTCAAAATTTTATTTGATGTGTTTTTATGTTTAAAAAATTATAATTATTATCTAAGTATCAAGGTTAGTGGGTGCAAGGTACAGAGAATGTTAATTTTGAAACCGGGGTACATGGGAATGCACTCATAGCAAATTCAAAAATGTGGTCGCATTTTCATTTGGAATCGTGGCCAAGTAGTATTGGCTGACCAAATGAGGGTTTCCATTTCTTTTGTTTGGACAATTGTTGTTACTTGGAAATATCTTTTCCCCAACGAATTCTGAATGGATTCAGCCTTAGATTCAGGAGGAATTCTAAGGATAAGGAGCTAGGGACATGTGAGCTTGAAAAAGATAAAATAGTTGGAGGAGTAGTTTCTAATTGAAAATAAGTGGATATGAAGAAGTAGTAGTTAATTCTATTTGAAAACAAGTGGATGGGAAGGAGAAATAGTTTCTAATTGAAAATAAGTGGATGGTGGGAGGAATAGTTTCTAATTGAATGGTTTTTTATTTTTAATTCCTTGATAGAATGTTGGGTTACCATTTTATCTTTTATATTTTTATTTTACACCATTAACAATTTATTTATTCAATGTCGACGCGAGAAAAATATATTAGAATCATGGTAAAAAAATTTTAAAGAATTTTACAAAAAGGGAGGAATTTTTTTCTTTTTCATAATGGAGGATATTGTCATTTTTTTGCAAGGGAGAGATGTGGAAATTGAACCCAGTGATAGATTAATTTTACTCACAACAATTAACAATTGATCATGCAAAATCACTCACAAAAGAGACTGAAATTGGAGCTGAACACTAAACTGTATTAACTCAGTGTACAATAGCCAACCCTGTAATAACATAGGCTTCTGAATAAATAGAATACATCAAGGATTCAAATGCATCAGGAGCAAAATAAATCTAGCATAAAGCAGGCTTACTAAAAATAAGCAAATCCCCCATAGGTGTAAAAAGCTGATCCCAAATCTGTCATGGAGCTCACGAATTAGAAAAAAGGCTTAGGCAAGCTAAAGAGTCGTGGAATGGCAGCTCATACATGATTTTCCAAGGAGAAAAGAGAGGAGGATGTGTAGGACAAAAAACTAGTCAACCTCACCTAGTCTAGCTTTTCCTTTTGCCTTAAAACACTGAAAAAGCAGGCAATAAAGCAGAAAAAGCAGAAGGGCACCTAGGAGACCAGGAGTAAAGCAAAATTGATTCCTTTAGCTTTCCCATGTGCTACATGAGTCAAATAAGGCAAGTTTGACCACTATGGATAGGTAAATGACAACTTGCACAAGGTGGGACACATGAACTAGGAAAATAAGACAAAATAATTAAATTAATGTCTAAGGTAGTAAACTATGGGTTGATTATTCTAACAAGAGACCCAAGGGGAGCTTTAGAAATTTCCAAACTCATGCGCAGGGAGAACCATGATGAATGCATGCATATGGATCACAATTAATGGAGGTTGTGAAATTGTCAATTTTTAGCTAGCATGATGATGCAAAATACATGAACTTGTTGAAACTTAAACAGACTACTGAGAGGGTCAAATGAAGATGGTTTTGTTCAAACAAAATATAAACATGACTAGTATGATGAGCCAAACACAATGACACCAACTTTATGACATGACACAGCTAAGAGGGAATTGGAAGACACCAAATATCCAAGACTTAACTCAACCACACTATGAGGATGCACATGATGCAACTTGGAAGATATGTCTAAGGGATAATACAAAAGAAAAAATGGTGAGATAATATATGTGCATGATAAGCACATTGAACTAGATGTGATAGTACAGATGAAATGATATTGCAAAAAAGTTTAGTAGGCTCTCCTATGGCTTCATGTTTAGACACTAGCTCCTGTCTCTAAATCCATCTATAATTTACAATTTACTAAATTTTAACACTATAGATGGATTCAGAGACCCTTTTCTAGGGGTATCTAAATCCATCTCCCTTAAATTTTAACACTGCAGATGGATTTAGAGACCCCTTTAGAAAGGTGTATCTAAATCCATATTTAGTGTTAAAATTTAGTAAATTGTACAAATTCATTGTCAAAATTGTAATTTCCCATTGTTAGAGAGACACAACTAAAAATGACCAAATAAATGACCAATTGTTATGTGGTCATTTTAGTTTAATTCTTATCTCGTGACCAAATTGGTCATTTATCTTAGTCATGTTTAGTTTAGTTCTTATCTCGTGACCAAATTGGTCATTGTTAGTTATCTCACTTAAAATTTCTCAAACTTGGTCATTTATCCTTTGAAAAAAATGTGGTGACCACATTTTTTGGTCGCATGGTTAGTTATCTCTCATTTTGTACTAGTGGTTTTACCCTTTCTTATGGAGAAATATTAATATTATTTACAGTTTTATGATGTGTTGAAGTAAGTTTTTTTCTCTTGCAAGGTGTGATTATGAGTCAACTTCTTTGGTAGAGTTGTTAAATGGTTTATTCTTATTAGTACCATGATTACTAGGTAATAGATCCCACAATGTCATTTATTAGCAATGCAAATGGTGGAAAATAACTCAGGAAAAATAAATTGTATTTATTAGTAAAATTGTGCCACTCTTTCAAGGAATCCCAGAATCTAAACAATTATAATTAAAAAAAATATGCCCATATTAATGCGACATATTTTAAGAAAGATAGCCTATTGGAAAATTTTGGTAGGATTTACTTAGCACATTCTTTGCAATTAGTTTGGTGAAATTGACTGAAATGGAACAACGGACAAAAAGCATCATGCCAAAGAGAAAACCCACATAATTTTTCTTTGATCTTAAAACAACAATATGAGAAGTAATTGTTGTACTTGTTAGTGGCAAATTGCAGTGACAGCTGTTGAAATGCTTAGAGGGGGGTGAATCAATATTTGCACAATTATAAATTTTTAACCAAAAGCAAGTTGTTGATCACCAATCAAAACATATGATCAATGTGTATGCAAATAAAAAGTTGCACAGTACACAATAATTTTTGACGTGGAAAACCAAGTCCTGGGGGTAAAAACATGGAAGCCTTTTTAATAATAGTTTTCCAGAAATAACTAGAAGGAGGAAACAACCCCCTTATTACAATGACTTCAATTTTACAACTATAACTGGTGTTGATGTATTTGTAACTTCGGAATGTATACACTTGTATATATTATGTCTTGTACCCCGATGTTTATTTTGGGAAGTGTCTATAATGTATTTGAGTCATTTCATGCCCCGATGTTCCTATCGGGAGATTCAATAATGTAAACAAGTCATGTCAAGTCATTGTGGGTAACCCTACTATTGTTCAAGGGTTAAAGTCCCCGCATTTGTCGGGCCCTAGGGTTATTAGACTCTCCTAGAGAAGTCAGCCCTAATGAGTTATTGTCAAGTCAAGAATTAGTATAAATAGAGAGTGAGCCTCTCTATTTATCGCACACTCACTCACACTCAATTGTAGCGCATAGATGAGGAAGAAGAAGTTGCTGGGGATAGAAAGAAAGAGGCTACTGCTGTCGGGATATCATCTTACTGCTTTGGGGTTTTACTTTTGGTGTTGATTCTCTCTCTGAGGAAGTTGCAGGGTTTTCTCCCTTTAAGGGTTCCCTAAGGAAAAACATTGTGTTCATTGTCTCTTGTGTTTGTTTGATGTGCTTGTTATTCTCTCACTTAAAGATCCTAATATAATGCTAGCTTGAATGATAAAAGTCTAACATGGTATCAGAGTTAACCTGACAGGAAGACACTATGCAGCTGCGAAAACTAGGTATTCCTACTTTTTGGATCTCTCTCCACATATTTTCAGCAAAAGAAGGTTGGGATGACTCTCCTCTCCAGGGCGCATCTTTCTGTCGAAGCAAAATCTGATTCTGAGCATTTTCAGTTTTTGACCTGACACTACTGCCAAAAATTAGGGCTTTCCACAGAAGTGTAATTTTTGAGTGATCCCAGGCTTGGATTGATCTCCTCCTCAAAATCAAAGTTTAGAGATCAAGATAAAAAAATTTGGTTGTACAAAACTCCGAGAAATTCAAACCCTAATCTACTCCTGAACCAACTCTACAGAAATTCAGATCTAGATCCAAATCCGACATCATAACCTGGTAAGATCTAAATCTTTTGTATTTCCATTTTAGGTTCTCAGTTAAGATGTCTCATCATACCAAGATTGATGAAAATATTGAGGGAGCTGATAACTTCCGAGCTTGGAAGTATAGGATCTCCCTGGTCCTAAAAGAAAATGAGCTGGACTCCTATATTAATGAGGAGGTTCCAGTTCCAGAGGGAGATGAGGCTAAGGCCTTACACAAGAATAAATTGGTCATGGCTAAGAGGATTATTGCTGATTCAATCAAGGATCACCTCATACCACAGGTGTCCTCCCTAAAGACACCTAAAGCTATGTTTGATTCCTTGACCAAACTATTTGAAGGGAAGCACATAAAGCGAAAGATGACTCTGAGAAACCAACTGAAGAATGTATTGATCCAGAATGTAGAGACCATCTAGTCTTACTTTACAAGGGTCTCTCAAATCAAGGAACAACTGGAAGCAGTAGATGAAGAAGTGGAGAATGTAGAGATTGTGATGACCACTTTGAATGGTCTTCCTAGGGAATGGGACTCTTTCATTCAAGGGATTTGTGCTAGAAAGAAGCTAGTCAAGTTTAGCAGACTATGGGAAGAATGCTCTCAAAAAGAAGCTCAGATAGTAGCTCGAGAAGAAAAGATGGGAAGTGAAGATCAAGCTCTCACAGTCCACACCAAGAAAACTAGAAGGGACCATCATCACTCCAAAGGTAAGAATTCACACTTTAGAAGAGATCTGTCTACTATTAGATGTTACACATGTGATGAGGAAGGAAACATATCCAAATACTGTCCTAACAAAAGGAACTCTCATAAGAAAAAGGGAAACAAAAGAAGACATCATGCTTATGTTGCAGAGGATGATGAACCTTCCACAAAGAGAATCATACAAGAAAGTGATTATTCTTCAAGTGATGAAGAATATGTGCTGATCTCTGCTCTCACGAGAACTATCTCACATGGAAGCAATGATTGTCTTATAGACAGTGGTGCTTCCAAACATATGATGGGATTCAAAGAATCATTTGTCAAACTATCTGAACATGAGTCACATCACAAGGTGAAACTTGGGGATGACTACCAGTATCCAATAAAAGGTAGTGGTGAATCCTCCTATAAGCTAGACTCTAGAAAGACTATGAAGATGAAAAATGTATTGTTTGTACTAGGACTAAATAAGAACCTCCTCTCCATATCTACATTGGATGCAAAAGGAATGAGGGTTGCTTTGTAGATGTCCAAGTTCTTATGTGGCCAAAGGGAAATACTTTTGATGATGCAATAGTGATTGGGGAACAAGAAGGAGGTCTATACAAATTGAAGAGCCAACCAGAACAAGATTTGGTTCACGACTCAATAGAACCAAATGAACTTTGACGTAGAAGGCTTGCACATGTGCATTACAGGGCACTACCACTTACAAGCAAAGCTGTTGAAGGTATTCCAGAACTGTAGACAAAACATGATGGTGTCTGCAAAGGATGTGCAAAAGGAAAGAACACAAAGAAGACATTTCCAAGGAGTGAGAGCAAGGAAAAAGGAATCTTGGAAATCATCCACTCCGATGTATGTGGTCCAATGTCATCCAGTTCATTAAGCGGGTATGTATACTATGTTTCTTTCATTGATGATTTTTCTAGAAAGACATGGATATACTTTATGAAGAACAAAGATGAAGTATTCAGCAAGTTCAAGGAACTCAAATCCTTGATCAAGAACCACACAGAAAAGAATATCAATATTTTTTTATCAGATAATGGCAGAGAATTCACATCGAATGAATTCAAAGAATTATGCAAAGATTCAGGGATTAAGAGGGAGTTAACCAGTCCATATAATCCACAACAAAATGGGGTTGCAGAAAGGAAGAATAGAATGATCATGGAAGTTGCAAGGGCCATGCTTCATGATCAAGATCTTCCCATGCATCTATGGGTAGAAGCTACCAGAACAATTGTGTATGTACAGAACCGTACTCCACACAGAGTACTTAAGAATAAGACACCTGAAGAAGTATTTTCCGACAAGAGACCAGAAGTCAGCCATCTCAGAATATTCGGCTGTCCAGTGTACATACACATTCTGAAAGAAAAGAGGACAAAGCTAGATCCTTCAGGAAGGAAGGGTATATTTATGGGATACTCTAAAAGCTTGAAGGCTTATAGAATATACTTCCCAGTATTCAAGAAGATCGACATCAGCAGGGATGTAAGATTTGATGAAGACTTACCTTACAACAAATCCAGAAAGAGACCTGCTTAAGAACCTGAAGAAACAGAAGCAACCGAAATTCATGCCACAACCATGAACATAGAATATCAAGAAGAAGATCGAGAAATAGAATAACGTCAAGAACTTGTAGATCCACCTCAGGAGAAGAATCCTCACAAGAGAAAACCTGCTTGGGCATGAGAAGCTATCCAAGGTGCAGAAAGATATGGGGCTCTAGAAGAATCACACAGAGAAAGGAAAAGAACTAGGTCTTGTTCCAGTTATGTAGCCTTATTATGTGATTTCATTGATAAAGAACCTTCCAACTATGAAGAAGCGACAGAAAAGAAAGAATGGAAGGATGCTATGATCGAAGAGTACCAATCGATCATGAAGAATGATGTTTGGGATGTTTCCCCAAGACCTGAGGGGAAGTCTATGGTGACTTCCAAATGGATCTACAAGATCAAGCATGCTGCAGATGGCAGCATGGAAAAATATAAAGAAATATTTGTGGTTCGTGGCTTCTCCTAGAAAGAACGAATATATTATGAAGAAAATTTTGTACCTATAGCCAGATACACTTCCATCAGATCAGTACTTTCTCTGGCTGCAGTGATGAAATGGAAGATACACCAGATGGATGTCAATACTGCTTTCTTGAATGGTGTAGTGGAAGAGGAAGTGTATGTGGAGTAGCCACTCGGTTTTGAGACACATGATAGGGAGACTCATGTGTGTAAATTGAAGAAATCCCTATACGATTTGAAGCAGGCACCCAGGATATGGTACAACAGAATTGATGGCTTTCTATCCACTTTGGGATTTACCAAAAGTAAAGCAGATTCCAACCTTTACTACAAGGTTGAAGAAGGCAATCCAGTGATACTCCTACTATATGTAGATGATCTATTTGTAACAAGTATGGATGGATTGATTACTGATATGAAGAGAAAGCTTACTACCGAGTTTGAAATGAAGGACTTGGGTATGATGAACTATTTTCTAGGCATGAAGGTGTGGCAGAATGCGGATGGAATCTTCCTTGGATAAGGGAATTATGCAATAGAGATCCTGAAGAGATTTGGGATGATGGACTGCAAGGCCATAACCACACCTATGGCATCGAACCTGAAGCTATTGAGTGATGCTTCATCTGAGTTAGTTGATGCCATGATGTATCGTCAAATGATTGAGTCCTCGATGTACCTAACAAATATGAGACCAGATATTTGCTTTGCTATGAAAACCTTGAGTTAGTTCCTGACAGATCCAAGACATGTTCACTTGATTGCTGCAAAGCATATTCTGAGGTACCTAAAGGGTACAGTTGATTATGGGCTCAAGTATAAGGATGATCAGAAGATTAACCTGGAGGGTTATGTTGATTCAGATTGGGCAGGCAGTGCCGTCGATAGGAAGAGCACTTCAAGTTGTTGATTCAGTATGGGATCATGTGTGATCTCTTGGTTTAGTAGGAAGAAATCCTGTGTGGAACTGAGTACTACTGAAGTAGAGTATGTCATAGCTTGTTCAGCTAGTTATGAGGCATTATGGTTGAGGAAACTACTGTCTGATTTATTTGATCTCTAGTTAGATGCTACTTGTATATATTGCGACAACCAGATTTGTGTGAAGTTGTCAGAGAACCTGGTGTGCCATGACAAGTCGAAGCATATTGAGATCAAATATCACTATATCAGGGATATGGTGCAGAGAGGAGCAGTGAAGCTCTAGTATGTTGCAATAGATGAACAAATAGCTGATGTGTTGATGTGTTGACTAAACCATTAGCTAGGGTGAAGTTTGAATACTTCAAGGAGAAGCTTGGTGTTCTCCAAATCGAGGTTCCTTCTGTAACGAACATAAAATATATAAATATTAAAAATAATATTAATAGATAATTCTTGAAGCGAATAATTATTCGCTCATAAAAATAATATTACCAAAAGACTTGGAATATTAAATAAGCCATAATAAATTATAAATTGATGATAGAATAGATATGATACATTTACAATAGTCGGACTTATATACGTTCATTCGTGACTTTCCAACCTACAGTCATGACTCTTTGATAATTATTAATTATTAATTAATAATTATCTATTAATATTTATATATTTTATGTTCGTTACATTGCCTTCCCCTTAAGGGAAGCTTTGTCCTCAAAGCTTGTTTAGTGAAGGACTTCTTAGTTATGAATAACGTCTTGTCATGTCTCTCTGAACTTGTAACTTTGACACTTGATGAGACATGGTGATATAATTTCTGAATCCTTGAACTAAATTGTCGCATTTCCTCAGGACTGATCCATCCAAGATTTACTTTCATCCGAGTTGCCTGTTGGTCTCCTTGCTGAATAAAACTTCTTGTTTTTTGTTTAGGTTGTATATTTTGTGTTCCTTCACATTTGACATCGAAACCTCTCTGTTTATGTACATTTTGACCCTGTCGTTGGTCAAAATGACTTTTATAGTTAGGGTGTCAATAAGGAGTTTTTATTGGTTGTTCATTTGCTGGATTGACTTCTTTTTTATCTGTATTGATGACTGGATTTGTATTTGCTTTGTTTTCCTCAACTTGTTTTTTTGAGCCCAAAAGTTTTTATGTCCTCTTCTGAATGTGCACCAACTTGTTTCCGACTAAATCTTTAGCATTCTTAAGATTCTTGATCATTTCTTCTTTCTTTTTCGCATCATCTTTAAGCTCTAATAGTTTCTTCTATAGATCTCGATTTTCCTCTTCTATCTTTTGATGGTCCTGTGCCCTATCTTTCGCCTTCTTGAGTTGAAAGAGAAACTTCTGATTATGATCTCTTAAATGAGATATCTCTTCTTCTTTGTCCTTGATGACTTTGTCGAATTCTTTTTGCATATTTTGTCTTGATTTTTTATCTTCGAAATGTCTTTGAAATCTTCAGATGACGCATCCTTGGAATCCGATTTCATTGAAACATCTTGCAGTTTGATTTGTTTCTTCTTATATGGAAATGTTAAAAACCTTTTCTTCATATTTAAGATGATTTCTCCCAATGTTTCCATCCACGATAAGCCGAGAATGATGTCAACTTCATTTAGATAAATACTCATAACATTGAATTGGGATGTGAACTTATACTCATCAATTGTCAGTTCTAAGTCCCTAATGGCATATTGCTTCCCACCATATTTATCTTTCTTTTCGATTATACTTAGTTCTGGGACGAGTACTTGATTTGCCAAGATGACGTTAATGTGATTTTCCTCATTGGTTGGGCAAATAGCGATGCTAATAGGCTTGCTTTGAATAATCCCTTCAAGTTTTAGAATGTCAATGGCTACCTTTGATTCCGTCTTTTGGAATCTTCCTTTTTTTTCACCATGAGACTCCATTTTTGTGTTCAAAGGTGAATAGTCTTTGACTTTCGACAATAATTGATCTTCCTTTGAATTCTTCGGCAATAAATGGTCTTTGAATTTTTCGATGATAGGAGGGTCTTTGACTTTGAATTTTTGAATAATAATGGTATTCTTTCTTTTTTGTATTAAATAATAATTGTAATTATTACAATTATTGATATTAATAATATTTTTTTATAAATATAATAATAATATTAACAAGGCACTTGGATCTCCACGTTGGTTAACCTTTTGATTTAGATTAACTTCTTTGTGGATTGTGTGTAGATTAGGTGGTTGAGAAGAATGAGTGTTAACTTCCCCATCTAGGTTCAAATCTCACTTCTTAATTAAGGTGTGAGTTGGTTTGTTAATAAAACCAAGGGTTTGTTTTATAAAACCATGGGCGTTTGTTTTCTTCTTTCCTTTTTTTATGGGTTCTTCTCCCTTCTTCTCTTTTTTTATTTTTATTTTTACTTCTTCCTTTTTTTCTTTTTTCTTTTTACTTTTTTTTTTACGTCTCACTTTGTTTCCTTTTACTCTCTATTTTTATGGTCAAAGACCCAATTCAGGAAACCTGGAATAATGGCTAAAAGCTGATAAAATGGCCAAAGGCCAGAATCTAGCCAACAAGGCTTTGATACCACTTGAAGTGAATAATTATTCACTTGCACAAATAATATTACCAAAAGACTTGGAATATTAAATAAGACATAATAAATTATAAATTGATGATAGAATAAATATGATACATTTACAATGGTCGGACTTATATATGTCCATTCGTGACTTTCCAACCTACAGTCATGAATCTTTCATAATTATTAATTATCTATTAATATTATTTTTAATATTTATATATTTTATGTTCGTTACACCTTCCAAGAGGAAGCGATGAGTCTGTGATGTGCCTTTTTGACATGGTGTCAGGATTGGTTCCTTCCATGGTCAGATGTAAGTGCTGTGCCCTTCTGACATGGTGAGAGGATTGGTTCCTTCCATTGTCAGATGTATGTGATGATCCCACATCTAGCATGAAAATGGGATGGCTCAGTGAAGACACATCTAGTATGAAAAAGGACTAGCTCTGTGTAGATCCCACATCCAACATGAAAAAGGGATAGCTCTATGAAGACACATATAGTATGAAAAAGGACTAGCTCTGTGTAGATCCCACATCCAGCATGAAAAAGGGCTGGCTCTGTGAAGACACGTCTAGTATGCAAAAGGAATAGCTATGTGTAGATCCCACATCTAGTATGAAAAAGGACTAGCTCAGTGAAGACACATCCATTATGAAAAAGGACTGGCTCTGTATAGATCCCACGTCTAGTATGAAAAAGGACTAGCTATGTGATGACACATCCCGTATGAAAAAGGACTGGCTCTGTGTAGATCCCACATCTAGTATGAAAAAGGACTAGCTCTTTGATGACACATTTAGTATGAAAAAGGATTGGCTCTGTGTAGATGCCACATCTAGTATGAAAAAGGACTAGCTATGTGATGATACATCTAGTATGAAAAAGGACTGGCTCTGTAGATGTACATCCAACATGAAAAATGGATGGCTCTGTAGAACTTCCTATGATGAGAAGAATCAAGAGATAACACCCGTGATGATGACCCAGTGATGATCCAGATCGAGTGATGATGATCCAGATCCAGTGATGATGATCTAGTAGTGATGATCCAGATCGAGTGATGATCCAGATGAAGATGACTTGAAGATGAATATAACTTGAAGATGAAGATGACTTGAATATGAAGATGATGAGAACTCATTGATGATCCATATGATGCAAAGAAGAAGACCCGTGTTGATAAATTGTGTCAAGAGAATACCTTCCAAGTTAAGAGGGAGTGTTGATGTATTTGTAACTTCGGAATGTATTCACCTGTATATCTTATGTCTTGTACCCCAATTTTTAATTTGGGAAGTGTCTGTAATGTATTTGAGTCATGTCATGCCCTGATGTTCCTATCGAAAGATTTAATAATGTAAACAAGTCATGTCAAGTCATTGCGGGTAACCCTCCTATTGTTCAAGGGTTAAAGTCCCTGCAGTTGTGGGGACCTAGGATTATTAGACCCTCCTAGAGATGTTGGCCCTAGTGAGTTATTTTCAAGTCAGAAATTAGTATAAATAGAGAGTGAGCCTCTCTATTTATCACACACTCACTCACACTCAGTTGTAGCACATAGCTGAGGACGAAGAAGTTGTTGGGGATAGAAAGAAAGAGGCTACCGCTGTCGGGAGATTATCTTACTGCTTTGGGGTTTTACTTTTGGTGCTAATTCTATCTTTGAGGAAGTTGTGGGGTTTTCTCCATTCATGGTTTCCCCGAGGAAAAACATTGTTATTATTGTCTCTTGTTTTTGATTGCTGTGCTTGTTATTCTCTCACTTAAATATCCTAATATAATGCTAGCTTGAATGATAAAAATATAACAAATGGAAGGAGGATACAACCTGAAGGAAGCTACAACTCCCTAGTTCTTCGGCTTCAACCAGAAGGAGGCTACAACCTCCTTTCCTTGCCCCATCCTGCCACCCAGATAAGAAATAGATTGTCGAACCTGTGAACCTGTCAATCCAAACTATGAATCTGCTATTGATAGCCTCTGCACTCTGATCACTTCCAAATCATCCTTGTATACCAAAAAGTAATTTCAATGCCATACATTACTCATGTACATCATTGTACGCCTCATCATACACAATTACTAAACAAGTAATTATTCTATACTTTCACTGAACATAAGGCATGCATCATCATGCATCATCATCATAGGTATGCATCACCGTCATAGGGTATGCATCCTCATCATCTAATACACATCATCATCACCTCAGTGCATCATGTATGCATCATCAACATCAAGTATACATCATAGTGCATAGGATGGAATCATCACACTATGGTATGCAGGTACATCATATTTTATAGGAGTGCATCAACATCATAGAGTGTAAATCATTATCACATGCATTATAATTTATCATCATAAAGTGTATCATATCATAGAAGGAAGGTATGCAATATCATCATCATATCCTCCATAATGAATTCAAATATATATACCAATATATAGGCTCACACACTAAGATCAAAGAAGAACTCTATCCATGAGAGACATTTTCCATCACAAGAGAAACCCAGAAGCATGAACCATACATTTTCAAAGATCATAAAATGAATAAAATAAAATAAATTAAACTCTATATAATGTCACCACCCATCCCTCATAACAATCTTTCCAATGAGCCAAGAATTTTGTAATTCCGATTCTGTATGAGAAAGTTATGCCAATTTTAGTGAAGATGCCCAAAACTTTCTCCTCCACACAGTTTCGCACTTTTCTCCAAGAGTTTTGAAATGCCAAAGAGAGACTTTATTGATGAACAAATGGAATTTTTGATATCTTTTATATAGGTCATGGAGAAAATTTAGTACCTCAAACTAAGCCGACATGCAATTCAAAATTATAAATAATTAAATTCTCTTTTGTTTTGTCGGCTGACAAAAAAAGCTGGGGTACACCAACTTCAAAAATTAATATCTCTTCAAATGTAAGGAGTTTGAATATGCTCCACATATCAATGAAAATGGATTGATGAGGACTATCTCCCTATGATGGTTTTATTTGCAAATTCTTGGTATTATACCCTTAAATTGTTCAATTTGTTCAAGACTTAAAAGATTCCAAATGAAAAGGTGTCAAAGAAGATGTTACCTTATGCATAAGTTCCAAGTTCAAAGGATTCAATGTACATCATCAAAGACATGAGGAATTCAATGGTATTCACATCCACATACTTAACATTAACAAGGAGGAGGTATCCACCATATACTCAATATATCAAGTGTATTGATCTAGGAGGATCCAAGAAGGAAAATTTTTTGAAGTCCTCCAATCTCAGCAAAACCAGCACCAAATCGAAGGGCTTGTCGAGACGATTCCAACGGTGTTCATTTCACCTCAAACGAAATCTGTATGAGAAAGTTATCGCGTTCTGTTTTATAAGGTCAACAGGAAAAATTGGCAAAAAGAGGTGCCATGTGGCACCACTGACATGGTACAGACAAGGTGACATGGCAGGTGTACGAACCAATCACAAGGTGACACATGGCAGTACGGATCTGAGATGGCATACTGCTGACTGGGCATACGGACGGTGACATGGAAGTATGGGCAGTGACTGGGCGGTTGACTGGACATCGACTGGGCGTGAGGTGGACCAATCCTTGGCCGCCACATGGCAGCATGAGATTGGACAATATGTCTAATTCAAAAATTATGGCCTCCATGGGGTTCGACCCCGTGACCTCTGCAATGAAGATTGAGCGACTTCACCACTCGGGCTACATGGATTCTTGGTATGTGGGTTAAGGTTCTTGTATTTAACCTTGTGGAAGTTTATAATAGCGTAAAAAAGGGCTGAGGCAAGCCCCGAACCATGGTTTTTAATGCAACAAGGTTGTTACAACACGACAAGGTTTGTTACAAGGCCACGTGATACCCCCTCCTAACGTTGGAAAAACCACCACGTGGGACGTGCCATTATTTTAACATGTGTTTTTGTTAAGACTTTGGTTAAGGGCTTAAAGTGGGTTCAAAAATATTATAGCATGTGTATTTATAACCATAAGGGGAGCGCCACCACATAACAGACTTTAGGTTAAAGTTCTAAAGTGGGTTTGTATGGCTATAATATGGTTTTAACCATATTAAAAGCCAACCAAAAGGGCCTGCGATTTTAAAAGGGGTTTTTTTAATATGTTTGTTTATTATTTATTAAAAAGCCCAACCACATGAAAACCAACTTGGAGAAGTTGTAACCAAGGCCAAGATAGGCAAATTTGTTGCAACCAAATGAATCCATGAGAGTCATGTGAAGAAGGGCAAGCCAACCTATATAAACCCATTCACTTGCCATTTCCCACTCATGCTTTGGAGTGGAGACTTTGTAGCTAAAGGAGAGAAGGGAGATTGCGTAGCTCTGCTGGAGGAAGGTATGAGTCTTTATACTCGTTTTACACTGTCTTCAGGCTTCGGAGTTGTTGGAAGCAGTCTTGTTGTGTTTTGGGCAGCGGTTCTCTTCCTAGCCATTGTCGCCAAGGTATCATTGTATCATTTCCATGTATTTTGCCTTATGCTGAGATTATAGATCGGCCCTCCTATTGAGAAGCAAGCCGGGAGACATAGTCCATCCTGGACGAACTCCGTTATCAACTTGTTGTCTTTATGTACATATTGTCTTTGTTGTTTGGTTCTCTTCTTATGGATTTGTGAGCTTCATTCATGCTCTTTATGCAATTCATGTTAACATCATAGAGTAGCAAAGATCTTGTTTTTGGATCATGTATCACAAACCCCAACACAATTAAGGTGTGGGGGTTCCTAGACTTATCTTGGGGTACCATGACCTCATTAAAAACACAAATGACAATATAATGGGTCCTTGGACTCTTTTAATTTCTACACTTCTTCAACCCACCAAGGACTCTTTCTAGGGTACTGCAGCATAGGTTGTGGTACTGGGGAATCCAAAGAAACAACTGGGGAACCATAGAAACAACTTAGGGGAACTTAAACGCTCTAAAGGGTGTACAGGACTTTTGGCATTGTCCCAAGGCCTCCAAGGGCTTCAAAGTTGGGATTTGAAAAGGTCAAAAGGTCTACTTTGACATTGATGGACTTCTAACTCTGAAGGGCTCCTCAAGGGGCACCAAGACACACCAACACACACATGTTTTCATCAATGACAATTTAGTTAACAATCTCCCCCTTTGTCATTGATGACGACTTCAAAGATCCCCCTTAGATAGAACTTCCTTTGTTCACAAATATCCCACTTTGAGTATCCTTCTTGTACCTTCCTTGTTCAACTTTTTCTCCCCCTTTGGCATCAATGGGAAAGGGAAGTCCTTGTAGTATTACTACTCCCCCTATCATGTTGATGTGTTGTTGAAGATGGATCAATTCAATTAGGAGATAGTATGAATCCCAATTTTTCTTGGAGGTACTCAAAAGTCTCTCTTGGCAGAGGCTTCATAAATATGTATGCAATTTGTTCTTTGGACCCAATATATTCCAACTTGATATTCTTTTATGTGACTTGTTCCCAAAGAAAGTGAAACTTGATTGGAATGTTCTTGGTCTTGGAGTGCATGACTGGATTCTTGGAGATACTAATGGCACTCATATTGTCACATAGAATTGGAATTGGCTCATCACATGTCACGTGTATGTCTTCTATTGTTTGCTTCATCCAAAGAATCTGAGTACAACAAGTTTTTATTGCAATATATTCTTTTTCGATAGCTGATAAGGACACTGAACACTGCTTTTTGCTCGACCAAGATACTAGACAATTTCCTAGAAATAATGTTGTTCCACTAGTGCTTCTTCTGTCATCAACATATCCTACCCAATATGCGTCTGAATAAGCTAGCAATTTTATCTCATTTCCTTTTGGATACCAAAGTCCAAATTCCATAGTCCATTTGAGATATCGCAACATCCTTTTAACTATTATAATGTGAGTTTCCTTTGGAGGAGCTTGAAATATTGTAACTTGTCCAATGACCTGCATCACATCTAGTCTTGATGATTTTATATATAGAAGACTACCAATCATTGATCTATAGATCCTTTAATAAATTCTTTATATTCATCTTCCTTGTTGAGTTTACATTCGGTGATCATAGGAGTACTCACAGGTTTACAATCTTCCATCTGGAATTTCTTTAACATTTCCTTGATGTATATCATCTAAGAAATAAAAATGCCTTATATTCGTTGAGATATATGAAGACCCAAGAAAAATTTTAATTCACCGAGCAATGACATTTCAAACTATTTCTACATGTCCTTAGCAAATTGTTGACTCGTTGAATCATCATCACTTCCAAAGATGATGTCATCAACATATACTTCAATGATGAGTATGATGTTGTCGTACAGTTTGATGTACAAATTGCTATCTACACTTCCCCTCTTAAAGTTTTGTTGTCACAAGTACCTGTCCAATCTGGAGTACCAAGCCCTAGTAGCTTTCTTTATCCCATATAAATCCCTTTTGAGTCTGCATACATATTCCTTTTTCTTTGAAAGTTGAAATCCTTCTAGTTGTTTGATGTAAACTTCTTCTTCTAATTCCCCATTTAGAAAAGATGATTTTATGTCCAGCTGATACACTTTGATGTCTTTGGAGAAAGCATGAGCCAATATCATTATGATAGCTTCCATTCTGGCTACTGGAGAAAATGTTTCTTCAAAGTCTATTCCTTTGATCTGAGCATAGCCTTTACAAACCAATAGAGCCTTGTTTTTGATCACTTATCCATCTTCATTCATTTTGTTTCTAAAAACCCACTTTGTTCCGATCAGATTCTTGTTGCATGGTCTTGGAATAAGTTCCCATGTTTCATTCTTCTCAATTTGATCTAAGTCCTCTTCCATTTCTTTGACCCACTGCTCATTTGTACTAGCCTCTACAAAATTTCATGTTTCAGTTGTAAACAATAGAGAGAAGTGTACCTGCTCATTTCTTCCAAATAGTCTTCTTCTAGTTCTATCCCAACATCGTTATCACCAATAATTTGATCTAACAGATGATTCTTCTAACACGTGTTCTTAGATATCCTTTGATCCTTATGTTCTTCTTGTTCCACAGTTGATTGATTATGTTCTTCATCTTTCGAGAGTTGTTCTTCATATAGTTGTTCTTCCATTTTAATTTTCTTCATTTCTTTCTGATCGAAAACTTCCTCTTCTTCATCGTATGATTCTTTTGAGTCTTCTCTGGATGATGTTACTCTTCTCTCATGTATTTTCACGTTGATTCTTTTGATCACCTTGTATAATATCAAATTGTATAATTTGCAAGCTTCCTCTTGGATGAATATCCAATGAATATACCCTCGTCTACTCGAGAGTCAAATTTTCCAATCTTCTTATCTTCTCTTTTTATGCAACACTTGCTTCCAAAGATTCTGACATGTCGTACATTTGTTGCTCTTCCTATCCATAGCTCGTAGGGAGTTTTATCATTTCTGGTTCTGACTAATCCTATGTTCAAGATGTGTAGTGTTATATGAAATGTGTGTCCCCAAAATTTGTCATTCAACATGGTTCAAGCCATATCCATTACTGATTTATTCCTTCTTTCAGCAAGTGCATTTTTCTAAGGTGTTCTGGCTACTGAAAATTGCCTCTTTATTCCATGCTCTTCACAGTATTTGTTGAATTCATCTAGTGTGAATTCTCCACTATTGTTGGACCTTAGGCACTTGATTCGTGATCCTGTTTCATTATCGACTAGTTCCTTGAATGTTTTGAAACATCCAAAAGATTATGACTTCCTGTTGAGAAGACATACCCATGTTATCCTGGTATAGTCATCAATAAGTAGCATGAAATATTTTTAACCATTCAGTCCTTTGATCTTGGTTGGTCCACATAGGTCAGTGTGAATGAGCTCCAAAGGTTTTGTAGAAGAATGCTCTTTTGTCTTGAAATGTACTCTTGTTTGTTTTCCATGTTGACATTGTTCACATACAGAGTTAACAGGATTTGTAACTTTTGACATATTGCAAACTGCTTGGTTTTTGTATATCTTGACCAAATTGTCAAAATGTGTATGCCCCATTCTTCTGTTCCAAAGCCAAATTTCATATTCTTTTCCAAGGTGACATTTCTCGGACTCAATATTATCCAACACATATATGTAGTTGGGGGTCCTGGTGGCTGTGGCTACCAACTTTCCTAATCCTTTCTTCCTTATTCTGCATCATTTTGAGTTGAAGAGGAGTTCATGTCCTAGATCACACATATAAAAGACTCTTAGTATATTATGCTTCATGTTGTCTACAAGAAATACATTTTCAGCCAGGAAGTTTTTTCTTCCAAGATTCACTGTTTCTTTCCCCAATACTTTTCCTAAATTGTTGTTTTTAAATGAGATAGATCCTTTGTTCTTATCAATTATAAAAAAAACACTTTTGTTACCTGTCATATGCTTGGAGCAACTGCTATCAACATACCATTCACTAGAGGTGTTTTCCTAAGGTTGAAGAGAAATTCCACATTCATATTTGTCATGTCATTTAATCCATACCTTGTTGGACATTTCCTCATTTCTTACTGTATGTATCTTTATTCTGCAATCTTTGGATATATGTCCAAATTTGTTACACTTGTAACATTATACTTATGATCTCAAGGGACCAAACATGTTATTGTATTGTGGTTGTCTTAGGCTTGCAGGGTTATTCCTTGTTTCAAACTTTCTTCTTTGAAAACAGTTTGCATCCTTTTATCCAAATCTTCCACATGTAAAGTAATGCCCACAAAAGAAGTATCTATACTTGGGAACATATGAAGGAGGTGCTTTTCTAAGATATGGTATTTTTGTTAGCCTTCCTTTTTATAAGGGTTGTTCTTTTTGACATTCAATCTCTTCTTCATTTGTGGAGTCCTTAACAACTTCTGCATAACTTCTTGGCTTCTCTTCATTACATGTCATCATTGAGCTTGAGGCCTATTCGATATTCTTCTTGTATCTTATACCAGTCTTGTCGAAGAATGGATTCTCATTGCTGATGATTTGTTCTAGAATCTTGGATTTGTTCTCATAACTCTTGTCGATATCTTTTTCTTGTAACTTTTTCTTTAGAGATACTATCTCAACCTCATGATTTTTTTTTCTTTCATACTTGCCATCGGTCATTCAGTAAGAGAGTCTTTGATTCTTTTGGCTTCTTCTAGTTTGAACTTTAAGTTAGCAATGAATTGTTCAAACCTTTTCACTTCTTCCTTAAGTACCATGTTCTCATTCATGACTTTATTCAACTCTTTCAAGGAACTTATAAGTTCTGCTTCAAGATCTACTTCACCTTCAACTTCAGATTCTTCATCACCATTGGGGTCCTCGTTTGAGTTTATTGCCATAAAGAGCACCTTATATACTTCTCCATCATCATCAAAGTCACTACCACTATCATTGTCGGAGTCACCACTTGATGGGTTGTTATCCCTTTTTGTATAGAGACTTTTCTTCTTTGCAAAATTTCCTCTATTCTTATTCTTTTAATTATTTTACTTCTTGTAGTGTTTGAAGCTATCATCTTCTTCACTATCCAAGTTCTTTGGATATGGACATTTATAAGAAAAATGACCTATTTTTCCACATCAAAAAAATTTAAGAGGTAACTTACTTTTGTATTTCCTGGTGCCTTTCTTCAATTTCCGAACAAAGTTAGCTATTTCTTCATCATTGGATTCATCACTTGTTGGCTTGTCCTTTGTTTATTTGTTCTTCCCATCTTGTTTGGAGGAGAATTTGAATGCTGATTTCTTTCTTGACGTGTCCCCATCTTGTTTGCGGGTTTTCTTAAGCAACATCGCAAATGTGTCAAAAAGCTCATTTTTAGTTTACTTCCATGCATTTTTCAGGGCTTGGTGCTTTCTAGAAGGTTTTTCCTTACTCAGATGCCTTTCCAATGGTTTAGATAATATGTCAAACATAATTAAAAAACTATATATATGGTTCTTCCAATCAAAGTGTTTTTTTAGTGACTTTCATGAAGTGTCATCATGGAAGTGTCGACATGCGACGAAAACATGGGAAAGTGATCACAGGAAGAGATGTGTCATTTTAGGATATAACAAATGCCCCCTAGTGTACAAGGTTAAAGGGGAAGATGATATCTAGAATACATTATAAAAAGGAAACAACTGAGTAATGAAGTCGAGGAGACGAAGAATCCAATATCATAGGCTCAAACAAAGGTACCAAAAAGAGAGATAAATGTCAGACAAAAATGATCTATGGGACATACATGTCCATATACAAATGATCACCATAAAGATACGGGAAGTTCCAAAATGGGTATAACTCTTTTAACTATCATGGTCACACAATATAAAAAAATGCGCCATATAAAATCTAAAGGAGTCATGGCCACAAATGAAAAAGGTGGATCCATGCTCAATAATCGATCATAGCCATAAGAATACACGGTGACATGTCTCAGCGAATGTCATATGAAAAGTGACAAGGTATTGCACAACTCAGGAAATATCAAAAGAAGACTATGCTACTGTCAGCCCAAGGTCTTCAACCCAAGCTATCCAAAGGTACGAATCCTAACCATGCGAGTAAAGGAGCTGAAATCGAACATGGAGGAAACTGTTTGATTATCGGTCATTGATGAGGACTGTTAACAGACACAAGGGAAACCACCATTAATGTAAATGGTCCCCAGGGTACCTAGTACATTCTAACAAGTGTGAATAAATTTTCTTGAAGTCGAACACCTAAAGAATCCATCGAGTAGGAGACATTAAGAAATTCCCACTACCCAATAGCGAGGGAAATTGCCACTAATGATTGCAATCCCCAAGGTATTGTCATAAACTATAAATCTCATTCCCAGAGAAAGATGTGTTGACGTTGATAGGAAAAGATCCATTGGAAGGAAGGCATTAATACATCCTTCATCATCCAACACAAGGTAAGTCAAAGACTGATTGGATATGGAACTGGTACAAAGTTTTGTACCAAGGGCCGTTGGTGCTAGGGTTTTAGCCCTAGCTTGTACGAATGAGTACCTACTAAGGACAATGGATTCCTTAGTAGCAGTTCAATGAAATGTGAATTAAAAGCTATAACTGAAATAAAAAACTAAATCTAAACAAGTTCATTAAGCGAAACAGTAAAAAGTAAATAGTAATTTTGTATTAATCTGACCTTCAATGTGAAGGTTGGTGAAGCCCTTTGCGGTGATCCGAGTCGGTAGCTCCGAGCTTCAAGCTGCTTCTTCTCTTTCTCCGATGGTGGAAATGGGCCAAAAGGGGGCTCTCACGGTGAAAGTAGCTCAATGGTGAGCTAGGGTTTCATGAGCAATTTTGGCAGAGGCAGGATACTTGTGATTGTGGATCTTGAATAAGGGGTCTCCATCACTTATTTATAGTTGGAAACCATGCGGTTTTAGGGTTAGGGTTTCAGATGTTTAGGGTTTTTTCCTCATTTTCCTCATTATTTTATATTTTTTATTCTTTTTTGGAGATTTTTGCTTTTTTGGAGGAATTTTGGATATTTTTAGAGGAAAAGAGGGTTTTATGGCCTTTTGGAGGCATTTTAAGCCTTTTGGAGGCTTTTTGCATGGTTTTATGGGTTTTTGATGGAAATATGGTGGGAAAATGGACAAATGAGCCATGTAATGGGGTAGATGAGGTAGTGAACCTTTTTGGGGTGTTAACAGCCGTCAAAGACATGATGAAATGAACTGATACCAAGGAATGGATGACACAAAAAGGTCAGGGAAACTACAGAATGGCCTACAAAGGTTTATCCTTAAACAATGAGCAAGAAAAAATAGTGACTTAGATAACTTATAACACAAAGGGACCAGCGACATAAATTTTCAATGTAGGAGACATTGAAATATTCCCCATATAATTGGAAAAGGATCCAATAGGAGGAGTAAAACTTTGAATTAGGATAAGGTCAAAACTAGAACCTAGCTGCTGACAGACTCAAAACTGGTGCTTTGTTCAAGGAGACAATACTTGTTTTTGTTACACACAATTCTCGTCATGATCATGTAATGAGAGCCAAAACATCAGAAATTCCCTCAAATCCTCAAAATGTGAAGTTATACCCTAGCCAGGACTCATATTTCCATACTTGTGTCCACCACCTCATTTTCCCTTTATTCAATGAGTGTTACCCCTTTCATTAATGCCGCATGTCAATTGACAATGAGTGGTGCCATTGCTTAATCCCTTTGATCAATAAGCAATGCATCCCTTGTAACACTCTGCCTCCATAGCAAAAGAGCAGTGCTTGAGTTTCAAAAGAAAAAAGAGAAGATTCATGAAGCTTCTCGAAGATCAAATTTGTGGCATCCTCATCCCTACCTTTTTGGACCATATGGACTCGATATCCCCCTTAGTAGGATCTCCCTTCCACCTCATCCACCATTTTCTTAACCATTCCTATCCTCCCAAGAGCTATAAGTATTGGTTCACCCCCCATGGGTAAAGGGAGGAAATTTATGCCACAACACCAAAGTTCTGGCCAAATCTAGGGTGAGCATAAGGAAGACAAGTTGAAGCTTTGAGGACAAGACTTTGCATGAGAGGAGACATCTCAACACTAAGGCATATTGGTTGTAATATCTCTCTTTATTTGACTATGCAATAAAAAGTTCATCAGAGAAAATTTCAACTCAAAACGGGCCTTTTAACTTTAATTCAAATTCCATGTCATCATGTGTTAGTGAATGGAATTTCTTTAAATTTGAAATACCGTATAGGTATTAAACACTTTTTTAATATAAATTTGGGGATAGGTATCATAAAAAAAACTATTTTTTTGTTTATATTTTCGACATATCTCCCCGTGTTTGTACTCAAATTTCGATCGGAGGAGCTCGTTGGATGCAAAATTAAACTCTGCATCCAATGAGTACCCACTAGGCATACTTTTGAAGGACCCCACTACCCCAAAAACAAGAAATACCTGAAAAAATGTGATGATGACATCATCATCACATTTTTTGAGGTGTTTCTTGTTTTTGGGGTAGAGGGGTCTGTCAAAAGGATGCCTAGTGGGTACTCGTTGTGTTATCCCTAAAGTTGGACCTAGACTACGGGATCCAAGCTTAAGGAAATCTTTGTTTGAAAATGTTCAGATCAAATGAAATCAAATCAAAAATAGATGCTGGTATCAAACCAGGGCTAATAGAAACTTACAGTACTAGAAAGACACTAGGCTAATATCACTTGTTTGTACAGTTTACACAGTTTTAGGTACTGAAATCAAAACCATTACACACTTTACAATGAATAGAGCTGGTATATAATAGGTGGGTAAATACAGGTATGTATCAGGATATCAAATCATTAAAGTAAAGGCTGGTGTGAATAAGAGCTACAGGAAAATTCAAACAAATTCTGTATAACATGAAAACAGTGACAAAGTCCAACACCCAGGTTTTAAGATCCTAAATCATGAAGTGAAACTATTACTGTTTATATAAATGAAAGATAACTGTCAACTTATAATGAGAATTATGTATTGGAATGTGAATGACCAAGTACACAAAAGATTTATCAAAGAGACAGTTTATGTAGTATAGAAATAAATCAACATCAAGTTCATTCAAAACTAAAACCTGTCATTGAAGTTGCAAAGGGTTCATGATATACAGATGTATCTACAAATGTTCCAACATATCTCCCAAGACAGCCAACCTACAGCCCCCTGCGTTCTCCTAAAAGGAAGAACCTTCTTCTCTGCTCTCAAGCCCTTAGCTGGGACCTGCCTCACCCCTTTCTCTTGTTACATATTTCTCTTTTTATAAATTTACAATGCATTAAAACATATCCAAAATAAAGGATCGAATCTACATGGAGATATTTGATCCTACTAAACTAGGATATGCTGTTGGAGATTTGAACCTCAATCTTTGCTCATAAGATTTGGATAATATCAATGATATGGATTTTGAGTCTTAAAATCCTGACATCTGTGCTATATTTTCCTTGAAAAGATGGACCTGCTAAAATTACTCTGCCACCTGGTATTCATAATTACCCTCTCATCCTTTTTTAAAATTCGGTGTGCAATAGCATCGCGTCCTCTGGGGTGTCTTCGTGGCATTGAATAACACCTATAGTTGATGATGTCCATCGATACCCTGAGCCAACAGGTCAAAAGCCTAGAATTAATAATTTCTGCCAGAAGTGAGAGTGTCACGCAGCAATACAATGAATGAGTTTGCTTCTTCCACAGCAATTTGCCATCGCCAACATTCATTGTTTCCATATCATCTGTAACAAGTGGTGATGCTTGTTCCTCTCGCAGGGAATCAAAAAATGTTTCAAGAAGACTATTCACATCCTCCCCATCAATAGTAAACCCCCAACGATTTGGGGTTCGACCTGCAATATATGCACTTTCTGTTACATATTTTCCTTCATTCAATTTAAGACAGAGATCAACAATCGATTTTACAATGCCCCACATATTGGAAGTGTTGAAATTAATCTGCATAGCAAATTCCTTGGGCTTGTATCCCTGAACACTCAAAATAACATGGTTGACGTGATCACGAGGGTGACTTCGCGAGACATAGCCCAGCTTCATAACATCTGCACTTGCAAGAAGAGCTTGTGCTGTCCATTTTGCAAGTTTGTTTGCATTGTTCTTGAGTTCAGTTGCCAAAATAGCACCTTGTTGAGTTTCCAGATTCTGATGCCAATCAACTCCAAAATACTTCGGATCAAATTCATTCAAAGCATTCAAAGTGAGGAATTGTGTATTGCCCCTTAAATCTAAAACACTGTGGACTTCACATCTTGCAAGCAGGGATACATCCTTATCCAATTTCCAGTGCCTGTACCGATAGGCAACAGATGCTACCTCCTCTCCCTCTGAAGCAAATGGATTAGGCTCCTCAAACTCTACCTTATTGCCATCTCTAATCAGGACCTACTGTGAGAAGTTCTGGTTGATATAAGCTGCCTCCACACTCAGAGAATGTGCAGAGTTGATATCTTCCTTTGCCTCTGGCAAAGGCTCCTGGGATGTCTCATTTACAGACAACAAATCGAGCTGAGACCCATCTCTCTTGTCAAAGAACAACTTGCTGCCCACCTTCTAAACTACAATGTCCCATGAATATACTGACCGTGGAGCACACATCAATGTAGCCAGTATTGCATCTGTGGAAAATACAGTGGCCTTATCCTCACAGGCTTACTTCCTAGTAATCTCAAGAGCTTCAAGAGGCATTGTAGCAGAGAAAACACCCATCTAGAGCAATTTTTTCTTTAGCTGGGGCGAGAGACAGAGCTTCTGAAACCAACTTCTGGCCACGAGCTTGTCATTAAATATTTCATATACAGGGTGAATCATCACAGGATATGTCACAGCCCTACCTTCACACCAACTGTACACCAGTCATTTGGTAGATTCAACGTTATGATTTCCAGAGTCTTACTGCTAATGGGATTAACATACCACCATGTAAGGCAATTCCATTGTAGATCCCAGCCATGGCATGTTCTCGCACACCATAATGGATGTTTCAACCCTATGGACTTTCTGGTTGCTCGAAATCTTTGAATTCTTTTAAGTAGACTTTGTTTGAGCTTGCAAGGTCAGTGCTTCCTCCAATTAGACCAGGTATAAACATAAAATATGAAACAAAGTAAAATTTACAAAACCATAAAAACCAATCAAAATCAAAAAGTTTAAAAATAAGCAGGAGGAACAACCCTAGAGATAACATCTGGCTCTGTTTGGGGATGGCATACTCCCTGTGAGCTGCCAAGAACAAGTAGACCAACTTCCTTGTTTCCATTGGGCTCGAGTATTCATTACCCATCTCTGCTACTTAACAAACCAGTGACTGAATCTTTAAACTACTCTGAAAACTGAAATAATCTTCTCACAACCATATGATCACACTGTACAAACTTTAACAAACTGCTTGAAGCATAAAGCTTATTTATTCACAGCTCCTACACTAATCAAAACTACTTTCTTTTGATCAGGTAAAATCATGCTTCCAGTGAAGCCATACAAGTATCTGAATACATAATGAAAATCTTGACCTATGTATGAACAAAATGAAGACAGGAACAACAATCATCATCTATCTGTAATTTTGATTCTCAGACTTTTCATATAATGTATACTGAAACCTTGAATTGATAAATTCCTTGATGTAGTTAGCTACTGGGTCATACCATTTCCTTAGTTTTGGACTATCAAACTCATCACTATTCTCAATCCTTACATCAAAAGACAGCTGAAAAGAGCTTTGAAATGACAAATCCTGTATTTTTACCTCCAAAGCTTCAATCTCTTTCTCAGCAAATTCTTTTAAAAATATGACTTCAGATTCTAAATTTGACATTAGATGAGCAGACAAAATGGAAGAAAAATTTTCATGAATGCTCATATCACTCCATTCCTTGAAATCTTTAATGGAAAGAATATCTGCCCTAAACTCTGTCTTCTCCAATATAATGCAAAAATCTATTGATGACTTAATCGACCCCACTGACAAATCTACTGATCTGGAAATGATGCATAAAGGGGACCATGGAATATGAAGATTCATTTCAGAAGAAAGGAAAAGACAACCTCCCTTTGTCAAAAACAATCTGACATTTGAACTGCTTAAAGATTCCATATAATCAACAAATGGATCAATGAAACTATAAGGAATTACCTTTTGCTGAAGATCAAAATATCTCTGTATATCCTCTTCCTCATAATGGCTTCCACTTTCAGCTACCTGCAAATTGAATTGTACATATGGCTGCTCAATGTCTTCTACAGATTCAGGATGATTGATTTCTATACCATGCTGTTCCTCACTAAAATTTGATTCATAATTATCATACACCTGTTGGTTGCTCCTCAAATCAACAGAGGCTGATGTAAAGATCTGCTCTGTTTCATCTGGATACTCATCATAGAATGGGATATATTCATAGTCAATCAGTTGATGCTGATCCAAATCTAGAACTTTAATGTCTTCTCCTGGAGGTTCCACTGATATGTTAATGTCTTCATCTGGAAGTTCCAAATCTAGAATTTTAATGTCTTCACCATACAATGGAGCATTCTGATCAATTTCTAAAGACAAAGATTTCTGTTCTATGATGCTCTTATCAATTTTAATATCAAAAATTTGAAAAATTTCTTCTTGTGAAATAGAATTAGAGGAAGATAATGAATCTTCTTCTTTCTTCATATCATAACCATCGGCTTCATCCTCTCTGTTGGAATATATTAAACCCACTCACAACTTAGGATAAAATAATGATTAATTATTTTATCCTAAGTTGTGAGTGGGTTTAATATATTCGAACACCCCCCTATAAGTCTGACTTTATGATGGTATGACAAAAAGTATGGATGCATATAGGGCCCAGCAACAAGGCTATGGTCACCCTTTTACAATTATTATGTCCAGAAAAGTGAGGAAAGAGGAAAAACCACATGGGGAAAATCCTCCCTCAAGATAGGACAAGGCACAAAATTTGAAATATGTCTTCAACATATCTTCATCTTCACTTTAATTAGCTGACTGAACTACTTCTGAATGAAGGGCTTGCTGAAGAAATCATGAACTCCATGATCATGCGCTGGAGTGTAGAACCTACAAGAAGGAAGAGGAGAGACTCCTTGTATCTCATCAACTGATGAAGTAGGAGCATTATCTAAATGCTTCTTTCTGCTGTCAAACTCTGATCTGCAAACATAATCTGAAATGGAAAAGAGATTTGTGCATACTCCTTTCCAAAGAGTACAAAAAATAAGGCAATTTATTTCACACCCAATTCCCTGAATAGCTGCAAAATTGTGATGTGAATCACATATCAATCTTTCAATCTGATGTAGCACCTGTATAGATCTGATATGAGGCTGATAAAACTCTGATATATCAGAAATATTAACATATGGAATAGTAAAGACAAAGTCTTCAATGGCTCCATGAGGATATAGGGCTAGACTAGGAAAATTATGAGCAACTGGGAAAAACTGATAAGTGTAAAAATATGAATGATGGATGGGCAGAATGAGATGTTCACAATCTTCAAGAAGGCTCTGAGTATTGATGCCAATATCAAAGAAGGATATGCTGAAGCTCATGAGATTAAGTAAGGTAAGTGGTATGACACAAATAAGGCTTGATGTGGCTAAGAAAACATCCTGGAAGTCACTGGGTTGCGCACCATCAATGAGAGAGGCATGCAAGAGGTGTGAAGAATCTGGCACATAGATCTCAGAATCTAAGATAGGAGATTTATAGAACAATGAATGGGTTATAGGATCATAATCAATATCAGCAGCAGCTCCATATGTTACTTCTTTTTCATCAATAGTATCACAAGAAGAAAAATCACCTTCGAGAGACACAGAAAAAGATGGCTCTTCAATATTTGCTTCTTCATTGAAGGAGGAAGCATTCGAATGAAAGAGGGCAGCAGCAACATGAACTGTATGAGAAACTTCTTCATCATGATCAACTTCATCAGAGAATGTAGAGGCCAAGAAATCTTGAGAGAGAGAACAAGAGGAGATGCTAGGTTTGCTCCATGCTTCATCTTCGATTTCCTAAAAACCAAAAGCTTTGTCCAAAATTTTCCAAAGCTCATATGGATATTCAGCAGAATCTATGAGATGATATATATTTGGAGAGATTCCCAAACACATAATTCCATAAGCTCTATCACAATTATTAAGCCAATCAATCTTCTCTTCATAAGACTCAAGTTCACTCAATGCACCAATGGAGACATCAAAGAGACATTGCCTCTTCAAGTATGCACTCATCTTTGGCTTCCAATCAGCATAGTTGAAAGGAGATAGTAGAGGAACTTTTGAATCCATATTGAAGTTGTTGATAATCTCAAGGAGATACTCTCTGCAACCTGCAAAACAAACTAGGAGAAAATCTTGTAAGCTAGACAAGCTCTTCTTCAAAGAGGGATAAGAGACTGGAAGCGCTCCTCAACTTTGTAGAACTTGATCAACCTTGTAGCTTTGATACCATATAGAAATAATAGATCAATGCTATGTGCAATGATGCTAAGAAGAAGCACAGGAAATAGATCTTGCTACTGAGAATTCTCACAAGCATACACAGGAAAATAAGAGAGAAGAAAAGAGACTGAATCACATGAATGAAGAGATGAATATTGGTGTGTATCCTTCCATTGAATA
>LPNX011054433.1:62843-89527 GCA_001517045.1 Pseudotsuga menziesii
ACTAGATTTTATCTTATCCATAGAAAAGCAGGAAAAAGAAGAAAAAGCAGAAAAAAGCAGAATCTGCTATAAGGTCCTGCATACTAATTCTAGATGAACCTAGAATCAGAAATAACTCATTCCTAGGATATAGATGGCATGCATTGACTTTAAGGTGCCACCTAATTAAGCTAGTGGGTGAATAATTAATCAAATACTGATTAATTATTTTATCCTAAGTTGTGTGTGGGTTTAATATATTCCAACACCCCCCTATAAGTCTGACTTTATGATGGTATGACAAAAAATATGGATGCATATGGATGCATATAGGGCCCAGCAACAAGGCTATGGTCACCCTTTTACAATTATTATGTCAAGAAAAGTGAGGAAAGAGGCAAAACCACATGGGGAAAATCCTCCCTCAAGATAGGACAAGGCACAAAATTTGAAATATGTCTTCATCATATCTTCATCTTCACTTTAATGAGCTGACTGAACTGCTTCTGGATGAAGGACTTGCTGAAGAAATCATGAACTCCATGATCATGCGCTGGAGTGTAGAACCTGCAAAAAGGAAGAGGAGAGACTCCTTGTATCTCATCAACTGACGAAGTAGGAGCATTATCTGAATGCTTCTTTCTGTTGTCAAACTCTGATCTGCAATCATAATCTGAAATGGAAAAGAGATCTGTGCATACTCCTTTCCAACGAGTACAAAAATTAAGACAATTTATTTCACACCCGATTCCCTGAATAGCTGTAAAATTGTGATGTGAATCACATGTCAATCTTCCAATCTGATGTAGCACCTGTATAGATCTGATATGAGGCTGATAAAACTCTGATATATCAGAAATATTAACATATGTAACAGCAAGGACAAAGTATTCAATGGATCCATGAGGATATAGGGCTAGACTAGGAAAATTATGAACAACTGGGGAAAACCGATAGGTGTAAAAATCTGAATGATGGATGGGCAGAATGAGATGTTCACAATCTTCAAGAAGGATCTGAGTATTGATGCCAAGATCAAATAAGGATATTCTGAAGCTCATGAGATCAAGTAAGGTAAGTGGTATGACACAAATAAGGCTTGATGTGGCTAAGCAAACATCCTGAAAGTCACTGGGTTGTGCACCATCAATGAGAGAGGTATGCAAGAGGTGTATGGAATCTGGCACATAGATCTCAGAATCTATGATAGGAGATTGAGAGAACAATGAATGGGTTATAGGATCATAATCAATATTCATCTCTTCATTCATGTGATTCAGTCTCTTTTCTTCTCTCTTATTTTCCTGTGTATGCTTGTGAGAATTCTTAGTAGCAAGATCTATTTCCTGTGCTTCTTCTTAGCATCATTGCACATAGCATTGATCTATTATTTCTACACTCTCTACTAGAAAAATCTGCCTCTAACCTCTGCATATATAATGCATATCCCCTACAACAATCCTCAAAAATGCATTCATCTGGGTATATCCTCTTATAATATGAATTAAAGGCATCATGAAAATCTTTCAAAGAGGAAATACTGGAAGGAGGAAGATTCATGTACCATTGTTGTCTCGCACAACCATCCAATGAATATCTAAACATTTTCATCAATACATCTTCATGATGTATACCCAGCTGATCCATGTATTGATGAAATTTAATTACATGATGTGCCGGATTGTCATCATCATCCTCTTTGAATCGGGGAAGAAAATCTCCCCATTCATCCATGGTAGGTACTTCATGTGGAAAGCCAGGAACATCTGAAAAATTGAACGGAGCAAATCTCTGTGCCCACCTAGTTGCAAAACGCGATGACATCTTGTAAAATCACCTCTGGATTCTTCAAACCTGGAGTTGCCCGGTGAATAAATCTGTAGTCCAACTAATGCCCTACCCCTGTCCACCGTCAAGAGCTGAGTCTGATCGTTGTCATTCTTTCCCGGGGAAGATATCTTCACTCCTCCGTCCCCGGCAACGACACCAAAAGATGTTATCCCTAAAGTTGGACCTAGACTACGGGATCCAAGCTTAAGGAAATATTTGTTTGAAAATGTTCAGATCAAATGAAATCAAATAAAAAATAGATGCTGGTATCAAACCAGCGCTAATAGAAACTTACAGTACTACAAAGACACTAGGCTAATATCACTTGTTTGTACAGTTTACACAGTTTTAGGTACTGAAATCAAAACCATTACACACTTTACAATGAACAGAGCTGGTATATAACAGGTGCGTAAATACAAGTATGTATCAGGATATCAAATCATTAAAGTAAAGGCTGGTGTGAATAAGAGCTACAGGAAAATTCAAACAAATTCTGTATAACATGAAAACAGTGACAAAGTCCAACACCCAGGTTTTAAGATCCTAAATCATGAAGTGAAACTATTACTGTTTATATAAATGAAAGATAACTGTCAACTTATAATAAGAATTATGTATTGGAATGTGAATGACCAAGTACACAAAAAATTTATCAAAGAGACAGTTTATGTAGTACAGAAATAAATCAACATCAAGTTCATTCAAAACTAAAACCTGTCATTGAAGTTGCAAAGGGTTCATGATATACAGATGTATCTACAAATGTTCCAACATATCTCCCAAGACAGCCAACCTACAGCCCCCTGCGTTCTCCTGAAAGGAAGAACCTTCTTCTCTGCTCTCGAGCCCTTAGCTGGGACCTACCTCACCCCTTTCTCTTGTTACATCTTTCTCTTTTTATAAATTTACAATGCATTAAAACATATCCAAAATAAAGGATCGAATCTACATGGAGATCTTTGATCCTACTAAACTAGGCTATGCTGTTGGAGATTTGAACCTCAATCTTTGCTCATAAGATTTGGATAATATCAATGATATGGATTTTGAGTCTTAAAATCCTGACATCTGTGCTATATTTTCCTTGAAAAGATGGACCTGCTAAAATTACTCTGCCACCTGGTATTCATAATTACCCTGTCATCCTTTTTTAAAATTCGGTGTGCAACAGCATCGCGTCCTCTGGGGTGTCTTCGTGGCATTGAATAACACCTGTAGTTGATGTTGTCCATCGATACCCCAAGCCAACAGGTCAAAATCCTAGAATTAATAATTTCTGCCAGAAGTGAGAGTGTCACGCAGCAATACAATGAATGAGTTTGGTTCTTCCACAGCAATTTGCCATTGCCAACATTCATCATTTCCATATCATTTGTAACAAGTGGTGATGCTTGTTCCTCTCGCAGGGAATCAAAAAATGGTTCAAGAAGACTATTCACATCCTCCCCATCAATAGTAAACCCCCAACGATTTGGGGTTCAACCCGCAATATATGCACTTTCTGTTACATATTTTCCTTCATTCAATTTAAGACAGAGATCAACAATCGATTTTACAATGCCCTACATATTGGAAGTGTTGAAATTAATCTGCATAGCAAATTCCTTGGGATTGTATCCCTGAACACTCAAAATAACATGGTTGACGTGATCACGAGGGTGACTTCGCGAGACATAGCCAAGCTTCATAACATATGCACTTGCAAGAAGAGCTTGTGCTGTCAATTTTGCAAGTTTGTTTGCATTGTTCTTGAGCTCAGTTGCCAAAATAGCACCTCGTTGAGTTTCCAGTTTCTGACGCCAATCAACTCCAAAATACTTCGGATCAAATTCATTCAAAGCATTCAAAGTGAGGAATTGTGTATTGCCCCTTAAATCCAAAACACTGTGGACTTCACATCTTGCAAGCAGGGATACATCCTTATCCAATTTCCAGTGCCTGTACCGATAGGCAACAGATGCTACCTCCTCTCCCTCTGAAGCAAATGGATTAGGCTCCTCAAACTCTACCTTATTGCCATCTCTAATCAGGACCTGCTGTGAGAAGTTCTAGTTGATATAAGCTGCCTCCACACTCAGAGAATGTGCAGAGTTGATATCTTCCTTTGCCTTTGGAAAAGGCTCCTAGGATGTCTCATTTACAGACAACAAGTCAAGCTGAGACCCATCTCTCTTGTCAAAGAACAACTTGCTGCCCACCTTCTAAACTACAATGTCCCATGAATATACTGACCGTGGAGCACACATCAATGTAGCCAGTATTGCATCTGTGGCAAATACAGTGGCCTTATCCTCACAGGCTTACTTCCTGGTAATCTCAAGAGCTTCAAGAGGCATTGTAGCAGAGAAAACACCCATCTGGATCAATTTTTTCATTAGCTGGGGCGAGAGACAGAGCTTCTGAAACCAACTTGTGGCCACGAGCTTGTCATTAAATATTTCATATACAGGGTGAATCATCACAGGATATGTCACAGCCCTACCTTCACACAAACTGTACACCAATCATTTGGCAGATTCAACGTTATGATTTCCATAGTCTTACTGCTAATGGGATTAACATACCACCACGTAAGGAAATTCCATTGTAGATCCTAGCCATGGCATGTTCTCGCACACCATAATGGATGTTTCAACCCTATGGACTTTCTGGCTGCTCGAAATCTTTGAATTATTTTAAGTAGACTTTGTTTGAGCTTGCAAGGTCAGTGCTTCCTCCAATTAGACCAGGTATAAACATAAAATATGAAACAAAGTAAAATTTACAAAACCATAAAAACCAATCAAAATCAAAAAGTTTAAAAATAAGCAGGAGGAACAACCCTAGAGATAACATCTGGCTCTGTCTGGGGATGGCATACTCCCTGTGAGTTGCCAAGAACAAGTAGACCAACTACCTTGTTTCCATTGGGCTGGAGTCTTCATTAGCCATCTCTGCTACTTAACAAACCAGTGACTGAATCTTTAAACTACTCTGAAAACTGAAATAATCTTCTCACAACCATATGATCACACTGTACAAACTTTAACAAATTGCTTGAAGCATAAAGCTTATTTATTCACAGCTCCTACACTAATCAAAACTACTTTCTTTTGATCAGGTGAAATCATGCTTCCAGTGAAGCCATACAAGTATCTGAATACATAATGAAAATCTTGATCTGTGTATGAACAAAATGAAGACAGGAACAACAATCATCATCTGTCTGTAATTTTGATTCTCAGACTTTTCATATAATGTATACTGAAACCTTGAATTGATAAATTCCTTGACGTAGTTAGCTACCGGGTCATACCATTTCCTTAGTTTTGGACTATCAAACTCATCACTATTCTCAATCCTTACATCAAAAGACAGCTGAAAAGAGCTTTGAAATGACAAATCCTGTATTTTTACCTCCAAAGCTTCAATCTCTTTCTCAGCAAATTCTTTTAAAAATGTGACTTCAGATTCTGAATTTGACATTAGATGAGCAGACAAAAATGGAAGAAAATTTTTCATGAATGCTCATATCACTCCATTCCTTGAAATCTTTAATGGAAAGAATATCTGCCCTAAACTCTGTCTTCTCCAATATAATCCAAAAATCTATTGATGACTTAATCGACCCCACTGACAAATCTACTGATCTGGAAATGATGCATAAAGGGGACCATGGAATATGAAGATTCATTTCAGAAGGAAGGAAAAGACAACCTCCCTTTGTCAAAAACAATCTAACATTTGAACTGATTAAAGATTCCATATAATCAACAAATGGATCAATGAAACTATAAGGAATTACCTTTTGCTGAAGATCAAAATATCTCTGTATATCCTCTTCCTCATAATGGCTACCACTTTTAGCTACCTACAAATTGAATTGTACATATGGCTGCTCAATGTCTTCTACAGATTCAGGATGATTGATTTCTATACCATGCTGTTCCTCACTAAAATTTGATTCATAATTATCATACACCTGTTGGCTGCTCCTGAAATCAACAGAGGCTGATGTAAAGATCTGCTCTGTTTCATCTGGATACTCATCATAGATTGGGATATCTTCATAGTGAATCAGTTGATGCTGATCCAAATCTAGAACTTTAATGTCTTCTCCTTGAGGTTCCACTGATATGTTAATGTGTTCATCTGGAAGTTCCAAATCTAGAATTTTAATGTCTTCACCATACAATGGAGCATTCTGATCAATTTCTAAAGACAAAGATTTCTGTTCTATGATGCTCTTATCAATTTTAATATCAGAAATTTGAAAAATTTCTTCTTGTGAAACAGATTTAGAGGAAGATAATGAATCTTCTTCTTTCTTCATATCATAACCATCGGCTTCATCCTCTCTACTGGAAAAATCTGCCTCTAACCTCTGCATATATAATGCATATCCCCTACAACAATCCTCAAAAATGCATTCATCTGGGTATATCCTCTTATAATATGAATTAAAGGCATCATGAAAATATTTCAAAGAGGAAATACTGGAAGGAGGAAGATTCATGTACCATTGTTGTCTCGCACAACCATCCAATGAATATCTAAACATTTTCATCAATACATCTTCATGATGTACACCCAGCTGATCCATGTATTGATGAAATTTAATTACATGATGTGCTGGATTGTCATCATCATCCTCTTTGAATCGGGGAAGAAAATATCCCCATTCATCCATGGTAGGTACTTCATGTGGAAAGCCAGGAACATCTGAAAAATTGAACGGAGCAAATCTCTGTGCCCACCTAGTTGCAAAATGCGATGACATCTTGTAAAATCACCTCTGGATTCTTCAAACCTGGAGTCGCCCGGTGAATAAATCTGTAGTCCAACTAATGCCCTGCCCCTGTCCACCATCAAGAGCTAAGTCTGATCGTTGTCATTCTTTCCTGGGGAAGATATCTTCACTCCTCCGTCCTCGGCAATGGCACCAAAAGATGTTATCCCTAAAGTTGGACCTAGACTACGGGATCCAAGCTTAAGGAAATCTTTGTTTGAAAATGTTCAGATCAAATGAAATCAAATAAAAAATAGATGTTGGTATCAAACTAGGGCTAATAGAAACTTACAGTACTAGAAAGACACTAGGCTAATATCACTTGTTTGTACAGTTTACACAGTTTTAGGTACTGAAATCAAAACCATTACACACTTTACAATGAACAGAGCTGGTATATAACAGGTGCGTAAATACAGGTATGTATCAGGATATCAAATCATTAAAGTAAAGGCTGGTGTGAATAAGAGCTACAGGAAAATTCAAACAAATTCTGTATAACATGAAAACAGTGACAAAGTCCAACACCCAGGTTTTAAGATCCTAAATCATGAAGTGAAACTATTACTGTTTATATAAATGAAAGATAACTGTCAACTTATGATAAGAATTATGTATTGGAATGTGAATGACCAAGTACACAAAAGATTTATCAAAGAGACAGTTTATGTAGTACAGAAATAAATCAACATCAAGTTCATTCAAAACTAAAACTTGTCATTGAAGTTGCAAAGGGTTCATGATATACAGATGTATCTACAAATGTTCCAACATATCTCCCAAGACAGCCAACCTACAGCCCCCTGCGTTCTCCTGAAAGGAAGAACCTTCTTCTCTGCTCTCGAGCCCTTAGCTGGGACCTGCCTCACCCCTTTCTCTTGTTACATCTTTCTCTTTTTATAAATTTACAATGCATTAAAACATATCCAAAATAAAGGATCGAATCTACATGGATATCTTTGATCCTACTAAACTAGGCTATGCTGTTGGAGATTTGAACCTCAATCTTTGCTCATAAGATTTGGATAATATCAATGATATGGATTTTGAGTCTTAAAATCCTAACATCTGTGCTATATTTTCCTTGAAAAGATGGACCTGCTAAAATTACTCTGCCACCTGGTATTCATAATTACCCTGTCATCCTTTTTTAAAATTCGGTGTGCAACAACATCGCGTCCTCTGGGGTGTCTTCGTGGCATTGAATAACACCTGTAGTTGATGTTGTCCATCGATACCCCGAGCCAACAGGTCAAAATCCTAGAATTAATAATTTCTGCCAGAAGTGAGAGTGTCATGCAGCAATACAATGAATGAGTTTGCTTCTTCCACAGCAATTTGCCATCGCCAACATTCATCGTTTCCATATCATCTGTAACAAGTGGTGATTCTTGTTCCTCTCGCAGGGAATCAAAAAATGGTTCAAGAAGACTATTCACATCCTCCCCATCAATAGTAAACCCCCAACGATTTGGGGTTCGACCCGCAATATATGCACTTTCTGTTACATATTTTCCTTCATTCAATTTAAGACAGAGATCAACAATCGATTTTACAATGCCCCACATATTGGAAGTGTTGAAATTAATCTGCATAGCAAATTCCTTGGGCTTGTATCCCTGAACACTCAAAATAACATGGTTGACGTGATCACGAGGGTGACTTCGCGAGACATAGCCAAGCTTCATAACATATGCACTTGCAAGAAGAGCTTGTGCTGTCAATTTTGCAAGTTTGTTTGCATTGTTCTTGAGCTCAGTTGCCAAAACAGCACCTCGTTGAGTTTCCAATTTCTGACGCCAATCAACTCCAAAATACTTCGGATCAAATTCATTCAAAGCATTCAAAGTGAGGAATTGTGTATTGCCCCTTAAATCCAAAACACTGTGGACTTCACATCTTGCAAGCAGGGATACATCCTTATCCAATTTCCAGCGCCTGTACCGATAGGCAACAGATGCTACCTCCTCTCCCTCTGAAGCAAATGGATTAGGCTCCTCAAACTCTACCTTTTTGCCATCTCTAATCAGGACCTACTGTGAGAAGTTTTGGTTGATATAAGTTGCCTCCACACTCAGAGAATGTGCAGAGTTGATATCTTCCTTTGCCTCTGGAAAAGGCTCCTGGGATGTCTCATTTACAGACAACAAATCGACCTGAGACCCATCTCTCTTGTCAAAGAACAACTTGCTTCCCACCTTCTGAACTACAATGTCCCATGAATATACTGACCGTGGAGCACACATCAATGTAGCCAGTATTGCATCTGTGGCACATACAGTGGCCTTATCCTCACAGGCTTACTTCCTGGTAATCTCAAGAGCTTCAAGAGGCATTGTAGCAGAGAAAACACCCATCTGGATCAATTTTTTCATTAGCTGGGGCTAGAGACAGAGCTTCTGAAACCAACTTGTGGCCATGAGCTTGTCATTAAATATTTCATATACAGGGTGAATCATCACAGGATATGTCACAGCCCTACCTTCACACCAACTGTACACCAGTCATTTGGCAGATTCAACGTTATGATTTCCAGAGTCTTACTTCTAATGGGATTAACATACCACCATGTAAGGCAATTCCATTGTAGATCCCAGCCATGGCATGTTCTCACACACCATAATGGATGTTTCAACCCTATGGACTTTCTGGCTGCTCGAAATCTTTGAATTCTTTTAAGTAGACTTTGTTTGAGCTTGCAAGGTCAGTGCTTCCTCCAATTAGACCAGGTATAAACATAAAATATGAAACAAAGTAAAATTTACAAAACCATAAAAACCAATCAAAATCAAAAAGTTTAAAAATAAGCAGGAGGAACAACCCTAGAGATAACACGTTGGATGCAGAGTTTAATTCCGCATCCAATGAGCTCTCCCGATCGAGTAAAAACATGGGAAGATATGTTGAAAATACAAACAAAAAAGTAGTTTTTTTCTTTTCTTCCTTCAAAATTAATAAATATTATTTTATTATTTTAACTATTATTTTTTTAATTTTTTTTAGGAGGCCCATTTTGAGTTGAAATTTCCTCTAATTTATTTCCCATAATTCTCATTGTGTTCCAATCACAGGTTTTATTATCAAACTCCTTAGTCTCTGATATAGGATAATAGATTGCTTTTTGTACTTTTGACCTTGTGAGATTTGTGATGTGTTTTTGCAGGTAAACTATGGCGATCTAGCACTCTTGAAGGCTGGAGCATTACACTATATTGTAGGTGAAAGTATCATTCCAAACATCTACTTATCTTAGGGAAAATATTCTTTACTGTTGTTACTCATTTGTTCTAGTTGTGAAGGATTCAATCTAGGGAAACAACTCCTATCCATGGGAGGTGAGTATTTCCAGCAACAAATTTGGCGATTCCACTGGGGAAGACATTCAAAACTTCTGATATTTCTTGGTTTTTAGTGCTTTCCTTTATTCAAATCTTCAAATTTTTCAGTGATAAAATCTACTAGTTTTGTAGTGAGATTTGGTTTTAGTTTGACCAGATATGCTTAGATATGAAACATATCTGCTTCATTTTCCTGTAATTTTTGTGATTTGATGCCAATAGTCTGATATTTAACTTTCTCTTTTTTTGCTTGATTTTTGTTTTGAAACCTACAACATACACTGTGCTTTCACTAGGGACAAGAAGGGGTTCCATCGCATGTACCTAGTGTACAATAGGTGGTGTTGCCGCTCTTTTTCAGTGGACAAGAAGCGGTGCCCATGTAGTAATGCTCTGTTCATAACCTCAGAGTAGCAGAGCCAGGTAGGGTTTTATACCTCTATAATTTCAAAACTTACAATGAGTTCTTTTTCCTTTTCTGAGATTGTTTCTGGCTTCATGATTGATATTTGACTGTTGATTTGAAATCTGGAAGGTGTTAAGGGCTTGTTTCATTTTGTTTAAAAAATCTGGGTTGTTTTGATTTCTTTAGTTGCTTGCTATGCTTGGGCTTGCTTTTTGAAAGAGTTCTTGGAAGTCATATAGTCATATCTCTGATTGTTGTTAGATCAGATGAAAAGAAAGTATTTTTCTTTTGGTTTCTTTATTTTTGTTCTTCATAGGTCAATAGAAGATTGCTTTTGCTTTTTATTAAGAAGAAAAATTTGGGATTGATCATATATGTGTGTTTGAGGATGAACCATTGGATACTTGATTAGTTGCATAAAATTTTAGGCATTCATGTTTTTTCCTTTCTTTACATGCTCTTTTCTCAACAAAAATATCATAGTTTGAGTTAGGTCTTTTTACATTTGAAGAATTAAAAAGAGTTGAGTGTGCCAAGTAGTTACAACATCTTTATTTATATTATTCCATTTACTTTCAATATTGGTCATTAGAAGCCTTTTGATTGCTTACAATTTGAAAAATAGTTCAATGTGATTGTTTGGGATTTATTGTTTGGAAATGGAAATTGAATCACTATCTCTCCTATAAGTAGGGCATACCCTGAAAGATAAAGTGAAAATTTGCATGATCATGGTTTTACGTTTTCTGTCCACGCCTCATGCATTCACTTAATCATATAAGATAAAATTAACATTAGTTCTAGATTAAATTTTTTCTAGACTTGAGTGATAAGTTAGTGTTTGGGTGTCTTTTACTATCTTAAATACACCTAATATTTAATTATCGACCGAGGTTGGTAGGCTTAGAGTTGCTACAAAATATATGCAAAGGTAGAGGGGTTCCTAGGGCGTTGTAGAAATACTTTAATAAACAAAAGATTGAAAAATATTTCAAAATGAAAAACCGTCAAACTCCTAAAAAATTAATTATTAATGTGATGAAAGCAAAACATCATACTAGGATAACATGATACTACTCATTAATTAACTCTTCTTCTTCTTAATCTAAGAATGGGAAAACTTTCATAAACAACTGTAGAAACTGAGAAAGGTCTAATTTATGAATAAGTAGAAAAAATAAATAAAGAAGCAAGTAGAAAACTTAATTAAGAATACTTCTCTAATTCTTTAGCCTATAAGCATTTTTAGTAAACATACAATTAAAGGAATAAATCATATTCTAGTATCAATCTACAAAGTATTGGTGTATTTAATATGTCTAACCCTAAATTCAATATAAACAATGATGAATTAAACTAAACGAGAGATACAATTATCAGATATTACAGTGATGATAAATGAGGAAATCAAAGACAAAAGAAGCAAATCAAATCATAATTCAGAAACATACCTTGATTGAAAAGAAATACAGAAGGGGATTTTAATAAGTACTTTTAAAATAATCTAACCCAAGGTCCTAGAGGTTGATGTAACTATTGCCTAATTACCAAAACATAACAGAATTCAAAAAGCCAAAGAAATAAAACTGAAAACAAGTAAAACAAATAAACTAAGAATACTAAAGGTCGGATGGAAGCCTAGACGATAGTCTAGAAGGAAGGTCCAAATGATAGTCCAAACACACAGTCCGAATGAGAGGCTATATACAGAGAATAATAAAAACAAACCTAAATGATTTAATTATCACCTGATTTTGTGCATAAGAAAACAAAATGCATAAAGGACATAATTTAAACCTATTTAATAATTAAAATAATAGAAAGGAATTACTAATCTATGGGTATGAAAATATTGTTTCTATTATAAAATAAAACAAACTGAAACATTGCTGAATTAAAAAGTTAACGAAATTAATTCTAACTACAAATCAGACCTAAGACTAGCTAAATTTTATCTATCTATAAATATAATATTAAGCATTTAACCAAAAGAGAAGACTGAAAGGAAAACTGAAAACAAACAACACATGACCAACTAAATTTTATCTATCTGCAAATATAGCATTAAGCATTTAACCAAAAGAGAAGACTGAAAGGAAAACTGAAAACAAACTACACGTGACCAGTCACTCTAATTCTATGGGCAAAGACTACATTAACAGCATAATTACATTAACTATAACAAAAAAAAGTAAAGAAATGGACAAGTACAGTAACATAATCACATGAACATATTTAAACAAAACTACTTGTCTATGAAAGAGAAAATAACAAAAACACGTACGGACATGGAAGCCACTGGTTGTTGAGGGGCCCTGCCAGCAATCAAGGGATACCTGTCTAATGCCTATGCAAACGCAACCATGAACAGCATAATGTATAGAATTTTATTCAGAATATGGAACAAAATTACAAAGTGCTTTACATAACTAACTAAACTGCTTTCCCAAAAAAAAACTAACTCCTCCCCAGCTCTCAAAAGAAGCTGGTATATATAGCAGATACAAGAGATGAGTAAGTCGACCCTTTAGTGGTCGACTACTTTCTAAACTTAGTCAATCATAAAGGCATATAATAAATCTTAGGCCAATGCATAGGCATATCCCTTCTTTGGTGTAAGTCTGGTTTTCTTCAATGTGAACGTGGCATGCAGGCTCCATCTCCAACGTGGTTGATGGCGGCATGTTGGGAAGCAAAGAATACACAGTAGCGAGTCTCTAGAATGAGAGATCCTTCTTCAACGTGAACAAATCTCCTCAGCATGTGTGATGTGGCATGCATCCCCTTCCTTAGCACAACTGACGGTGTGGTGTTGAAAAAATGACAGTACACGGTGGGCAGGTCGTTCCATTCTTCAAAGCGCACAGACTGGTAATATTTCAAAGGTTAAGTAGAGGAGGCCACAACCGATCCTTCTAGACTGGAGTCATTAGAGCTTCTTCAATCATCAAACACATGGACAGCAGGCCGTTTGCAGAATTGTTTCAACATTAAATGCCTGAAATCTGTTATGGACAATGCGCAGCCTAATTAACGAGCTGGACGCAAAGCTGGAAGGTGAGCTAGACGACGATTGCATAGATCGGGTGAATGGTAAGTTGAATGGTGGTTGCGTAGATCGGGCTGAATGGTAAGCTGAATGCATTTTGTTTATAAATCTAACCCAAAAGGATAATGAAATCTGCAAACAAATATGTAAATCAATTAATATATTAAATATGCTTTGAATAATAGAAATTTAAGTCAATAAAGTTGTAAAAATAATGTTAATAACTAGAGTTGCGTAAACATCAAACTTGTTCTTACCTCATTCTAAATAACAATCTGCATGACATAAAATACACGGAAGATAATAAAATATGCATTTAAATGTTATTTTAATGCCAAAAATGATAACAAAATGAGCCTCAACATTCCCCCAAATTGGAGAAATTCCAGGTCCCGCTGAGAAAAGAAAAATATAAGAGATCATACTGTCAAAGCGAACTTTGAAATATGAGCCAGCAACAGGCATATGCATGAATGAGTGAGTTCATAAAGTTTATAATTAGTTCAACCATGTCTAAAGTAAAACTCTGGACAAGTTGAACATATGACACAAAAGGTATAGAATTAATCATTTGATAGTTTACATACATGATTTAGTAAAAGGATAGGGTTACTAATAGTGAAATGATAACTAAAAAACTTTTAAGGTCAAAGAATTCTCATGGAGGTAGAAACTATTTGCCAAAAACAAAATTTGGTTAGCAAATTTTAGTCATAAGTGCTATAATATCACCATGTTTAGATCATCATGTGTATTTCATTTGGATTATCCTTCGATCCTTCATATAGTCCTCCATGTTGATCTTCAAACACTTATCATTTTGTCAGAGAAAATAGATCTGTCATAACGCCCCCCCCCAAAAAAAAAACCAAAGGTATGGCTTGTCCTCAAGCCATGAGAAAGAAGATTCAACTGTTCCATATAAAAAGAATGCTATCATGCTATTTAATGATTTTGTAAAAATAAAAACTAACTAGTAAATGGAAATGATTCAGATATGTATATTCATGAAAAATATAACAGTGCTCAGAAAGACCACTTAAATGGTGATAAGATAACTGAAAGCATGGCATAGGAAAATCTAGTCATCCGTCCCTTATTTTAAAGATATATTGTCATCATAAGATATTTTGAGTTTACCTTGGAGTGTGTGAGATTTTATAGCTATGGGTTCCATTTCTAGGATAATGACATCCTAGGTATTTGTTGAAGTAGATAGCTAGGTCCAATCTCATTATTTCTTCATATTTATCATTATTCTCTGAATCATGTGCATAGTAGTGCATTAACCAGATCTCTTTTACCTATTATTTCCCTGCTGCTAGCAAGCCTGTTCAGTACCCCGATGGGTTTACTTGCATTTATCGAGCTTTCTTGTTTTAAGTTTTTACTTAGCATTGACCCACTGCCAGCAGGCCTGTTCAGTACCCTGGTGGGTTTTCCTTGTATAATGATATTAAGCATATGGAATCTGATTGGTACTAGAGTGTGCTAAGCCCTGCTTAAACACATAATTCAATTTTGCAAAATTAAACTTACAAATACTTTTCATACTGGCCTTAATCATAAATCATGTCAAAAGAGAATAACTTAAAGTTGCTCTTTGAGCTTACAATCCTTCTTCTTCATGAAAGATAAATAATGTTCCCCCACAGGAAAAAATTCCAACTACTATCGAGATATCACACAAAGATATTTTAAGAGACATGTTTTGATAACAAGTATAGGATAAACTAGTAATCCATAGGTATAAGGTGAGATTCGAAAAAGATAATAAAAGTATGTCATATCAAGCAATTGGTTGAAATAACGAATCATAAATATACATGTCTGAATCAAAAAACTATCTAAATCATAAAAGGAACGGTTAAGAATGATGTTCACAAAATTTAATTATCACTATAAGCTGCAATTTTTAAGAAAGGTTTAAGATATCTTATGATCATAAATTGTCTTTTAGATAATACCCCATGAGCTGCTTATAGATAAAATTCTTATAATTAGACTGCAAAACCACTTGTTAGATGATTCAAATTTATTTATAAAAACATATATAACATTATGGAAAGAAAAAGAGTCACATGTAGTAACTCTTATTTATTTAATAAAACAAAAATATATTTACATACTATGCTATTCTACTAAAAAGAAAGAAAACAATTCAAGTATATGAATTCTTCCAAAGTAACCATGTTCAAAGCAAAATTAAAAATATACCTTTATCCACATATAAGAAAAATATTACAATGATTACCAGGATATGAAGAATCAATCGAGCTGTTTGATTTAGCAATAATAAACATTGAAGAAGAGGATGGTACCATGGCTTGGTTCCCTCTTGGAACCATATTTCAATGTGACTTATGTATTCTATGTTTTCTTCTTCATTTGTTATGTATAAAGAATCTAAGTTTAGTGACTGGGAATATTCAGGTTCTAATGTCCCTCCCTCATCGAATGAGAGGCATTCCAAGTTGATCTTGTCTTCATGTGGAAGAGGGGAAGTAGAAATTTCACTTTCTTTCGTAGCCTTTACAATCCCTTGATCTATAACCTATCCAAATCTCGTATGAATTTCTTGAAATAATGTTGGTGAGGTAGGTAAGGTGGATAAATGTTGCAATTCAACACTGTAAGCATATTGCATTGCTTTATTATTGTTAGAATGTGGACTGGATTGAACAGGAATGTGCGTAGGGCATATAAGAGATTTATGAGAAGGTAATTGTGGCAGGTTTAATTGACTAGCTTGTGTGGGATATTGTTGAAAATCTTGTAGAATAGGAAGTGTTGCATCATAAGAGAGAGTATCCCTATGATCATCAGATGGGACAGAAAGGTTTTGTGAACAACGTTGACAAGGGTTAAGATGCCGTTGATAAGGGTTAAGATGAGGCTGAGAAGAGGGTATATTTTTACTAATCTTGAATTTTCCTCTTGAATACCTTCTACATAATTCACAAACATTATTATATGATAACTGAAATACATCACTTGTTCCCATCAGACTTAAAATTTCTAGATATTCATTTCTTATGCCTTTGATTAAAAGTTTTTTAAGGTATCTTTTCCTGACTATCTTAGTTTTGATCTTTCAAGATTGTATTGAAAGCGTTCGACATAATTTTTTGAAGTTTCTTCTTCTCCTTGTGTTATTTCAAAGATGTCCTCATTGACCCTGCAATAATCTTGCTATCTTTTCAAGAACATATGTTTCATGTCTTCCCAAGTTTGAATGTAGTTTCCACCTAGGCTCATGAACCATCGCAGGGCTACTCCTTTCAAAGTAAGAGGCAAAAAATTTAGATTTTGAACATTGTGTGCTCTACAAAGTATTTCCAATTGAAATAAAAACTCATCGGGGTCTTCATTCTCTAGTCCATGAAAATTTGGAAAAATGGATGGGGGAATGTACTGTATTTGTGCTACTACTCCTGGATTTCTAATAGGGAATTCAAAGGTAACAACTTCTTCATCCTTCTCTCCTACCATAACTTTCCACAATATAAATAGTTTTTCATGTGTTATCTTAAATATCTCCTTTCAAATGTTCCTGTTAGTTTGTTAGCAGGATGGGTGGCACTTACAACACCACTAAGTGATTTAATTGTAAAATAAGTCCTACACTTGCATACGAGTAAATTGTATGAAAGTAAATTACCTAAAGGCACACGTACATCAAATTGAACTTATGAAAACGTAAACTATCTATGTTTGGGAAAAGAAAAGTACACTCAAGGGAAATAAATCAAACTTTACGTAAAGTAAACACATTTGTGTGAAAAAGGAACAACAAGGCTTTGGGGCAACCCACTAAAGTGGATGCGTCAGGCTGTCACTGTCACATGCCCCAATTTTTCAAATAATATTATCTTATTTGATTTTTATTCCAAGACATTATTTTAAATTTTATGCTAAGTTGTAACTGATGTCTCAGCAGAGTCAAGGATGTTGAATGTAAATTTACTATAGCAATTATAATAGTGTACAAATGAAATATTAACAAAATCCTATTTATGTACTTATAAAATTGACTAAGTGCAAGGGTAAATAATATTTAATAAATATTGTTTATATATGAATAAATTTATTTAAATAAACTAAACAAAAATTTATCATAAAAGAAAATACAGGGTCGAAACTCTTACAGTGTTTAACATTAAAAGAAAATACTATATAACTTATAATAATAACATTGAAAATAATAAACAAAATAACAATAAATTAAGGATTTGAATTTACTTAGTATTCTGAGCATAAATTATAAAATATTATTACAGTATTATAAGGACAAAGAAATATAACCATGAAAATATAAACAACTATATACCTGCAACAAACAAATAATTTAACTTTTACTGATGAACTAAACCCACTGAATAAATGAAAGAATTTACTTTATACACAGGTCACTAGCAGGATTCAATCTTGCTCGAACATACGAGCTTATAAATAAAGTACTATACTAGAAAGAATTAACAGAATAAAAATTTAATAATACAAGTTAATGCAAGATAATAACAAGTAAAGATTTCATTACACAGTAAAAAATAGGGTGAAAACCCTAGTATTTAAAATTACAGTAAGAGCATCAAAATAACTGAGTTCGAGCTTAGGAGAGATGAATCTATTTACTTCAAGTTTAAACAGAGAATGGCTTGATAGGCCGTAAATATTTCTTTACATAACTGTACACAAAACTAGTAAAAACAAAATTTACAAGTCATGGCATAAGCCGAAAAACCGTGCTAACAACAAGGGTTTCGTAAGAACTAAACAAGCAAACCAAGAAATAGTAAACCACAAGGGTTATTTGCAGGCTATGACTTCCAACCGAAAACTTTCCATAAAGAAACGAACAAGTATGGATTGCCATGGGTCGACCAGGGCTTACCCGTATGCACGAATCCGACCCTACTCATTGTACCAGCTACAAAGAGGGTTGTAAACCATCACCTGCAAGAATAATCCCACAACATTAATATTCTTGCATTATATTAAAAACTGAGTTAAATATAAGTTTAAAAACTGTTAAGAGAATCCTTTCTTACCTGGGAGCAAAGGTAATGTAGCCACCAACGAACAGGAGTGCCACCACCAGCAAGATGAAAAGCAAACCCTTCATCTCTCTTGTGAAAGAGATGGGTTTAACGAGTGCAAACCACTGCTAGTAGCAACAAGGAGAAGGAAGCAATGGCCAAGTAAGAAGCGGAAAGTAGAGCTCAAAACTGTCACAAACCAAAGCATAAGAACACACTCTCACAAACCCTGTGACAAACCAAGCTGTAAGTTAAGTCACGGTCCATAACAAATTATTGCCAGGATAAAAATCAAAGCCCTTTAAATCATTCTCAACAAGCAAGCCGTGGAGGAGCGAACCCAAGAAAATTACACAAAGTCCAAGCTATATGCAAATTGCACGGCTCTCATTAAACTTTTGCAGGGTGAACTCTCAATGCAGCAACGATTCAAGGATGATGAGGGTAGTTGGAATATTGAAAACAAGGACACAGAGCTTGCATGACGGCCAAGACACAGTTGCAGAGCGGCTCGGAGGCCCGAAAACAATGGAGGAGAATGACGAAGTCTAGGATTACACCAACCCTTATACTCCCAACACTTGGCCAAGGAAGAACCATGTGGACTCACAAATTATTCAACCATGCAATGGGTAAATTGTATAGTTCATGCATGCAATCGAATTCCAATTATTTAAAACATAATCTTGGCTCAATCATATAGTATTTTAATAATTTACAAAGGTTCCATACTATCATGGAGTCAACCTATGGTTGCATGACTTAAACGATGAACTCTCCAATCATTTGCCAAGCTTATATTATAGTCGTTGTATAGTTTGGAATGAGGGAAAATTCAAATCCTTGGTTTCTATATACAACCTGTTGAGGCCTGGAAATTCGCAGGCGGCAACAGTAAGGGATTCTCCCCAATCAACGTTCCCAACTAGCCCGTTGACTGTTTGGTATAGGGAATCCGTCCGGTTTGTGGTCCGGCTACCGTAGGTCAAAGTAACACAAAGGCTTACCGGTTGCGGCCTGGTCCACCGGAATTTGTATTTTTGACTTAATGCATGCAATGCATATGCCTATCTTAACCATGCAGGGTGATAAAGATGCAAGGAATGACACAATGTGCTGCGCAGGTTGTTACCTCTCGTCTTATGTTCACAACATCTAAACCACAGATGAAATCAGGAAATAAAACAACTAACAATCTAAACACCTAACTATCTATCCCCGGGGAGCCAGAAAGTGATTATTAGTGAGTAATGCATTATCTCCATCTATGATAAACACAATTATAGGTAGCTGATATTTATGCTTACAACACATGAACCAGAATATCTTCTAACAATCAGATAGCTAACTGTTATACGAAACACAAGCATTACTCTGAGTGAATTTTCCACAAAATAAATCAGAAACCATTCAACATGACATAGGTCACAGAGTTAGAACGATCTCACGATTATGGACATAAGCTGAAAAATAAAGTAGTTCATCTTTCCACCATCCATTTGTTAGCATTTGGAAACTTCACATATCTTTCTCCAACAGGAAAACTAAATCTTTATTGCAAAAGGAAGTAGTTCTTCTTACAATAGATCCTCTAGTCTTACTGGGAAAAAGCCCTCTTTTCTTCTAACTTTCTTATTCTTATACAAAAAGTTAAAATGGTTGGGCTGCCCAAAGTGACCTTTGGGCTTCCCAACGCTTCCTTTTCTCAAAAAGCCTTTTACAAATTATTAAATTACAATAAAGCTGATCGGTCCTCTCATGAGGAGGGTCCCGCTTGGCTCTCCAAGTATTCCTTCCACGCTGTAGCTTCCCTATCGAGATCTTCAAACGAGCTAGGCTCTAAGAATTGGAGATTAATCTCCAACTTTTCAGCTTTTTTCTTGATGGCCTCCACCCTGTTTGCGTTTAGTCTCACCTGTTCTTCTAGGAGCTGCAAACAAACGGCTGTATGGCCTATTTCAATATTCAGGGTTTGTTCATCAATGGGATGCATTGTACTTCGGCTCCTTCCTCTTGTTGTCTTTTCTACAAAATTTCTATGAATGAGTCATGCTCTGGGAACTCGTGTATCCTTTACTCAGCTTCTACTTGACACCGGTTGTAAATGACTAAGGCTCTCCTGAAAAATTCGGTGCAAAGTCCCTTTGTTTTCTAGATGGTTTTCTTGAAGTCCTCTGTAGTAGTGATAGCGAACTCCATTAAATCATAATCTCACTGAAGGGCTTGTCTATTCTTGTCTGACAGTCCTGCCGGGACTTCCTCACCTTTCTCTACTCTTGCCATCCTGGTGGTCAATACTTCAAGGATGTCTTGTGACCTATCGACAAAGTAAGAAACAGTCTCCAGGATTTCTTCTAATCGGTTATCAACCTGGATGATCTGGCATCTTTCTTCTTCTAGAACAGTTTGCAGATGCAGCACCTTAGCCTTTTGGGCCTGGATGTGTTCTTTGATCGGCTGCATATCAACTTGTTGTTGTTTAGCTGCTTCTAGTTCAGCAGTCAGAGAGTCCAGCTTCGCATTTAGTCCTCGGACACATTCAGTATTGGATTCATAGATTACAGTCTGCTGCCCCTCCAGGTCTTCTAATTTTGCCCTCGTCTGCTCTTTTTCATTCTTTAGGTCTTGAATTTCCTGCTGTGCCTTTTCTAGGGCTTCTTGTGTTGTTTCCTGTGCATGTACTACTACCTGGATGGTGTAGATTTCATTCTTTGTAGCCTCCATTTCTCTGAGCGCATGATCATATTTCGTTTTGAGTTTATTGCTCTCTTCTCTTTCCTTCCTCAGGGTGTCGTTCAGCTGAGAAGTGGTTTTCTTGGTAGATTCTACTTCATTCATCAGTCGATCTATGTTGTCTTCTGAAGCATGTATGGCTGCCTTCCCAGAACTTATGACAAACCTTGGATCTGCGTCTGTCCCTACCATCATGGCTTTATCTGATATCATCTTGCTAGTCATTCCTCCTGCCTCTATCTTTCTCTCTGTTCTCCTCATGATTCTTTTAGTAGCCCTATCATAATATACCGTGGTAAAGTCAGGGACTTCCTCTCCCCTTTTTTGCATGAAGGGTACTAACTGAAGCATAGAGGTTGAAGGTGTAATGGTGGCGGGCACTTGAAGGACCTGCACTTCAGGGTTTTCCTCTCCTTGGCTCTGCCCTGCTTCTGTTTCAGAAGCCTGCTGTTGTGTTCCTTCTATCTTCTCAGCTTCTTGCCTCTGAAGCTCTTCGTTCAACTTTCTCTGGGCTTCTTCGGCTGGTTGTTTAGCAGCTTCTTCTGCTTCTCTGGCTGCTTCCTTTACTCATTCAGCTGCTTCCTGAGCAACTTTCCTCTTTTCTTCTTCCCCTTTCCGCAGCCATTCTGCAGCCTCCTCTTCTAGCTTCTGAGCCTCTTCTCTTATTCTTTTGGCTGCCTCTTCAGCCTTATCTTGTTCAGCCTTCTCCTGCTCAGATCATTTTCCACCCTTGGTGGAGTGCTTTGGTTTGAATCTCTTACTCAGTGCTGTCATGTTCGGGGCCTTACTGAAAACGGATTCATCGCTATCAAAATGATGGCTATATTCATAGGTCACTTTGTGTTTCTTGCAGTGTTCTGCTACTCTGCCATGAGTATCATTCCTTCGAAATGTCATTTCCCCAAAACGGAACCTCCCTAGTTCTTCTATGAACTTAGACGCTTGTTTTACATTTGTGAATTTATAATTTCCCAGTTTAAATGGAAGGGGGGGATATGCAGCTTTCTTGTACTGGAACAAGAAGTGACCAACTCCATCAATGTATACTTGTCTGACTACCTCTTTGTGTATTATATAATCTGTGGCATATTTGGGAAGCAAAAAAGGGGTCTTTTACCCTCCAAACATCCTGATATACATACCATTCTCAGTCAGAAAGTAATCTCCATATTCATCAATCATCTGCATAGCGTCTTCTGACATGCAATTACACTCTTTTCGGAAGATGAGTGTATATAATGGCATAAGGAACTGTTCACAGATCTCTCTGTAGTGACTGTGATAGAGGTCAGCCCCTAGAAGTTTGTAGGCTGCATATACGGGCATTCTGTCTTTATCCCATATACACTGGAGGCCGGGGAAAGGCTGGTGACAAAGTATGCAATCTATCAGGATCGAGCTCATATAAAATTTCAGATCTCTTCCTGGTTTCTCCTTCCAAAGCTACAGCCACACAAGAGGAGAGACTGCTTGATACTATACTTGACCAGTTGAATATTGTGCCTTCCGTGGCCACATAGAACATTAGGGGTATCCACTCGAATTTAAATAGCCTGCCATTGGCTCTCCTGAAGATCCTATTCAACATTAGAGCTATGAATCTATAAGGAGGTCTGAGAGTGGCTGTGTCATATTCTTCAGTTGCTCTATGTCGGTATAGCTTTCCTGGCAAGAGCATCCTCTTCATGGTTTCTACAAAATCCAGCCTAAGTTTGTCCAGCCATTCATTTTTCAGGAAGAGCTGGGGCTCCGGCAAGTGGTAAGCCAAGGCCACATACCCAGGGCTGAAGGCGGCATAACCCTGGCCCTCGACATTACACATGAGCATTGAGTTGTAGTTGGTATTTGGGAGGACCCATCTCATCACTTCTGGGCATGGAAACAGCTCGGGCCTGGTGGCAACCTTCATAATGGCTGATTTTTCTATATTTGCGTAAATTGGTGCTTCCTCTAGGCCCATATCTGGGACTTCCCTACGGGAGATTAACCTGTATATGTCTCCCCATTTGTATTCGGGTTCAACCCCCGAGACACATTGGGTGTCTTCATAAATGTACTCAGTTCTTGCTTCTGTGTCTGGTGCTGGTACTTCCTCCACCGCTGGGGCTTTCTTCTTCTGCCTCTTGGACATTGTAGATTCTTCCTGCAATGTAAAACATGATGATATTAAGCAATTTCAGGCTTGTGAACATTTTGCAGCAGTTTTATTTTTTTCTCAAGTGTATCAAAGCTATAATGGGATTTAGACTAAGGCCCTTCAGGCTGAAAGATTGAACTAGTCATGCAATCTTTTGAGCTGTGCTATTAGCTTATATTAATGTGTAAGTAAGAAAGCAACCCTCACATGTAAGCACAACCAATCTATATCCTGACTATCTGAAACTATCAGCACAAAAAACTCAGACTATTTCTGTAATATATTGAGCCATAAACACTGAAAGATTTACTTCATCCAACGGTCTGTTATCAAGACTACATAATTTCCCAACATGCCATTTTCTACCAATGAAACGATATGCAATGCAAATGCAAAACGCAAAGTGCGACTATCTTTTAAACTTATACAAAGTTTTAGCAAGGATAAAAAAAAAGGCAAAACTTATGTCGTTCGCGGACACGATAATCACATTGATGTGGCCATAAACTACGGGCACCCATGACAATATTTCGTGCAGGGCACTCCCACTAGCACCACCATTCATTCTACCCCCAAATCGGCAAAAACCAACAACGGCGCAGCCCTAGGGTTTTGCGTGATGGAAAACGACGAACAGTGCGGCGCCGGCATAAGTTAGGGCTCGAGAAAAGGGCAAACGCATAAGGGAATCGACCAGCCGAGTATCTCCATGAAATTTTCAGTGAAAACCCCATCAAAGTATTGACAGACCCATGATTACTAACATCAAACCAGGTGCAGGCGGCACAACGGCCGCCTGCACCTTGCCTTCCTACACTCGTTCAAGGCGAAACCAAAACGGCCATGAGAAATAAACGAAAGTTCTATAAATGAATAAACTCCCCCCTTCTGACTGTAGACAACTACCCAACCGGCAAAAATAAAATGCGAGCACAATCCACTGGGGAAATGGTTACAACAACCCTAGCCACGGGGAAGAAAGATAATAACCATCCGGACGCAGGTAGAAAAGACAATGGGGAACCAAACCTAGTAACCCCCCACCAAAACCAACATTATCCAGTCAAAACCTTGAAAAGCACTAGGCAAGGTGATTACGATCCTACCTGGCAAGGGTGCGAAGCTGCTGTGGTGACCACGACCGAGTTTCCAATCGATAGCTGGACGCGGGTACAAGCACGGGTTCCACCAAAATCGCAAGGTTGACAACGCGGAGCGGATTACGATGGCTTGGGCGCAAAAATAACAATAAAAAATCCACACATACACCCCTGTATATATAAAACTCCACACGTGCGATGGGTCAACTCAATCGGGGTGGACATGAAAGTTAAGTCGGGCGACTAAAGCTCAGCCCTCTCCGCAACGGCGGACCATCCTCCATACTACATCACCCGCAACGCAAAAAATAGAACGAGTGAATCACCGTCGTCGGGCGTCGACGAACACCAAAGTCCAGACCCCTCCGCAACGTCAGAGCAAAATATGGTCATTCGTTCCTCCATACCGCCGAGTGACAACGAACATCGGAGTGTCATATAAAGTCCCCCTTCCGGAAACAGTCCGCAACGTCGGAAGGGGAGATCAACAAACCACCCGAAACGTCGGACGAGGAAGACTTCCCATTCCTCTGCTGAAAAACCAAAACTCGTCCGAAACAGTCGGAGGATTCCAAACCCGCCCGAAACGGTCAGGGCAAAAACAAAAGTCCAAGACTTGAAACTCGCCCGCAACGGCAGGGTGGTCAAAACAATAGGGATTTGAGAATCACCCGCAACGGCGGTGCAAAGAAGAAAGTTAAGACATGAGAAACACCCGCAACGGCGGGACAGTCAACTGAAATTCCTTCCGATACAAGAAAACTTTGAAGGATTTTGCAAATCGAGAAAAAGGAGCTCAAGATGGGATTACTTAGATCATTTAAATGAGGAAAAACCCTTCGATTGATAGCAACCAAAATTCCTGGAAGACGCTTCAAAATCCATAGGCCAAAATCAATAGGCTGAAATCAAGAAGAAAACTGACTAATTCAAAGTAAAAGAGGGGTCCCAAAAATTTTTAGAATTTTGGGAAATTGTTGCAGATGCAACAATTGGCGACTACCTGGTGAACCCCAAATCTCTGGATTAATTTTCTTTCCCAGCTTAAGACTGTCTAAATAAACTCAAACTCTTTTAGATGTTTGTATCCCTAAGTCAGCCAACTCATGCATTAAATCACTTAGAAGAAGTCTATCTTTTCGGGAAAAGGTAACACCAGCAGTGTTTCAGGTCTGAATAACTCTTTGGAGGCCAAATAAATGAGGTTCATTTTACCTGCCCTTTGGAGGTTATAGCTTAAACACCATAGGATTGTAATAGAGGGTGACCATGTTATCCTTTTGTTCTTCATTCCCATGCCATTCTGCACTTTAGTGCCTTTAGTACTTAAGTTCATTTGATATGAGTCCTTCTGCGGGCCTTTCTTACTGAATTTTAATTCAGGATCCTCTATCCCATAGTGTCCTTTTGTGTGAATGATGTATTTCATATTTCAATTCACGGACGGAGAGGATCTTGTGGCCATTTGGTACTTATGCTTTGAGATTTATGCTTTTGGAGCTTTTCTCTGATATGTCTTGTTACTTTTGGAAGAAGTGACTCTTAAGAGCTTTTAGCCCTTTTCTTAATTCATGGCATGGGATCATTTATATATGATAAACTGTCTCACTCTGCTTCCTTTTCGTGGGTCTAGTGCTATCACCCCCTTGGGTATTTAAGATGTGAAGTGGATGGAGCCCCCAAATAGTGTAGAAATTCATACCAGCAATAGATTGATTTCACTCACAACAAATTACAATTGATCATGCAAAATTGTCAACAATGGAAACTGAATATGGAGCTGTAACACAAAATTATATTAACTCAGTGTACAATATCCAACCCTGTAATAACATAGGTTGCTGAATATATAGAATACATCAATAGTTCGAATGCATAAGGAGGCATCCAAGACTAGCATAAAGCAGGCTTACCCAAAATAGGCAAATCCCCCATAGGTGTAAAAAGCTGATCCCAAATCTGTCATGAAGCTCACGAATTGGCAAGGGCGCATGGGAAAGCTTATGAGTGGTGGAATGGCAGCTCATACATGCTTTTGCATGGAGGAAAGAGTGGAGGAGGAAGAGGCAACAAAGCTGATTCACCTCACCTAGTCTTGCTTTCCTATGTGCCTTAAAACACTGAAAAAGCAGGGAATAAAGCAGAAAAAGCAGATGGGCGCCTAGGAGGCCAGGAATAAAGTAGATTTGATTCCTAAGGCTTCCCCAAGCACTACATGAGTCAAAGATGGCAAGTTTGACCTCTATGGATAGGAAATTAGCAACTTGCACATGGTGGGACTCATGGACTAGGCAAATAAGAC
>LPNX011054433.1:89790-214698 GCA_001517045.1 Pseudotsuga menziesii
TAAAATCCCATGGGTTCTTGTTCCCTAAACAAAGCCAAGGATCCTCTTTGCTGCTTTCCAATGGATCTCATGGGGCTGATCCATGAATCTAGAAGCAACACTCACTGCATAACAAAGATCAGTTCAAGTATGTGTCAAATACAATAAACATCCAATCAACTGTCTATACAAAGTGTTGTTTACCATCGGTGGAGAATCATCTTCCTCCAGCTTCACTCCTGAAAGGAAAGGAGTTTTGCTTGCTTTGCAATCTTGCATTCTGAATTTTATCAGCAAATGCAATGCATATTTGGACTGGTGCACCTTGATTCCAGATTTGGTTTGAGCAATCTCAAGCCCCAAAAATTTACTTAGGAGCCCCAAATCTGTCATGGAGAAGGCTTGGTTCATAGCTCCTTTTAGGGAAGCAATCTCAGCCTGTGAGCTTCCTGTAATGAGGAGGTCATCAACATAAAGCACAATGATCATTAATGAACCATTAATTACCTTCATATAGACATTCGAATCTGATTTGCACCGAACAAAATTCAGAGATAGCAAGAAGCTATCTATCTTGGCATACCAAGCCCTGGGGGCTTGCTTTAGCCCATACAATGACTTTCTCAACCTGCACACAAGAGAATGGTCAGTAGCAAAACCTTGGGGCTGCTGCATATATATATCCTCCATGAGATCACCATTCAGAAAGGCACATTTTACATCCATATGATGTACCTCCCATTGCCTTGATGCTGCAATGGCTAGAGCTAGCCTGATTGAATCCATCTTTGCCACTGGGGAAAAGGTATCATTGTAATCAATGCCTTGAAATTGTGAGTAGCCTTTAGCTACCAATCTGGCCTTGTACTTCAGTGTTGAACCATCAGCAGCAAATTTGGTCTTATAGACCCACTTACACTGTACTAGTTTTCTCCCTGGAGGAAGATCCACTAGCTCCCATGTGTTGCTCTTCTGTAGCGAGTTGAACTCCTCATTCATGGCAGCTTGCCATCTTGGATCTCCTGCTGCTTCTTCATATGTTTGAGGATCAGAATCCACCATCAAATATCATTTTTCAGCAAACTCGGGATCCTTCATGCACAGACCACTCTCAAATTGAGATCTAGTCCTCCTTGGGTCATTGGGATCCCCAGCTAGCTCACCTGCTGCATGTAGTGTCTTGGCTGCCCATTTAGGCCTTGTGGGGCTGTTTGGGTCTGCAATAAACTCATCTCCATCAGAAAAATCAGAATCAGCATGTTCAACAAACTCTTTATTTACTTCTTGAGGTTTAGGTGGTGAAGAGGCTTCACCAACTTCCACTGCTGCAAGGGGTTCTTCTTCAAAATGAACACACCTTTCAATGAAGGCTTTGTTTGTGCTCAAGTTTATCAACTTGTACCCTTTTGAATATTCAGAGTATCCCACAAAAAGACACTCTTGGCTTTGGGGCTACAAAGCCTTCCTCTTCTCTATCGGGATTCTAGCCCATGCCTTTGAGCCAAAAATCCTGAAATGGATCACATCTGGCTTGTGCCCACTCCAAGCTTCGAAGGGAGTCATGCCATCCAACTGTTTGTGAGGCACCCTATTCTAGATGTATGCTGCATAGTTGATAGCTTCGGCCCAGTACTTTGGTGGCAAAGTCTTGGCCTCCATCATGCATGTTTCCATCTCCTTCAGTGATCTGTTCTTCCTTTCTGCAACACCATTTTGCTGTGGTGTGTAGGGGATAGAATGCTGCATCTGAATACCTGCATCTGCACAATATTTAATAAACTCATTCTTGACATACTCACCATCGTTGTCAGATTTGAGTGCTTTGAGTTTTCTTCCACACTGGTTTTCAACCAAAGCCTTGAAGACTTTGAATAGGCCAAAAACTTCTGACTTGTGTTTCATGAACTGAACCCAACAATACCTAGAAAAATCATCAATAAAGGTCAAAGAATATTTGGCTTGACTCATGGACATATGAGGGAATGGGCCAGCAACATCACTGTGAATCAGCTCGAGGGGTACAGAGGTTCTCTCATGGCTGGCTTTCTCAAATTTGTGCTCTGGATGTTTTCCTAGGATACAGCCTTGGCAGACACCTTTGGAAAATTTAATCTTGGGCAACCCTATGACCATTTCTTTCTCACTTAGATCAGACAGATACTTGTAGTTTATATGGCCAAATATTTCATGCCATATCTTGCTAGCTTCATTAGCATGGATAAGAAGAGCAGAGGGGTTTGAGTAAGGCAGGAAGTGTGAAAACATGTATACCTTTTGAGCATGATTCGCTACTCCTTTTGCAATGATTCTTCCACTTGAGATTTCTGTGATCTCAACTTCATCTGGTGAGAATATGACTTTCTTAGGAGACCCAGTGCGAGTCATCTGGTACACTGACAGAAGGTTGGAGGCGAGACCAGGGACATACAACACATTGTTAAACTACCCATGGTCAAGATCTATTCTTCCTTTGCCCATACTTTCAGTGAGAGAGTCATCTCCTAGTACAATAGAAGGTCCTTTCGACTTGTCCAGTGAGGAGAAGGCCTCCTTAGTCGAAACCATGTGTCTTGAAGCTCCAGAATCTATGATAAAACTGGGTGAGCTTTATGTGCCAGCAACTAGAGCATGAACTCTCTCTCTGTCATCCGAACTTGATCCTCCTTCTCTCTTCTTTGAGCCTTCTAGAAGGGAGATGCCATTCTTCTCCAACAGTTGAGTTAACACATCTATCTACTTTTTCATACAAGAGCTTTCAGTATGATTGCCCTTCGAACAATATGAGCACTTGTTCATATCACCTTTGTTTTTCTTCTTCTGGGTATTTTTCTTGGGACCTTGTTGATCCTCTGGAGACTGCTTCTTGTCTCTTCCTTTCTCAGGTGGCTTTTTAGATTTATTTTTGCTTTTTGAATCCACCCTCAAATCTCCAGCAACCAGAGCTTGGTCTTTGGAAGGTTTGATGGTGCCCATCATCACCAGCTTGTCTTGTTCCTGTGTGAGAGATTCCATGAAATCTGCGAGGCTAGGAATCTTCCAGGTTTGAGCTGTGAGTTTTGTGGCATAGAAGGTCGAAACAAATACTGAGTATTCAGGTCCTAGCTTTGAGAGGATGTCCAACACGAGCTGATCATCTTTCTTTTCGATACCACACTGCTTCAGCTGCAAAACTACTAGTTTGAACTTGGAGAAATATAGCTGCAGGGATTCAAAGCTGCTGGGACTTAGAGAAGTCAGCTCATTTTCGATCTGATGTCCCCTCATCTCATCTGTCTTTCCAAAAAGCTCAGAAAGCTTCTCCCATACTTGATCCGGTGAAGTTAATCCATCGAGATGGAAAAGGAGGTCTCAAGAAATACTGAGACATAGGAGGCCATAGGCCTCATCTCTCCGATTGTGCCATTTGATCTTCTCTGCAGCAGCATTGGGCTCTGCTTTCATAGCCATAGTCACCCTGTAGAGGCCTTTCGCTCTCAACAAGATCTCCATCTCTGCTTTCCATTCAAAATAGTTGAAGGGAGTCAAGATAGTTTTCTGTGAATCCATAGCTTCAGAAAATCTGTCCCGGCTGTCAGTAGAAGGCTCCCAGTCTTGATGTCGAACCTGCAAAACAATTTTTGGAGGAGAGTAACAACCTACAATAGCTCTGATACCATGTAGTAATTCATACCAGCAATAGATTGATTTCACTCACAACAAATTACAATTGATCATGCAAAATTGTCAACAATGGAGACTGAATATGGAGCTGTAGCACAAAATTATATTAACTCAGTGTACAATAGCCAAACCTGTAATAACATAGGTTGCTGAATATATAGAATACATCAATAGGTCAAATGCATAAGGAGGCATCCAAGACTAGCATAAAGCAGGCTTACCCAAAATAGGCAAATCCCCCATAGGTGTAAAAAGCTAATCCCAAATCTGTCATGAAGCTCACGAATTGGCAAGGGTGCATGGGCAAGCTAATGAGTGGTGGAATGGCAGCTCATACATGCTTTTGCATGGAGGAAAGAGTGGAGGAGGAAGAGGCAACAAAGCTGATTCACCTCACCTAGTCTTGCTTTCCTATGTGCCTTAAAACACTGAAAAAGCAGGGAATAAAGCAGAAAAAGCAGATGGGCGCCTAGGAGGCCAAGACTAAATCAGATTTGATTCCTAAGGCTTCCCCAAGCGCTACATGAGTCAAAGCTGGCAAGTTTGACCTCTATGGATAGGCAATTAGCAACTTGCACATGGTGGGACTCATGGACTAGGCAACTAAGACAAAAATAAATGAATTAATGTCTAAGTGGGTAAATACTATGGGTTGATTATTCTAACAAATAGTACTTCAGACCTTTTCACCTCTGAGTTGTTTAAAGGGATTAAGTGAGACTTCGAATGACAGTACTGCCATTTAGGAATACAATTACTAGAAGACATTCTAAACTTTAAACACAGTCTTTTGCTCAGGATTTTAATTAATACAGAGCCCTGATGTCCCCATTGCATCCAAAAGTTTGCCTCTTATTCAACATCAAAGAAAATTAGCAAAACTACAAGAAAACAGCAGCATAAACAGAAATAAAGCGAAAGAAAGCATTAAAGTACTAAAGCCAAGAAATCATCTAGCATTAAGAAAACAAAACAATTTATTTATGTACAAAAGAAAACAGCAAAACAAAAATTCGCCCATTCCTAAAATTTTCAAATCTAAAGCACTAGGAATGAGCTGGATTTCAGACCTGAGTCGTCTAACCATGGTCCAATTGTGCAGTTATTGAGATGGAACCCATATCTAAAACTCTGCAATCATTTCTTTCAGCCTGAGGGAGTTGAAGGAGCTCAGACTGAGTGTCCATCACAGGGTTGGCCCTTTTTAAGGAATGGTGTTCTAGCTTAAAATCAGTAAGATAGTTTCCCAAAACAGAATCAGTAGATTCGTTTTCTTCCCCCAACTCAGTGACATTGTTTTTCATAAAAGGTTCTCTTAGAATCTTAATCAAGTTTGGGCTGCCCTTCTGGGGTAACCACAAATGAGACCAATCTGAAGCAAAGTATCCGTTTAGTCTCGATGTCCAGTCTTGGTTTAGAATCATCCCATAACCATCAGGAATGTATGCTACTATGATGTCAATGTAATGGCATATCCGTTTGTTTGCAGACAACTGAATCATCACGTTCTTCATCTCTCCTACTACCTTGACACTAGTTTTGTCAAGTTGTGTGACATCCCAAAGTGTAGGCTTTATCTGTCCATTGAGTTTTTTGCAAACTACCAAAGGCATAACATTTGTGGATGATCCAGAATCTACCAAACAATTATGGACATTATGATTTAAAATTTCAAGAGTCACAAGGAAAGGTGGAGCGCTGGTTTTCTTTGTCTTGATGAACTCAATCTTTTCTTCTACAGGTTGGTTTGTTGTGGGCAACTCCTTTTTTAGCTTACCAACTTTGCTTTCTTCATCATCTTCTACCAGTTTGGTAAGCTTAATGGGTGGCTCTATTTCCTATTTGCCTTGAATATCTTTAGGTGAGTCATCTTTAGCCTTCACATCAGCCTGCGCCTTTACTTCCTCTCACGAATCTTGACCCTTTGGCATTATTGCATTATTCTTAATGGCCATGTTTTCATCTTTTGTGGTTGTAAGGGTGTATTGAGACTTTAGAACGCCTTCTTCCGTGTCAAACAAAGAAACACCGTTCCATGAGAACATAGTATCATCCTCTGTCTTTGCTATGGTCTGTTTCTCTTTTACCTCTTTGCTACTGCATCTAGTCAACTCTGGGTCCAAAAACTTATTCATCACCCTTGTCATTGAATGGATCCATTGAGGACATTTCTTCTCGGAGTGGGGTTGTTGATGAAAGGTACAGAAATCATCCCCCCCTATTTCTGTTATGTTTATTGATGCCACGTTGGGAGGGGAAACTTGCCATTGGTCGTCATCCTCTTTTCTGGGGTAGGGAGGCTTAATGGTTATTCGAATATCCCTTTATTTCTCCAACTCTACAACTCGGTTGGACAGCTTCTGAAGCACCTTCATCATCTCATGATAATCATGTGGTTGGCCTTCTCTAGATTTGGACAGCAATGAGATCCTTTTTACAGCGGTCTTTTCTTCAAGCAAGTCAGGATAATCCTCTATACTCTCACTTTCAGCCTCTACTCTCTCAGCCTCTTGATAGGTTTCTGCCAGCATAGTCTTGACTTTCATTTTGGCAAACATGGCCAACTCAGGACCTAGGGCTGAGGTATAATACTCAATTAAAACTTTTTCTGAAGGTCTGTCCTCAGCAGAAATTTTTTTTAAGTACAATGAAAATCTCTGCGTGAAACTACGTACCTTTTCATTCTTTTCTTTTCTTAACAGACCAAGCCCTTTCATTAATGAGGCATGTGTCTTCTGAGTGGTATATTTACTCCTGAAAACCCTCTCAAAGGTATCCCAATTAGGAATAGAGTTTGCAGGTAGCCCAAAGTACCAGGAGGCTGCTGCTCCTTTTAGAGTATGAGGAAAAATTCTGCACACTACATCTTCATGCTCTCCAGCCCTTAGCCCCTCTAACACTAGGTAAAAGCTTTGAAGATGATCATCTACAGCAATGTGGTCCGCAGGGTCAAACTTAGGCAAATCCTTGTCAAAGGCTTGAGGCAAGTTGTGCAAAGGAGGAGTTAAGTTCAGAGGTGACCTAGCCCTCCATGCTGGCAAAGGGTTAGGTTGATTACCAGCCATGAGCAAAGGTGAAAGAGTAACACTAGGAAAACAGGGTTTCAAGGATAGAACTGGAAACTTCAAACTTCGAGTTAGGCTGGACTTTAAAACATCTGCTGGTAGGATCGTCTCGGGAAAACAAATTCCATGGCCAGCCTTTACTGGCAGCCCTCCTTCTAGCGCCAAAACTGTTGAGGCCTAGAAATTCGCAGGCGGCAACAGTAAGGGATTCTCCCCAATCAACGTTCCCAACTATCCCGTTGACTGTTTGGTATAGGGAATCCATCCGGTTTGTGGTCCGGCTACCGTAGGTCAAAGTAACACAAAGGCTTACCGGTTGCGGCCCGGTCCACCGAAATTTGTATTTTTGACTTAATGCATGCAATGCATATGCCTATCTTAACCATGCAGGGTGATAAAGATGCAAGGAATGACACAATGTGTTGCGCAGGTTCTTACCTCTCGTCTTATGTTCACAACATCTAAACCACAGATGCAATCAGGAAATAAAACAACTAACAATCTAAACACCTAACTATCTATCCCCGGGGAGCCAGAAAGTGATTATTAGTGAGTAATGCATTATCTCCATGTATGATAAACACAATTACAGGTAGCTGATATTTATGCTTACAACACATGAACCAGAATATCTTCTAACAATCAGATAGCTAACTGTTATACGAAACACAAGCATTACTCTGAGTGAATTTTCCACAAAATAAATCAGAAACCATTCAACAAGACATAGGTCACAGAGTTAGAACGATCTCACGATTATGGACATAAGCTGAAAAATAAAGTAGTTCATCTTTCCGCCATCCATTTGTTAGCATTTGGAAACTTCACATATCTTTCTCCAACAGGCAAACTAAATCTTTATTGCAAAAGGAAGAAGTTCTTCTTACAATAGGTCCTCTAGTCTTACTGGGAAAAAGCCCTCTTTTCTTCTAAGTTTCTTATTCTTATACAAAAAGATAAAATGGTTGGGCTTCCCAAAGTGACCTTTGGGCTTCCCAACGCTTCCTTTTCTCAAAAAGCCTTTTACAAATTATTAAATTACAATAAAGTTGATCGGTCCTCTCATGAGGAGGGTCCCGCTTGGCTCTCCAAGTATTCCTTCCACGCTGTAGCTTCACTATCGAGATCTTCAAACGAGATAGGCTCTAAGAATTGGAGATTAATCTCCAACTTTTCAGTTTTTTTCTTGATGGCCTCAACCCTGGTTGCGTTTAGTCTCACCTGTTCTTCTAGGAGCTGCAAACAAACAGCTGTATGGCCTATTTCAATCTTCAGGGTTTGTTCATCAATGGCCCTGATGCATTGTACTTTGGCTCCTTCCTCTTGTTGTCTTTTCTGCAAAATTTCTATGAATGAGTCATGCTCTGGGAACTCATGTAGCCTTTGCTCAGCTTCTACTTGACACCGGTTGTAAATGACTAAGGCTCTCCTGAAAAATTCGGTGCAAAGTCCCTTTGTTTTCTGGATGGTTTTCTTGAAGTCCTCTGTAGTAGTGATAGCGAACTCCATTAAATCATAATCTCACTGAAGGGCTTGTCTATTCTTGTCTGACAGTCCTTCCAGGACTTCCTCACCTTTCTCTACTCTTGCCATCCTGGTGGTCAATACTTAAAGGATGTCTTGTGACCTATCGACAAAGTAAGAAGCAGTCTCCAGGATTTCTTCTAATCGGTTGTCAACCTGGATGATCTGGCATCTTTCTTCTTCTAGAACAGTTTGCAGATGCAGCACCTTAGCCTTTTGGGCCTGGATGTGTTCTTTGATCGGCTGCATATCAACTTGCTGTTGTTTAGCTGCTTCTAGTTCAACAGTCAGAGAGTCCAGCTTTGCATTTAGTCCTCGGACACATTCAGTATTGGATTCATAGATTACAGTCTGCTGCCCCTCTAGGTCTTCTATTTTTGCCCTCATCTGCTCTTTTTCATTCCTCAGGTCTTGAATTTCCTACTGTGCCTTTTCTAGGGCTTCTTGTGTTGTTTCCTATGCATGTGCTGCTACCTGGATGGTGTAGATTTCATTCTTTGTAGCCTCCATTTCTCTGAGCACATGATCATATTTCCTTTTGAGTTTATTGCTCTCTTCTCTTTCCTTCCTCAGGGTGTCCTTCAGCTGAGAAGTGGTTTTCTTGGTAGATTCTACTTCATTCATCAGTCGATCTATGTTGTCTTCTGAAGCATGTATGGCTGCCTTCCCGAAACTTATGACAAACCTTGGATCTGCGTCTGTCCCTACCATCATGGCTTTATCTAATATCATCTTGCTAGTCATTCCTCCTGCCTCTATCTTTCTCTCTGTTCTCCTCATGATTATTTTAGTAGCCCTGTCATAATATACTGTGGTAAAGTCAGGGACTTCCTCTCCCCTTTTCTGCATGAAGGGTACTAACTGAAGCGTAGAGGTTGAAGGAGTAATGGTGGTGGGCACTTGAAGGACCTGCACTTCAGGGTTTTCCTCTCCTTGGCTCTGCCCTGCTTCTGTTTCAGAAGCCTGCTGTTGTGTTCCTTCTATCTTCTCAGCTTCTTGCCTCTGAATCTCTTCGTTCAACTTTCTCTGGGCTTCTTCGGCTGGTTGTTTAGCAGCTTCTTCTGCTTCTCTGGCTGCTTCCTTTACTCATTCAGCTGCTTCCTGAGCAGCTTTCCTCTTTTCTTCTTCCCCTTTCCACAGCCATTCTGTAGCCTCCTCTTCTAGCCTCTGAGCCTCTTCTCTTATTCTTTTGGCTGCCTCTTCAGCCTTAGCTTGTTCAGCCTTCTCCTGCTCAGATCCTTTTCCACCCTTGGTGGAGTGCTTTGGTTTGAATCTCTTACTGAGTGCTGTCATGTTCGGGGCCTTCCTGAAAACAGATTCATCGCTATCAAAATGATGGCTATATTCGTAGGTCACTTTGTGTTTCTTGCAGTGTTCTGCTACTCTGCCATGAGTATCATTCCTTCGAAATGTCATTTCCCCAAAACGGAACCTCCCTAGTTCTTCTATGAACTCAGGCGCTTGTTTTACATTTGTGAATTTATAATTTCCCAGTTTAAATGGAAGGGGGGGATATGCAGCCTTCTTGTACTGGAACAAGAAGTGACCAACTCCATCAATGTATACTTGTCTGATTGCCTCTTTGTGTATTATATAATCTGTGGCATATTTGGGCAGCAAAAAAGGGGTCTTTGACCCTCCAAACATCTTGATATACATACCATTCTCAGTCAGAAAGTAATCTCCAAATTAATCAATCATCTGCATAGCGTCTTCTGACATGCAATTACACTCTTTTCGGAAGATGAGTGTATATAATGGCATAAGGAACTGCTCACAGATCTCTCTGTAGTGACTGTGATAGAGGTGAGCCCCTAGAAGTTTGTAGGCTGCATATACGGGCATTCTATCTTTATCCCATATACACTAGAGGCCAGGGAAAGGCTGGTGACAAAGTATGCAATCTATCAGGATCGATCTCATATAAAACTCAGATCTCTTCCTGGTTTCTCCTTCCAAAGCTGCAGCCACACAAGAGGAGAGACTGCTTGATACTATACTTGACCAGTTGAATATTGTGCCTTCCGTGGCCACATAGAACATCAGGGGTATCCACTTGAATTTAAATAGCCTGCCATTGGCTCTCCTGAAGATCTTATTCAACATTAGAGCTATGAATCTGTAAGGAGGTCTAAGAGTGGTTGTGTCATATTCTTCAGTTGCTCTATGTCGGTATAGCTTTCCTGGCAAGAGCATCCTCTTCATGTTTTCTACAAAATCCAGCCTAAGTTTGTCCAGCCATTCATTTGTCAGGAAGAGTTGGGGCTCCGGCAGGTGGTAAGCCAAGGCCACATACCCAGGGCTGAAGGCGGCATAACCCTGGCCCTCGACATTACACATGAGCATTGAGTTATGGTTGGTATTTGGGAGGACCCATCTCATCACTTCCGGGCATGGAAACAGCTCGGGCCTGGTGGCAACCTTAATAATGGCTGATTTTTCTATATTTGCGTAAATTGGTGCTTCCTCCAGGCCCATATCTAGGACTTCCCTACGGGAGATTAACCTGTATATGTCTCCCCATTTGTATTCGGGTTCAACCCCCGAGACACATTGGGTGTCTTCATAAATGTACTCAGTTCTTGCTTCTGTGTCTGGTGCTGGTACTTCCTCCACCGCTGGGGCTTTCTTCTTCTGCCTCTTGGACATTGTAGATTATTCCTGCAATGTAAAACATGATGATATTAAGCAATTTCAGGCTTGTGAACATTTTGCAGCAGTTTTATTTTTTTCTCAAGTGTATCAAAGCTATAATGGGATTTAGACTAAGGCCCTTCAGGCTGAAAGATTGAACTAGTCATGCAATATTTTGAGCTGTGCTATTAGCTTATATTAATGTGTAAGTAATAAAGCAACCCTCACATGTAAGCACAACCAATCTATATCCTGACTATCTGAAACTATCAACACAAAAAACTCAGACTATTTCTGTAATATAATGAGCCATAAACACTAAAAGATTTACTTCATCCAACGGTCTGTTATCAAGACTACATAATTTCCCAACATGCCATTTTCTACCAATGAAAAGATATGCAATGCAAATGCAAAACGCAAAGCACGACTATCTTTTAAACTTATACAAAGTTTTAGCAAGGATAAAAAAAAAGGCAAAACTTATGTCGTTCGCGGACACGATAATCACATTGATGCAGCCATAAACTACGGGCACCCATGACAATATTTCGCGCAGGGAGCTCCCACCACCACCACCATTCATTCTACCCCCAAATCGGCAAAAACCAACAACGGCGTGGCCCTATGGTTTCGCGTGGTGGAAAACAACGAACAGTGCGGCGCCGGCATAAGTTAGGGCTCGAGAAAAGGGCAAACGCATAAGGGAATCGACCAGCCGGGTATCTCCATGAAATTTTCGGTGAAAACCCCATCAAAGTATTGATGGACCCATGATTACTAACATCAAACCAGGTGCAGGCGGCACAACGGCCGCCTGCACCTTGCCTTCCTACACTCGTTCAAGGCGAAACCAAAATGGCCATGAGAAATAAACGAAAGTTCTATAAATGAAGAAACTCCCCCCTTCTGACCTCAGACAACTACCCAACCGGCAAAAATAAAACGCGAGCACAATCCACTGGGGAAACGGTTACGACAACCCTAGCCACGGGGAAGGAAGATAATAACCATCCGGACGTAGGCAGAAAATACAATGGGGAACCAAACCTAGTAACCCCCCACCAAAACCAACATTATCCAGTCAAAACCTTGAAAAGCACTAGGCAAGGTGATTACGATCCTACCTGGCAGGGGTGCGAAGCTGCTGTGGCGACCACGACCGAGTTTCCAATCGACAGCTGGACGCGGGTACAAGCACGGGTTCCACCAAAATCGCGAGGTTGACAGCGCGGAGCGGATTACGACGGCTTGGGCGCAAAAATAACAATAAAAAATCCACACATACACCCCCGTATATATAAAACTCCACACGTGCAACGGGTCAACTCAATCGGGGCGGACATGAAAGTTAAGTCGGGCGACTAAAGCTCAGCCCTCTCCGCAACGGCGGACCATCCTCCATACTACATCACCCGCAACGCAAAAAATATAACGAGTGAATCACCGTCGTCGAGCGTCGGCGGACACCAAAGTCCGGACCCCTCCGCAACATCAGAGCAAAAGATGGTCATTTGTTCCTCCATACCGTCGGGCGACAACGAACATCGGAGCATCATATAAAGTCCCCCTTCCGGAAACAGTCCGCAACGTCGGAAGGGGAAGACTTCGGAACCAGTCAACAAACCGCCCGAAACGTCGGACGAGGAAGACTTCCCATTCCTCCGCTGAAAAACCAAAACTCGTCCGAAACGGTCGGAGGATTCCAAACCCGCCCAAAACAGTCGGGGAAAAAACAAAAGTCCAAGACTTGAAAATCACCCGCAACGGCGGGGCGGTCAAAACAATAGGGATTTGAGAATCACCCGCAACGGTGGCGCAAAGAAGAAAGTTAAGACATGAGAAACACCCGCAACGGCGGGACAGTCAACTGAAATTCCATCCGATACAAGAAAACTTTGAAGGATTTTGCAAATCGAGAAAAAGGAGCTCAAGATGGGATTACTTAGATCATTTAAATGAGGAAAAACCCTTCGATTGATAGCAACCAAAATTCCTGGAAGACGCTTCAAAATCCATAGGCCAAAATCAATAGGCTGAAATCAAGAAGAAAACTGACTAATTCAAAGTAAAAGAGGGGTCCCAAAAATTTTTAGAATTTTGGGAAATTGTTGCAGATGCAACACAACCTTACCCATAGTATCATCGTTGGAGTGGTCTAACGCCACATCCTTAAACCATTGCAAAATTATATTATACACTTTACAATTCAACGTTAATTTATATCAAGCTTTTGGTTGACCATGAAATCAACAAATCTCATAAACCGTATTCATGTTGATACATACCCAAAGTATGTCATGTTTATACTTATTCAAAATATTTAGGCTTGGAACTTTAGTCTATGAACTTTATAACTATATATTTATTCACATTAAGCTTTTTGTTAATCATGAAACTGATGCAATATAATAATCAATAATCTTGCCCAAAGTATAAGTATGCATAAAAGATTTAGTTCTTCACTAATGGAAAATCCATTTAGTCGTAGCGTAAATAGTATGGTTACAAACATTGATAAGCCTTGAGCTATCGAAACTAGGTTAATAAAGTAAATCTTATGATACTTATGAGATGCAAAGAAAAAGGATATTTCCTCTCTTAGCCAAACTATGATAATAAAGTATTACTAAGAAACTTTGCATAGCTAGTCATATTGTCACCAACATTTATGTTGTGACTTGATAATGTTATAGAACATAGTTTTAATTAGGATCATGAACTTGATAAACCTTATATGTTTATAACCAGAACTACTGGTAAACTTAAATGCATTATAAACAAGATAATTTGTGTAGGTATCATTGAATATCATAGAGATTATAGATCAGTGGGTGGAAAATACTTGGATTATGGCTATGAATCCTGTACATAGCTCATATCAACAAGGTTTAGTAACTTTTGGCTATTTACCAACCATGACAAGTACTTTCACCTTTTCCATGTTTTGTTTAGTAACATAATCTTTTAGAACTGTCTAGTACTTGCATGAGTTAATAAATCAATCTCTCTTGAAGAATTGACATAAGTTAAGTAATGTGGTCAGAGGCTTAATCCAAAAGAAGTACTATAAAATAAAATAAGAAAACTGGAGTGGAACCATCCCACTAGACTCTAAGTCCTTAGGACTTGGTATTTTCATTGTAATGTTTAGAACCTTATGGGCAGCAATCTTCATTACAGAAGATGAATAACAAGCAGTTGCTTATACTAATATTTAAGATAATAATGTATAATACTGTTAGAACAATCATTACAGCTTTATAGGTTATACACTCTAGGTGAAATTAACTTATGACAAAGATCACAGGTGGTGAACCAAGGAGAATAAATACTGTCACTCTTTACATATAAGAAAGAAACTCTTCTATATATATATATATATATCATTGACAAAAATAATTGAAGAAACAAACTACTTGTTTTACCTGATAGAAGTAGAGTTATATGTAACAGTTTTTTTACTGAGCTTTCTATTTTGCAAATTGAAATATAGCTGAATGCTTTATGGAATTAAAAGGTGTTACTCGATCATTCATACCAGTAAACCTGTGAGGAGAAGTAAGCTTTCTACGTTAGCTTAAAAGCTAAGTAAGCCCCAGAATCCAAGACATTTCCACCTTCCTGTCGCAAATTAAAAACTCATTAGCAAACTAAAAGTTAAAATTATTGCGCGAAATAAACCTAACCTTGCATCAAAAGTAGAATGCTAAGTTACTTAATTAATATTATGTATTAACTAATCTGGTAACCAATTCTTTTATAGATAATTGTTAGCTATTAGCAAACCGCATTCTCAGCATTTTATGTATTATCAAAATTTTAAATTTTTATGAAAATTTGGGGTTTTGACAGTCACACTATGGAAATTCCATAGTGAAGTCGTCTTTGCGTCTTACCATTCCTCCCCACCCTCTTGTTGTGTAACATAAAGGAAACCTATCTATCCTTATCTATCTAGAATTTGTTAAAGGAGAACCTAGACTACTACTACTCCTAGGTTTGGGGGTGCCTGTTATAACAGATGCACAAGTTCTTACCTCTCGTCTTACCGCTCCCCCGTCACCAACCTATCACTAAAATTCATTGGCAAATTCTATTTTTCTACCTTACAGAACAATTCCCTGGAAACGACGCCAAAATGTTTGGGTGTGTTATACTATCTTAAATACACCTAATATTTAATTATCGACCGGGGTTGGTAGGCTTAGAGTTGCTACAAAATATATGCGAAGGTAGAGGGGTTCCTAGGGCGTTGTAAAAATTACTTTAATAAAGAAAATATTGAAAAAACTTTAAAAATGAAAAACCAAGTCAAACTCCTAAAAATTTAATTATTAATGTGATGAAAGCAAAACATCATACTAGGATAACATCAGACTACTCATTAATTAACTCTTCTTCTTCTTAATCTAAGAATGGGAAAACTTTCATAAACAACTTTAGAAACTGAGAAAGGTCTAATTTATGAATAAGTAGAAAAAATAAATAAAGAAGCAAGTAGAAAACTTAATAAAGAAAACTTAATTAAGAAGATTTCTCTAATTCTTTAGCCTATAAGCATTTTTAGTAAACATACAATTAAAGGAATAAATCCTATGCTAGTATCAATCTACAAAGTATTGGTGTATTTAATATGTCTAACCCTAAATTCAATATAAACAATGGTGAATTAAACTAAACCAGAGATACAATTATCAGATAGTGACAGCGATGATAAATGAGGAAATCAAAGACAAAAGAAGCAAATAAAATCATAATTCAGAAACATATTTTGATTGAAAAGAAATACAAAAAGGGCTTTTAATAAGTACTTTTAAAATAATCTAACCTAAGGTCCTAGAGGCTGATGTAACTATTCCCTAATTACCAAAACATAACATAATTCAAAAAGCCAAAGAAATAAAACTGAAAACAGGTAAAAAAAATAAACTAAGAATACTAAAGGTCAGATGGAAGCTGGACGACAGTCTGGAAGGAAGGTCTGAATGACAGTCCAAACACACAATCCGAATGAGAGGCTATATATAGAGAATAATAAAAATAGACCTAAATGATTTAGTTATCAGCTGATTTTGTGCATATGAAAACCAAATGCATAAAGGACAGAATTTAAACCTATTTAATAATAAAAATAATCAAAAGGAATTACTATTCTATGGGTATGAAAAGATTGTTTCTATTATAAAATAAAACAAACGGAAACATTTCTGAATTAAAAAGTTAACGAAACTAATTCTAACTACAAATCAGACCTAAGACTAACTAAATTTTATCTATATTTAAATATAACATTAAGCATTTAACCTAAAGAGAAGACTGAAAGGAAAATTGAAAACAAACTACACGTGACCAACTAAATTTTATCTATCTGCAAATATAACATTAATCATTTTAACAAAAGAGAAGACTGAAAGGAAAACTGAAAACAAACTACATGTGACCGGTCAATCTAATTCTATGGGAAAAGACTACATTAACAACATAATTACATTAACTATAACAAACATAAAGTAAATAAATGGACAAGTACAGTAACATAATCACATGAACAAATTAAAACAAAACTACTTATCTATGAAAGAGAAAATAACAAAAAAACGTACAGACATGGAAGCCACTGGTTGTTGAGGGGCCCTCTCAGAGATCAGGGGATGTCTATCTAACGCCTACGCAAACGCAACCATGAACAACAGAATGTACAAACTTTTATTTAGAATATGGAACGAAATTACAATGTGCTTTACAGAACTGACTGAATTGCTTTCCCAAAAAACTAACTAACTCCTCCCCAGCTCTCAAAAGAGGCTGGTATATATAGCAGATACAAGAGATGAGCAAGTCGACCCTTTAGTGGTCGACTACTATCTAAACTTAGTCAATCATAAAGGCATATAATAAATCCTAGGCCAATGCATAGGCATATCCCTTCTTTGGCATAAGTATGGTTTTCTTCAATGTGAACGTGGCATGCAGGCTCCCTCTCCAACGTGGTTGATGGCGGTGTGTTGGGTAGTGAAGAATACACAATAGCGAGTCTCTAGAACAAGAGCTTCTTCTTCAACGTGAATAGATCTCCTCAGCGTGTGTGATGTGGCATGCAACCCCTTCCTTAGTGCAACTGACAGTGTGGTGTTGAACAAATGAGAGTACACGGTGGACAAGTCATTCCATTATTCAAAGCGCATAGACTAATAATATTTCGGAGGTTAAGCAGAGGAGGCCATGACCGATCCTTCTGGACTAGAGTCATTCTTCATTTTGAACACGTGGGTGATAAGAAGCATGATGGAGATATTAGGATGAGAGCTTCTTCAATCATCAAACGCATGGAAAGCAGGTCATTTGTAGACCTATTTCAACATTAAATGCCTAAAATCAATTATGGAAAATGCGCAACCTAATTAACGAGTTGGATGAAAAGATGGAAGGTGAGCTGGACGACGATTGCATAGATCGGGTGAATGGTAAGTTGAATGATGGTTGCACAAATCGGGTTGAATAGTAAGCTGAATGTGTTTTGTTTATAAATTTAACCCAAATGGATTATGAAATATGCAAACAAATATGTAAATCAATTAATATATTAAATATGCTTTAAATAATAGAAATTTAAGTCAATAAAGTTTTGAAAATAATGTTAATAACCAGAGTTATGTGAACATCAAATTCGTCCTTACCTCATGCTAAATAACGATCTGCATGACATAAAATACACAAAAGATAATAAAATATGCATTTAAATGTGTTATTTTAATGCCAAAAATGATAACAAAATGAGGCTCAACAGTTAGAAGACATGTTTAGATGTTTATAAACATAGGATTTGTCATTCTATTGCCTGCATTGCATCCTAGGGGCTTGTAGTTATTCCACATACCAACTGGTATATCGAACAACCTTTCACATACCCTTGAGGTATATAGAAAGGTACTTCACGTACTCGATAGTATATCGAAAGGCTCCCATCGAACGGTTGTGCATTAGTCAGCACTAACATGGATTTGAGCTCCCACGTACCTTGAGTATATCAAGAGAACCTTCTAGGACACCTTAAACCAACGGATAAAATCGTTTTTGTCATCTTGTTGGAGGAATACGTTGAGAACAGCACTCAGGGAGCTACTACACATGTGTCATTCAGGTAGTCGGGTATTTGAGTAAGGGTACTGTCCTAATCCTCCTTGTCACGTTTTACTGTTGAACCCTGTGATATATCGTGACTTGCGAAGACTTGAAAATCCTAGTGAGGAACCGACTTTTTATCAGCCCCTCTTATCACCTAAGTTTTCTTGTGACATTTAGCTTGTGTAGGAGTGATTTTGTGTGTGATTCTAGTATAAAACCCTAGGTTATTTTTTTGTGACCAACATTCTAGCTGAGTTACCTTTGAGATGATCTCAAAGAGTCCAAGGCTTAGCACCTGACTCTCCTCCTGTTGCGGGAGAGAGCGTAATGCAAGCCATAGACCAAGATGCCATGGCTGATTCACATGTGGAAGGGAATCTAGTTGTGTAAGTTGAGGAAGAATTTACTTCTTATGATAATCCCTTGGTCGAACAGCCTCTTGCGGTTGATACTACCTTTCATTTTCCAATGGAAGGTCAAGCTAGTTCATCAACTTGGGTATCCAATCACCTATATGATGATACCATAGAAGTTGGGTTTGGTGAAAATTATCCTTTATGGAAAACTTCCCTAGGGAAAGTTGTTTCTGAATATGGAACTACTGAGCCCTCCTTTGTTAGATTTTTTTCATTTAATCTAGAATTATGTTAGGATCTTTAACTGAGAGAATAACAAGCACATCAATCAGACATAAGAGACAATGAACACAATGTTTTTCCTTGGGGAAACCATAATGGAGAAAATCCTGCAACTTCCTCAGAGATAGAATCAACACCAAAAGCAAAACCCCAAAATAGTAAGATGATCTCCTAATAGTAGTAGTATCTCTCCCTCTTGTCCCAACAACTTCTTCTCTCTCATTTATGTGCTAGAACTGAGTGTGAGTGAATGTGCGATAAATAGAGAGGCTCACTCTCTATTTATACTAATTCCTGACTTGACAATAACTCACTAGGGCCGACTTCTCTGGGAGATTCTAATAACCCTAGGGCCCCACAACTGCGAGGACTTTAACCCTTGATCAATATGAGGGTTACACACAATGACTTGACATGACTTGTTTACATTATTGAATCTCCCGATAGGCACATCGAGGCATGACATGAATCCAATACATTATAGACACTTCCCGAAATAAGCATTGAGATACAGTACATAAGATATACAGGTGAATACATTCCAAAGTTACAAATACATCAACATCCTTTGTTACTCCTCTAAGGCATTCCCTTAGAGAGGCCCTATTGAATGCATAATTCTTCCATAAATCTATTGAACATTTGCGTAGCCTAGGAGATCATATAAAAAGGAGAACTATTGCTCCTCTTCCCCAAGGATATCATGCACTTTCATCGTTTCAAATAGCTCCTTGTTTAGGATCATCGGCCCAAGTTTCGGTAGCTTTTGATCTAGGTAAACCCTCCATTCCTAATCCTTCAGTTCCAAACCCTGGTTTTTCCTATAGTTATCCCATATCTTCTACCACTAGGGGGAAACCTCTGGCCCAAGTTGTTTCATTACTTAGTGGAGTTACTTATAGTACGGGGTAGAACCATCTTGTAGAACAACCAACAGTTATAGTTCCATCCACAAACACCAAATGTGGTTATTCCTCTTTCTAGTATAAGGAAACCCTTAGATGTACAACCTACAGTTAATCAACCTTCTTGGGGTTATACTTACCTAGGAAATGAACCACCTATAAGCAATGTTAATTATCCACCTACATATTCAGGGATTGTTTATTTTTCGATGCCTTACCCCGAAAATATGTTTACACCATGGGATAAACCTAATTGGTCATATATGCCTATGCCTGGAGGGACACCTATGAATACCTTTTGGTGGCCCACCTTTTGGAAGGCCACCTTGTGGAGGTATACCTTTTGGAGACCCACCTAGTGGATGTCCACCTTTTGGAGGACCACTGCCCAAAGGACCACCTTCTGGAGGACAACCACCTAAAGGAACACCTTCTGGGGGTCCACTTTCTGGAGGCCCACCACCTAGAGGACCACCTTCTGGAGGCTCACCACCTGAAGGACCACCTTCTGGAGGCCTACCACCTAGAGGACCCCCTCTACCTCGAGGACCACCTTTTGGAGGCCCTCCTCCTAGAGGCCCACCACCATCAGAAGGATCATCTGAAAATACACCACCCCAATTGTCAGCATATAAATCGACTTATGGTCCTACTGGTATACATATGCCATATCAATATTGCCAGTATATACAACCTAATAGATAGATTTTGTTTTTGGAAAATTTGGACTTTCCTAACTTGTCCAAGTTGATAAATGATCCCATCCAGCATAACTCTTTGTGGCCTACTATTCCGGTCAAGTTACCATCATACATCCCTAAATTTGATGGGAAGCAGGGAGAGGATCCAAAAAATCACATTATGACATTCCATCTATGGAATTATTCTAACTCCTTGATGAATGATTTGATCAGTTTGAGGCTCTTCCAGTGAACTTTAACTGGCACAGCTACCAAGTGTTACATTGAGCTTCCACAACATTCATTTGTCCATTTCAACTCGTTGGAAACAATTTTTCTTACCGCCTATCTGTTACGAAAATGGTACAAATATTTTAACATACCTTCATCAAAATACTTCCACCCATATATCAGATAATATTCATGAGTGGAGAAGGCGACAGAGACTCATTAAAGGTCCTATCCCAGACCAATTGTTTGCTGATTGGTTTACGAAATCCGTGTTGCCTCCCATTTCCCATGATGCGGCTATGGATGGTGTTGTCACTGAAGAGCAGTATATCAGCTGGGATTAGTATCTAGACTTGGTTTATTCTCAGTCTGGAAATTTGTATGATCTGATTCCTTAGGCTCCTTGTTCCAACACAGACACTGCCAAGCCACCTGTAGAGACTCCTGGTGATCGTTTTGTAGGTTCAATCCATCCCCCATTAGCCGCGAAACCTGTTAAGCAACACAGTACTTCTACGAATACTCCTTCTACTCCTATGGTTTTTGCCGAGATGAATGTTATTCAAACTACACAAACACCCGGTAATAAAAAGAAAGCAAAAGGAAATGGTAAAAAGTCAAGAAACCAATAGGAGAACCCCAAGACGGTGACATCATAAAATGAAAACAAAGTTAAAAGGAAGGCCAAGTACCCTTTCCTACTGTGTGGAGGTGACCACTTCACGATAGAGTGCCCTCGTTGTGAAGAAATTAATAATTTTTTGAAAAATAACCCTACATCGGCGGTACTTACCGATCTTTTTCCATCTCAACAATAGTTAATTGACCACATGTCTTCATAAGGAACCTCTAACTCTACTGAAGAGATACGAATGATTTCTTCTGAAACTGTTAAATTGACTACACGTAGTCAGACATATGACAAACTAGTAGAGAAAAAATATGAACGCACTTATTTCTAGAAAGTTCCTTCTACAAATTCTTCTCCTCCACCTCCGTCTAATGGCCTTGTTACGATTGAGAAACCTAACCTCGACTTGATTTTGCACCCACCTAAGAGTAGTCTCTGGAAATCTGTATTTATTCCAAATGCTTGAGCCACTCAATTCTACAATGTAGTTGAATATTTGGATCAATCACCTTGTGTTATATCTACACTGGAGGTACTCCAAAGTTTCCATACGCAGCATAAAAATCTTTTGACGGCTTTAGGGGCCTTTGATCTGGATAACACTAATATGATTCATTTTAATGTGGATTGAAAAGTCCAAGTTATGCCACCAACTTGCGTTTTAAATCGTGACTAAGGTAGTTGGGAGGAAAGTCCATCGGACCATATTAGACGAAGGGGTTTCCACTTCAGTGTTGTCTATATCTTGCTGGAGAGCCATTGGTTCTCCTGAACTTACTAAGTCACCTACCACTTTGAAATATTTCACCAAATGAGGTTTCCAACCTCATGGTCTGTTACCGGCACTATCGATCGAGATTTAGGGAAAGACTGTTTCCATTCAAGTGGAGGTTGTTGATTCTACGCTAGACTACAATCCGTTATTGGGGAGGAACTGGTTTTACACTATGATGGTTTTCGCTTCGACGATGTTTTGTACTCTCCAATTCCCTCACTTAGGGAATATTGTGACCATAAATCAACTTGATTTTTGTTCAGTTGATGTTACTTCCCCTACCATGAAAAAGTATTCCTATGATAGGGAAAACCCCTCCGCCTTATCAATAGATTGGGGTAGGGATGTTGAAGGATTCATCTCTTATGGTTGTGTTTCCCTTAACTCCTCCTAGTAAGGGAGTAGCTACTGTGAACATGATATCAACAACCGGGCACATTCCTAAAGGTAAAGAAGTTGTTGAGACATCTTCTCTAGGTCCTCATGAAGCACTCTACAATGCCATACAATCTGTTTCCAATGTTATACTATGATTATCATCATCTAGTAGCATCGGATCCTCACCACCTACCCTATTGGATAGATTCCCCTCTCCTCTCTCTATATTATCTCTCACAGACTTTCCCAACATATTATTCTATTATGGATATCATGAAAATGGATGAACCTGTATGGGAAGACCATCACCATAGATCCTCTTTCCTTCCTAATGCCAATTCGGTAGACTCCGATTTTGTTTCTCTCATTAGTTCTAATATTGTTGAAAATCCTCAAATGCATGTATTGTTACAAGACACTGATTCCAAAGGAAACATGTCTAACATCACTTGGATGACTCCCATCGACATATATGTGAAGCTTGGAACTATTGAACATGTTCATGTAGGCCAAAACTGTTCAACTGAAGAAACTGAAAAATATAGAGCTTTATTCAAAGAATTATGAGATGTTTTTGCTTGGATATATGAAGAAATGCTTGGGATTGAGCCGTCCATCATTGTACACAAAATCAAGACTTACCCAATGACGAGACCAGACCGGCAAAACCTTCATCAAGTACATCCAAGGAAAGCTGCGGACATAAAAATTGAGTTTGAAAAAATTTGGAAAGCTAGTTTTATTTATCTCTTACCACTAATTGAGTGGGTATCTAATATTGTTCCCGTAGCTAAGAAGTAGGGTGCTATTAGGGTTTGTATCGATTTCTAAGATTTGAATAAGGCTTGTCCCAAGGAAAAATTTCCTACTTCACATATCGATGATACCATTGATAACTATGCTGGGAGTGTCATCTTTTCATTTATGGATGGATTTTTCGGCTATAATCAGATATAAATTTTTCCCGCCATCCAGCATAAAACGACATTCATTTGTCCATGGGGAAAAATTTCAGAGCTACATTCCAGTGAGCCATGTCCTACTCTTTTCATGATATTAAACATGTTGTGCAACCATATTTGGATGACCTCCATGCTCATTCATGGCAGCGAGAGGATCATCCAGGGCATCTTAGGGACATTTTCCTTCGATGTCGTTATTATCATATTTGGATTAATCCACATAAGTGTGTCTTGTGTGTTGAGACTGGACGTCTTCTTGGCTTCGTGGTTTCGAAATATGGAATCCAAAATAGATCCTTTGAAGATAGCTACTATTTTTTCCTTACCCTTCCCAACCAACATTTCTGAACTCTGAAGTTTACAAGGTAAGGAAAAATTTCTTCGTCGTTTTCTGTGCAACTTTGCAGAAAAAAACATGCCTATATGTGTCTCCTAAAAAAGAACACTCCGTTCCTTTGAGATGACTAGGACCAACGAGATTTTGATAATTTGAAACACGCTCTGACACACTCACCGGTGTTGCACCCCCCAAATTACTCAAAAGAATTTATGACTTATGTTTTCTCCTCCACTACTACCATCGTGTTGATGCGTAGAAAAATCCTAGGTACTGATAGTAGGGATTCTCCCCAATAACCATCCCTAAATAGATCGTTTATCATTTGGAATGGGGAATCCATCTGATTAGCTGCCCGACTACCGTAGAATTAAAGGAATGTTTAAATCTATTTTACCAGTTGTGGCCTGGTCCACCGTTTATGTAATTTTATGTTTAGGAATGAAATGCAAGTGCCTAAAATAAATGCAAGTGATAGTGGGTAAGAACCTCACTATAGATGTCCAAGTATTCCCTCCATCTTACCACTCTTGCCCCACAATCACTCTACAAAAGCAATGAAACAACTTATCTATTCTAAACTATTCTACACTATCCCCAAGGAGCAAACTTTATATCAGAATGAGTAATGTACTGTATTGTTTGCAGATAGAATTCTACAGATAGTGGTTAAACTCTAAATACATAAATACAATAGAAAAAATAACACAAAGATAGCTCTGTGAAGTTAAAACATCCATTGCTCAGTGATTTCACAAGATTCATAACAGAAAATGAAATCATTTTATAAACACAGACATAATTCAGCAAGTTAAGAACAATCTCACAAATTGTACAACATTTCAAAACATAAATAAATCATCATTCAACGATCCACACAACTAGTTTTGAAGCTCATACAGTCCTTCCTCTAGCGAAATTTAGTTCTCTTTATTATAAAAGAAGTAGTTCTCATTACAAAAAGTTTCCGCATATGTGTGCTAGAAAAATTCCCTTATCTATTCTACTCTACCTCTACTTATACTTTTACAAAAAGATCATTCAGCTACCCTGGCCCTTTGGACTTCCTTAACGCTTCAATTACAAAACATTTTCCTCTAGTGTGCTCACTAGAAAAATTTGGAATAAATACAAATATTACATATAAATTCCCTATGTGAATGTTAGAATAATCAACCCATAGTTAGCTACCTTAGACATTAATTAATCCATTTTTGTCTTATTTGCCTAGTTTCCATATTCCACTCTATGCAAGTTGTCCTCCACATGTCCTAGATGGTAAAACTTGATAAAACTGAGTCATATAGTGCTTGTTAAACCTCTTGGAATCAATTTTGCTATATTCCTAAACCTCCTTAGCGCATATCTGCTTTTTCTGTTTTATTGCTTCTTTTATTGAGTTTTAAGGCAATTGGGAAAGTATCACTAGGTGAAGTTGACTTGTTTTTTGCCCTCATCATCCTCATATCGTTTCTCCTAATAAAAGCATGTATGAGTTGTCCTTCCATCACCTATTATCTTACCTAATTGATTTTTCCAATTCGTGAGCTCCTAGGTAGATTTGGAAACTGCTTTATGCATCTATGGGGGATTTGGCTAGATTTAGTAAGCCTGCTTTTGACTAATTCGAATGGAATCCCAATGCATTAAAATATCTCATGTAATTATTTATTGTGGCATCCTATGTCTTCACAAGGTTGGCTATTGTACACTTATTCAATACAGATTAGTGTTCTGCTCCATATCCAGTCTCCTTTGTGTGTAATTTGCATGTGTAATTGGCAATTTTTGTGAGTGTAATTGTTCTAACACTTGGGTTCAATTTCCACATGGTATCAAAGACTTTGTAGATTTATTTCTCTCCTTCCATATTGTTATTGCAGGTTTTACATCATTGAATGGGAGCAGTCTGCTAACTGAAGGGACAATTTCTGAGCTATGGATCAATGTCAGAAGATCATCTTGACTCCATTTAATTTCTTTGAATGGAAAGCAGAGATGGAGATACTGTTGAGAGAGAAAGGCCTCTATAGAGTGACTATGGAAATAGAAGTAGAGCCCAATGCATCTACAGAGAAAATTAAGTGGCACAATAGGAGGGATGAGGCCTATGGTCTCCTGTGTCTGAGCATATCCAGAGACCTCCTTTTCCATATTGATGGATTGAGATCACCAAATGAAGTATGGGATAAGCTTGTTGATATTTTTGGTAAAACAAATGAGATGAGAGGACATCAAATCGAGAATGAATTGATCTCCTTGAGTCCCAGCAGCTTCGAATCCCTGTAACTCTACTTTTCCAAGTTTAAAGCCCTTGTTTTGCAGCTAAAATAGTGTGGAATTGAAAAGAAGGAGGAGCAACTAGTTTTGGCCATACTCTCAAAGCTTGGCCCTGACTATTCATTGTTTTTTTATACCTTCCATGCCACCAAGTTGACAGCTCGAGCCTAGAAGATGCCTAAACTTGCAAAGTTCATGGAATCTCTCACACAAGAACAAGATAAACTGGTGATGATGGGCACCATCAAACCTTCCAAAGATAAATATCTAGTTCCTGGAGATTTGAGGGTCAATTCAAAAGGTAAGAAGAAAGCTAAGAAGCCACCTGAGCAAAAGAGAGACAAGAACAAGTCTCTAAACGAGCCCCAAGGTTCCAAGAAGAACCCCCAGAAGAAGAAGAACAAAGGAGAAATGAGAAAGTGAGCATACTGTAGTAAGGGAAATCATCCTGAAAGCTCTTGCATGAAGAAGCAAATTGACATGCTGACCCAACTCCTAGAGAAGAATGGCATCTCCCTTCTTGATAGCTCAAAGAAGAGGGAAGAAGGGTCAAATTCAGAAGACAAAGAGAGAGTTCATGCATTGGTTGCTGGCACATCAAGCTCACTTAGTTTCATCATTGATTTTGGAGCTTCAAGACATATGGTTTCAACCAAGGAGGCATTCACCTCACTTGACATGTCGAAAGGTCCACCAATAGTACTGGGAGATGACTCTCTCACTGAAAGTTTGGGCAAAGGGAGGATTGATCTTGACCATGGTAAGTTCAGCATTGTATTGTATGTTCCAGGTCTTGCCTCTAACCTCTTTTCAGTGTATCAAATGACCCACACATGGTCTCCAAAGAAGGTCATATTCTCCCTTGATGAAGTTGAGATCACAGAGATCTCAAGTGGTAAAGTAATTGCAAAGGAGTTGCAAATCAAACTTCGAAGGTATACATGTTCTCACATTTCCTACCCTACTCAAACCCCTCTACTCTTCTGATTCATGCTAATGAGGCAAGCAAGCTTTGGCTTGAAATATTTGACCATATTAACTATAAGTATCTTTCTGATCTTAGTGAAAAAGAAATGGTCATAGGGTTACCAAAAATTAAGTTTTCCAAAGGAGTCTGTCAAGGTTGCATCTTAGGAAAACACCTAGAGCATAAATTTGAGAAAGCTAGTCATGAGAGAACCTCTGCACCTCTTGAGTTGATCCACAGTGATGTTGCTGGCCCATTTCCTCATATTTCAATGAGTCAGGACAAATATGCATTAACATTCATAGATGAATTTTCCAGGTACTGTTGGGTTTACTTCCTGAAGCATAAGTCTGAAGTTTTTGGCCTCTTCAAAGTCTTTAAGGCTTTGGTTGAAAACCAGTCTGGGAGGAAACTCAACATCCTCAGATGTGACAATGGTGGTGAGTATGTCAAGTCTAAGTTGATTCCATATTGTGTAGATGCAGGTATTCAGATGCATCATTCTATCCCTTACACACCACAGCAAAATGTTGTTGCTGAGAGGAAGAACAGATCACTGAAAGAGATGGCAACCTGCATGATGGAGGCTAATACTTTGCCACCAAATTTTGGGCCGAAGCTATAAACTATGCAGCCTATATCTAGAATAGGGTGCCTCATAAACAACTTTATTGTATGACTCCTTTCGAAGCATGGAGTGGGTACAAGCCAGATGTGACCCATTTCAGGATTTTTGGCTCAAGGACTTGGGCTAGAATTCCAACAGAAAAGAGGAAGGCTTTGCAGCCCCAAAGCCAAGAGTGTCTATTTTTTGGGTACTATGAAGATTCAAAAGGGTACAAGTTGATCAATTTGAGCACAAACAAATCCTTCATTGAAAGGAGTGTTCAGTTCCAAGAAGAGCCTTTAGCAGCAGTTGAAGTTGGGGAGTCTTCTTCACCACCAGAACCACTGAATGTAAGTGAAAAGATAAATGAGTTTGCTGATTCTGACATGTCTGATCATGATGATTTAATTGCAGATCATAATATTCCTACAAGGCCAAAATGGGCAGCAAAGACCATTCATGCAGCTAGGGAATTAGCTGGAAATCTTAGTGATTCTAGGAGGACTAGATCTCAGTTTGAGAGTGCCCTGTGTATGAAAGACCCTTTGTTTGCAAAGAAATGATATCTAATGGTTGAATCAGACCCAAAAACATATGAATATGCAGCACATGATCCAAGATGTAAAACATCCATGAAAGAAGAATTCAGCTCACTCCAGAAGAACAACACTTGGGAGTTGGTTGATCTTCCCCCAGGGAGGAAGCTAGTTCAATGTAAGTGGGTTTTAAAAACTAAGTTTGCTGCTGATGGTTCACCTTTGAAATATAAGGCAATATTGGTAGCCAAGGGCTACTCATGATTACATGGTATATACTACAATGAGACCTTTGCACCAGTGGCAAAGATGGACTCCATCAGGCTAGCCTTAGCCATTGCAGCTTCGAAGCAGTGGGAGGTACATCACATGGATGTGAAGTGTGCTTTCCTGAATGGAGATATTACTAAATATATTTACATGCAGAAGCCTCAAGGATTTGTTACTAATCCATCTCTTGTGTGTAGGTTAAAGAAATCATTGTATGGGCTTAAGCAAGCCCCTAGGGCTTGGTATGCCAAGATTGATGGCTTTCTGCTATCATTGAGTTTTGTTCGATGAAAGTCTAATCCTAATGTTTGTTTGAAGTTGATTCATGGTTCTCTGATGATTATTGTCTTGTATGTGGATTACCTTCTCATTATAGGAAGCTCAAAGGATGAAATTGTCTCCTTGAAGGATGCAATGAACCATGCATTTTCTATGACTGATTTGGGGTTATTGAGCCAATTATTGGGTCTCGAGATTGCTCAAACCAAACATGGAATAAAAGTACATCAGTAAAAGTATGTTTTGGATTTGATGAACAAGTTCAACATGAAATATTGCAAGCCAAGCAAGACTCCCTTCTTTCCAGGAGTTAAGCTTGAAGAAGCAGGTTCTTCTCCTATGGTAAATAATACACTGTATAGGAAACTGATTGGGTGTTTGTTGTACCTTACACATACTCGCCCTGATATTTCTTATGCAGTAAGTGTGGCTTCAAGATACATGGATCAGCCTCATGAGATCCATTTGAGAGAAGCCAAAAGGATCCTTAACTTTGTTCAGGGAACAAGGACTCATGGGATCTTATACAAAGCTGTTGGGCCGAATTAATGTCGTTTTAATTTCGTTGTAGTAATTGCCCGGCCATTTAATTTGTCAATCCGAGGTTTGTAGTCTTATGGAGCACCTGCAAAGTATATGCAATATGGAAGTGAAATTAAGCTAATCTAACCCCCTGTGAAACTAAAACTAATCTAATCTAGCCTCCCTTAAACTGAAACAAGCAATCGCTAATCTAAGGCTGGAAGATGAAACACACAGCTGAAATTAAATTGCATAAAATAAAGACAACATATGAAGAGAAACAATACAACACATGTGAGCTCAGATCGACAATAAAGCAATCTTAAATTACATCACAAGAATCAATCATAAATCATGAAAGCATCAAACCAAGATTATGAACAAAAGCTAAGAATTCCCTTCTCCATATTACAAAGTCAAGACTAACTTCTACAATCTAATATTCTCTAAGATAATCTAAGATCTAAAATATTCTAAGATAATATAGGATTTAAGATCATTGAAATGAAGAGAGAGCACTCTCTTTTATACATGAAGGAAATAACCATCTCATAATGAGAGATCCACTATTCACTCAATCATTCAACTACTTTCCTATTATTACAAGATATGATCCCTTCAAATCCTCCACATATCTTTCACAAATTCTCCACATGTCTCTCAACCAAATCTCCATGATATTCTCCTTGGAATATTCTTTGCATAACTGTCTCCTTGAAATGATGGAGGAGATATATGTGAAGTCTTTTCTTTGAATTAATTCTTCACATATTCCTAGACATTACAAAGCTCATCCATACTTTTGAGATATTAGTGAAAAACATGTTAATTTTCTAATATTTAATCATAAATTCACTTATAATACTAAAAATAAATAAGGTGGTGTTATAGAGATTTTCACCCCACTAGGTGAATCACACATTGTATGGCCTTCCCCTGTCCCGCTGCAGACTCTTTAGACCCAATGGACCACATTTTATCCTTTGATGTATCATTGATCATCCCCAAAACTATATAAACTATGATATAAGTGGATTTTTCCCCGATAACCGTGTACATGCGCGGGTTTGACCCCTATAGTCGCGTACATCAGGATGTGTGCATAGTCCAAAGCATTTTGGAGTTTTCCTTGACTTGGATCCGACTCATATGACTCCTGGCCTTCCATATGCCTTGAGATCGCACGGATTCGACCTTTCAATATCCCATGTGAAGCTATATAAGGAACCCCTTGGTACATTAAAGAGGGGGGAGGGGGAACATATAAGAGAGCTTTGAGAGTAACGAAACTATAGTCCATTGCTGCCAGAACTTATGCTTGAGTCTGCATCCCTTTGTCCCTTGGAGCACTGTTGTGTTCTTCCCAAGCTTGCCTTTTTCTAGTAAGCTTTCTATCGAAGTGATGGAGGATTGAGGTGGTGGAGGCCCAAGTGGGGGATTCAGTTTCTCCAATTCGCAGACGTGCCGTCAGAGGTTGTCACTTGTAATCTCTAATTCTTATTAATAGAAATATCTTTTCTTGTCCAGTAATGTGTATTTGAATGAATATTGTATCCATTGGAATATGTCAAATGCTTTTACATTATTGAATATATATGCTAGAATAGATCTAACACCATGAAATATAGTATGCTTGTATTGTTTACTTGTTGTTGAGGATGTGCTATAACAATTCAAGCTGAATATTGGAAAGCTCAACGGGGATCTACTTCAACCGTCTGGAATAAGGTACTAGGTTCGATCCTTAGTGTTAGATGTTTTTATTTCTATTGCATATTGGGAAAGATTGATTTCTGGAGTCTAGCTGTCTGTTGTGGTACCCCAAGCCATAGGAATTTCTCTCCGTAACAGAATTGGCGACTCCGCTGGGGATCGAACCCAGAATCTCTGGTTTCGCAGACCAGTGCCTTGATCGTGCCAGTGTTCATGAGATTCCAGCTCTCGTGACTTGATCCAGTGTATGTCAGACATTTCCAACCTATGGAGATCTTGATCTATCTTCATCATGGAGATTCTGATCTATGTATATTGTACGTGGCGATGACCACATATGTTCTATCATGTTTCATGCCTATTCATGGCCATTGTACTCTTATGTATCCGGGACTACTAGATGTATTTGCAGATTATGTGTAGAGTTGTATTATGGTATTATGTTGATTGGGTGGCTGGTCTTCCATTTGGGTACCTTCATCACTTCATTTTTGGGATGGACTTATAATGTATTTCGGCCATCGTATAACCCCTCTGATCTCATACATTAGGGGGCATCTGTTATAGAGATTTTCACCCCACTAGGTGAATCACACTTTGTATGGCCTTCCCCTGTCCCGCTGTAGACTCATTAGCCCCTATGGACCACATTTTATCCTTTGATGTTACCTTTATCATCCCTAAAAACCATATAAAGAATGATATACGTGGCTTTTACCCCGATAACTGCGTACATACGCGGATATATCCCCGATAACCGTGTACATCGAGATGTGTGCATAAATCCAAATCCTTTTGGACTGTTCCTTGACTCAGATCTGACTCATTCGACTCCTGGCCTTCCATATGCCTTGAGATCACTCGGATTCGACCTTTCATTATCCCATGTGAAGCTATATAAGGAACCCTTTGGTACATTGAAGTGGGGGGAAAGATAAGAGAGCTTTGAGAGTAACAAAACTATAGTCCATTGTTGCCAGAACTTATGCTTGAGTCTGCATCCCTTTGTCCCTTGGAGCACTGTTGTGTTCTTCCCAAGCTTGCCTTTTACTAGTAAGCTTGCTATCGAAGTGATGGAGGATTGAGGTGGTGGAGACCCAAGTGGGGGATTCAGTTTCTCCGATTCGCAGACGTGCCGTCAAAGGTTGTCACTTGTAATCTCTGATTCTTATTAATAGAAATATCTTTTCCTGTCCAGTAATGTGTATTTGAATGAATATTGTATCCATTGGAATATGTCAAATGCTTTTACATTATTGAATATATATGCTAGAATAGATCTAACACCATGAAATATAGTATGCTTGTATTGTTTACTTGTTGTTGAGGACGTGCTATAACAATTCAAGCTGAAGATTGGAAAGCTCAACGGGGATCTACTTCAGCCTTCCGGAATAAGGTACGAGGTCCGATCCTTTAGTGTTAGACATTTTATTTCTATTGCATATTGGGAAAGATTGATTTCTGGAGTCTAGTTGTCTGTGGTGGTACCCCAAGCCATAGGAATTTCTCTCCGTAACAAGTGGAAATAATAAGGTGAAACCCACATATATGTATGGAAATGGTATGATAAAAGGTTAATGGGATGATGAAATGTGAGGAATAGCGAAAGATAAAGTGGATTAAAAAGGGACATTTCTGCGTCCCAACAAAAGCTAGATCTGATCTTGATTTGATTGGGTTTACTGACAGTGATTGGGAAGGTGACAACACAAATCGAAAGTAAACATCAGGATATGTGGTCATGCTTGCTGAACGACCAATCAGCTGGTCAAGCAAGAAACATAGAGCCATTGCACTCTCATCTACAGAAGCAGAGTACAGAGGAGTTGTAAATGCAACAACTCAATGTTTATGGTTGCAGGGGTTACTTGGTGAGTGTGGCTTCGAATACGAATACTCAACTACTATCTATTGTGATAATCAGAGTACCATTCGAATTTGTAATGATCCAGTTCAGAGATAGAGAACCAAACACATTGAGATCCATATGCACTACATCAGATAGCTTGTGCATGATGACACCATTCACTTACTCTTCTGTTCATCTTCAGAACAAGTAGCAGACATCTTCACCAAAGTTTTTTGTGAGAAAACTTTTAGCAATCTCAAATCACTACTGGGGATTGCTGATCATGCTATGAAGCATGATTGATGACAAGATTTTCAAATTTTTTTTTACGGACCATGTTTAAGGGAGGATTTTTCCCACTAGGTTTTTTCCTCATTCCTTGTTTAAATGGACATGCAGTATGTAAAGGGTGACTAAGCCTTGTTGATAGGCGCTATAATTTTCTGATATTTTACTCATAAGTCAGGCTTAAGGGGGGATGTTAGAATAATCAACACGTAGTTAGCTACCTTAGACATTAATTAATCCATTTTTGTCTTATTTGCCTAGTTTCCATATTCCACTCTATGCAAGTTGTCCTCCACATGTCCTAGATGGTCAAACTTGCTAAAACTGAGTCATGGAGTGCTTGGGAAACCTCTTGGAATCAATTCTGCTTTATTCTTGAACCTCCCTAGTGCATGTCTGTTTTTTCTGCTTTATTGCTACTTTTACTGAGTTTTAAGGCAAGTGGGAAAGTATGACTAGGTGAAGTTGACTTGTTTTTTGCTCTCATTATCCTCCTCTCTTTTCTCCTAATAAAAGCATGTATGAGTTTTCCTTCCATTACCTATTAGCTTGCCTAATTGATTTTGCCAATTCGTGAGCTCCTGGGAAGATTTGGAAACTTTATGCACCTATGGGGGATTTGACGAGATTTAGTAAGCCTACTTTTGACTAATTCGAATGGCATCCCAATGCATTCGAATCTCTCATGTAATTATTTATTGTGGAAGCCTATGACTTCACAAGGTTTTCTATTGTACACTTATTCAATACAGATTAGTGTTATGCTCCATATTCAGTCTCCTTTGTGTGTAATTTGCATGTGTAATTGGTAATTTTTGTGAGTGTAATTGTTCTAACACCTGGGTTCAATTTCCACAGTGAATAAGACAAATTTAAGAGGGCACAGCTGATGTTTTAATGAAAATTCCCCATGCACGAGCTTCAGTAGCAATGACTCTATAATCTATTGGTTCTAATATGTGGGCAGTTAATTCATGCTTGGCAAGCTGCGATTTGATTTCCTTTACTCTTGGTCGGCCCTGCATTAAACATTCATCTAAAATATATTTATGCACAGAACCCTATGCAACCCAAGTCTTGATGACTTCTTCATTAATGCTCTCAAATTTTTGGACATTTTGCTCGTCTTCCTACAACTTGTCTTGCAGGTTCTTCAAATGTTTCTCTTTTTTTGGGTATTCCTGAATCTACATAGCTGTCAAATCCTGGCATTTGTTATATGTTGCGCTCATTTTCGTGTAAATCTCTTTATATTTTTCCACCATCTTATCGATTGTGGTGTGCAATCTTACTATGGCCTTGTTGTTGACATCTAAGATTGCCAACTCCATCTTCAACCCTGTTGTCGCTTCTTGGGATAGGTGGTTTGGAAGAACTTGATTGGTTTCCATCCAAATTAGCTGACTTTGAATTAGTTCTACAACTTCTGATGCCCCTTTCTTGAAATCTGACTAGTTATCTACTATTTCCTTTAGCTTTACCTATATTTGCTTGATTCTGTATAGTTCTTTGACCAACTTTATATGAACCTAGTGTATTTTCATTTTCATGTAAAAATCTTGGTCAGGCTTACATTAAAAATCCATCTAAATGATATTTATGCACCGAATCCTATGCAATGGAAAGTCCCAATGACTTCCCCATTAATGCTCTCAAATGTTTGGACAGTTTGCTCGTCTTCCTGCAACTTGTCTTGCAGGTTCTTCAAATGTTGTTATTTGTCTGGGTATTCCTGAATCTACATAGTTGTTAAAGCCTTGCATCTGTTATACATTGCGCTCATTTTCATGCAAAGCTCTTTACATGTTTCCACCATATTATCGATTGCGGTGTGCAATCTTACTATGGCCTTGCTGCTGAGATCTAAGATTGCCAACTCCATTTTCAACCCTACTGTTGTTTTCTGGGGTAGGTGGTTTGGAAGAATTGGATTGGTTTCCATCCAAATTAGTTGACTTTGAATTAGTTCTACAACTTCTGATACCCCTTTCTTGAACTCTGACAAGTCATCTGTTATTTCCTTTAGCTTGACCTCTATTTTATTCATTCTGTATAGTTCTTTGGCCAACTTTAGATGAACCTGGTGTATTTTATTTTTCATTAAGGAGGCTTGACTGTGGAATGGATTAATATCAAACTTGTTTTCTTTTACCACCTTGATTTGTTCCTCTAACAAGTTGTTCTGAGTCTCTAGATCTTCTGCTCTCTTGTTGGCTGCGGCTTTCTTCTCCTCCAATTGCGAAACCTTGCTTTCCAGATTTCTTTTTTCTCCTTTAATGATTGTAACTGACAGTGTTAATGCATCTCTATCTAATTCCAACCTATGGCATGCTTCCTTTAGTTTCTCAAACCCTAAAAAAGTATCATCATTTTTTCTTTTTAAATATTTTCCCTCTCCTCTCTATTTTCTCAAGGTTTCTTTCGTTTGGGGCATATTTTCTTTATACTGATCGGCATCCTCGACCATCTTACTGACATTAACTACATTGGATTGGGAAGCTGGTAAGCCTACCATTACGAGAAGTCGAGGATCTTCATCAGTCTTATGCACAACTTTCTCGTCAATCACCATGACTGCCACAGGTTGATCACCCATTTTCATCCTCTTTTCTTTTCTTCTTACAATTCTCTTCTTATCCAGGTCAAAAATTATTTTGTCTAGATTTGCTACAGCATGTTCTTGGGATGGAGTAAAAGGTATGAATCCGAGCTCTACTAAGGGAGCTGGGCTTCCTATCATTGTGCTATTTGATGGGCCCGGGAGATCAACTACATTGTCACGAGCTTGGTCTTGCTCCAAATTTTCCTGGTCTTTGTCTTCCTGTTCCTTCCTTTTAAGTTCTTCAGCTACCCTTTCTACCTCTTCCCTTTCTCTATCAGCTGCTTCCTTAAGCCTTCTTTCTTCTTCTTCTTTCTTCTTCTATGCTTCCTCATCTCTCTGTCTTTGTTCATATTCTTCTTTATGATTTTTTTCTTCCTCAACTAATCGTTTCTCCACCTCCTGGACTAACCTTTGATCCTCCCTTTTCCTTTTCTCTACAACCTCTTTCTCTTGTATCTGTTGTTTAGAGGCACGACTACTGCTACCTTTGCCTCTTATGGTTGTGGTATTTTTCTTAAACCTCTTGTTTAGTGCGGTCGTGTTACATGCATTTATATATACTTCTTCCTCCTTATTGAAATAATGGGAGTATTCAAAGTGTACCCACAGATGCACAATAGTTTTCCACTTTTCCCCATGCATTGTTTCTGTGAAAACTCTTTTCTCCAAAATTAACGTTCTCCAATTCTTTAAAAAAATCAGGAGCACTTTTTACCTTGGAAAACTTATAACTACCAATACAGAAGGGTAGTGGAGGATATACAACTTTCTTACTGTCAAACAAGAAATTCCCAATCCCATCTATATACAGTTGCCTTACTACTTCTTTATGAACAACATAATCATTGGCATACTTTGGTAGCAAGGAAGGAGCTTTGGATCCCCCATACATTCTTAAATACAGACCCTCCTCGGAGAAGAAAAATTCCCCATATTCTACTACGACCTCTAATGCTTCCTCTAACATGCAGTTACACTCTTCAAGAAAAATTAGATTGTACAGTGGCATCAGAAAATTTTCGTAGATGCTCTTATAGAAACTATAATACCTATGCTCCCATAATATTTGACATTAGAGGAAATTTCAACTCAAAATGGGCCTTTTAACTTTTATTCAAATTCCATGTCATCATGTGTTAGCCAATGAAATTTCTTTAAATTTGAAATACCGGATAGGTCTTAAACACTATTTTAATATAAATTTGGGGATAGGTATCATATGTCATCATCACATTTTTTCAGGTATTTCTTGTTTTTGGGGTAGCGGGGTCCGTCAAAAGTATGCCGAGTGGGTACTCGTTCCGTTTTTTCAGGTATTTCTTGTTTTTGGGGTAGCGGGGTCCGTCAAAAGTATGCCGAGTGGGTACTCGTTGGATGTGGAATTTAATTCCACATCCAACCAGCTCTCTCGATCGAAATTTGAGTAAAAACACAGGGAGATATGTCAAAAATACAAACAAAAAAGTAGTTTTTTTCTTTTCTTCCTCCAAAATTAATAAATATTATTTTATTATTTTAACTATTATTTTATTAGTTCATTTTAGGAGGCCCATTTTGAGTTGAAATTTCCTCTAATGTATGCAGAGTATATGGGAGCCCTCTTTGACTCCCATTTGTAGTTTAGTGTTGAGAAAGAATGAGTGCACATGATGCAGTCAATTAAGAAAGAGCTCATATAGAATTCTAACTTCCTCTGAGTCAAACCCCCAAGTGCTGAAACTATGCATGAAGATAGGATGTGTGACATAATGTCGGCCCAGTTGAAAACAATACCCTGCATAGATACATAATATATCAAGGGTATCCAACTTATATTATAAAATTTTCCATTTTCTCGTCTAAATATGCGGTTCAGAATTAGGGCTATGAGGCGATACAGGGTGCATAGATTTGAAGTCTCGTATTCCCCTGATGTTTTTTGGTGGAACTAATTCTCAGATACCATCATCTTCTTGACACATTCAAACACATTTAAGTCTAGCTCCTTCATCCATTTCTCTTTCATGTAAATCTGTGGTGTACGTAGATTACATGTTTTCATGGTATATGCAGGGATGTAAGCAGCAAAACCTTTCTTTTCTATATTTTATAGGATCATGGTACTTGTATAGGCTAGTGGTAGAATCCAACCAATTACTTCGGCACACGGGAAGATTTTTGGTCGCGTAGATACTTTCATTATAGAAGATTTCATTATATTGGCATACAACATTATGTCTTCGACGTCGGCTTCTGGAAAATCTTGGTCCTTAATCACTTGATAGATTTTCCCCCATATAAATTCAGGTTCAATTCCCATCATATCCTTTGTATCTTCATATATTATTTCACGCTTGGATATAATTTCTACCTCTGGATCACCCTCTATGGTTTAAGCCTTCTTCTTCCCTTTCTTGGGGATGATGTTATATAAAGATGGAGGCTGCAAGACAAACATACAAAAGACTGTATTAAAATATATCTTGGTCTTAATAACATGCATGCATTACCAATGAGATACAAAGATGTACTACTATTATCAAACATGAAGAATGATGGGTATGCCTAAGCAAATTCAATAAAAAACCTTTACCCAATCATCCTAAAAAATTTCATCTGACTTCATCAAGCATGGATTCTAGACCTAGGGATTTGGAAACAAAAGATCATCCATGACTCTCTTACTGACTTGAAATCCACACTTTAATCTACAAGATCATGCCAAGGGTTCTACTCATGGAAAACATGAGAAAAACCCCACTAAGGCTTAATGTCTTTGGCAATGCGATCGGGCTTGAACCCTAACACCAAACTGGTAAAAACTCTCCATGCCCTACATTGGAAAATGGTGAAACCCCAACCCTTCACTACATAGTAACCTAAAACAGAGGCGGCTTAGCTAGAAAATCACTTTCCTGGCCCCCTCGCCAATGAAAAAGCCTGACATATCAATGCTCAAACTAAGCAACGAGTTGAATTAAGGCAGAGCAAGTAAGGAAACAACCTTGGTCATGATTATAACAATCGAGAGTAAGTCTCACAGTGTGAGATGACCCATGGGAAAGAAAACTCATTAGGTTTGCGGGTTATGAAAATAGAATTTCTCATAGGTTTAGATATACATGTCGAGACCCCAAGGAAAACCTAACAAAAATACGTTAACCAAATAAAACTAGCAAGAAACGAAGCAAAAAGATGGATTTTGAATCCTACTTGGTAGGTAAGAGCTCAGTGGTTGGTAAAAAAATATGCGCAGTCAGCGAAAAACCAGGCGACTCTTGATAGCCTAGAAAGCTCCAACAGAAAAGGAATCAAATGCTCCAAATAGAGGTGAAAACAAGCGCTCAAAACTGTAATGAAATGACCATAAAACAACCTTTCTTAGGCTTATATAGAAAAATGTCATAAAATGCATTAAATGCGATAGATGGTGACCTAAATGACCATGAGCAAATGCCTATTTTAGTGCCAATGTTCAAACCTTTATCGAAAAATATCATCAAAACACAAACGATGGAAGCGACAGTGTCGGGTGAACTTCAGGAGCGGATCCGACACAATCGGATTACAATTGACTCTCCTACTGATGATAAACTTATCAGTATGCCCTTTTAAAACCTCGTTGGAAACAAAAATGTAAGTTGTCTTGCGGAAGCATTGGCTCCGCAACTGGAGTTCTTTCGATTGTCGTGGCGGCAACTCAATAAAAACTTCGATGGAATCTATCGGCTGAAAACCTCAGAAGGTCATCGGTTGCAAATGACAAGTACAATGGAACGTATCGGATGACATAGTTAAGCACCATCGATTTCGTCGACATAAACTCTCGAAAGACCCATCGAAAAAGAAAAAAAATAAGCCCACCGATGTCGTCGGCTCAAATATTAAAAAAGGCCTGATAACGTCGAAAAAATTTAATGAGATGACCTAAAAAAGCTTCAGCGGTAGCTATAAACAAACTTTTAGCAAGAAAATTAAATCCTAGCCAAGAGGATCGGTTCAGATACCCAAGGGTTGTCAATGTATTAGAAAACTCAAAAAAAAGTCCACAAGTAAAAAAAAAATAGTAGGCAATAAACGACTAAAAAGAATGAACCTCTCTGATGCATCGAATCGACTCGATGAGTTCACCCGATGTGTCGAATATAAAAATCTAAGTTTCAAATTCAACGGAATCCTTCAAAATCACGCAAATCGAGTAAGTCATGAAAACTCCTAAGAAAGCAAAATTTAACAAAGAAGCTTAAAAAATAAAAATTTAAAGGGGAGCCACAAAATCACAAAATTTTGGGGTGGTGGTTGCAGCCGCAACACATCAGTTTGGTTCTAGTGCAGGAAGATCTGAATGGCCAAGAACATGTGATTTACTATTTAAGTAAAAGTCTCCTTGACTCTAAAACTCGCTATTCACATGTGGAGAATCTAGCTTTAGCTACATTCATCGATGTGCATAATTTCCTCCACTACATTTTACTACGCACTACAATTTTCCTTGCTAATAAAAACCCTATGTATTACATTTTGACTCGTCAAGTGCTAGGGGGAAAGTATTCCTGTTGGATAGTTATCCTACAGGAATTCGATCTCAAGTTTGCTAAGGCTACTGCCAAGAATTCCTTAGTCTTTGTGCAGTTAATGTGTGACCTTCAGATGTGCTCTCACAGAAGCTGAGCCCAATGATTCATTTCCAGATGATTTTTTTTTCATGATTAGCACAACCAACCTGTGGTATGGATATTTGATCATCTATCTCTAGAACCAAAGGTTTCAGCCTGATATGTCCCGTGATGATCGCTGACACATCCGTCGCCACGCTAAATATTAACTGGTTCTAAATGAGATCTTATACAGGTGTGGTATAGACTCTATTCTACGACAATGTCTTACTCATGATGAGGCTAAACAAGTCATGAATCACTACCACTCTAGAGCTTGTGGCGGTCATCTTTCTAGGATGGCTACAGCTCAGAAAATCCTTCGCGTTGGGTATTTTTTTCCCTCAATATTCAAAGATTATCATGAGGCAGTTAAAAAAATCCCACAATGTCAACATTTTATCCAAAAAAGCGCACCCACCCTGCTCCATTACACCCTGTCATTTTCATTGGCCCTTTTTCCAAATGGGGGATAGATTTCATGTGTTGTAATCCTACCTCAGTCGGGGGGCATGGTTACATCATCATAGCCATATATTATTTTACAAAATGGGTTGAGGAAATGAATACATATGAAAAGGATGGTAATACTTCCGGCCTCTTCCTATTCAATCATGTAATAGCTAGGTTTCGAGTTCCACAAGCCATAGTCACTGATCATGGATCCCATTTTCTTAATCAGATGATGGTTGAGTTGAGTACTAAGCTGGGTTTTCATCATGAGAACTCAAATCCTTATTATCCATAGGCTAATGGTCAAGTTGAATCCATTAACAAAGTCTTGAATACTATGCTGCGTATAACGGTTGGAAATCATAAATCCAACTAGCACTTAACTCTATTTTCTGCATTATGGGATTATAGAACTTCGGTTAAAACAACAACTGGTTTTACGCCATTTTAGTTGGTCTATGGACTCAAAGTTGTCCTACCTATTGAATGCAACATCCCATCACTCAAGTTTTAGTTGAGCTTATCCTAATCCTTTCTATCGAAGAGGAACGTTTTTTCTGTAGTTTACAAACCTTAATGAGAATCGAAGAGATGTTGCCTTAGTTAATGAGGCATATAAAAAATGCATTAAGGATCAATATGATAAATTATTTTAACCACGTTTGTTTAATGAGGGTGACATGGTTCTGATTTATGATCAAAAGCATGACAAACTTGGAAAAGGGAAGCTAGAATCCATGTGGTATGGTCCCTACATCGTGAGTAAAGTCTAAGAAAAAGGGGCCCATGAGCTTGTAGATTATGATGGGATGCCTTTTGGGCAACCTCGCAATGGGTTGTACTTAAATATGTACTATGCTTGAAGACATCTATGTTATAGTACCTTGTTTATATGTACATTGATTGAATTTTTGGTGTGGTTTTAGTATTTCAATACGGTTTTGATTTTTTGTCAGTAATGTTTATACCATGTTTTGGTTATGCAAATCAAATGGATTTTTATGGTTTTGCTAATGGTGCTTGCCATCATACCCTGAACCTTGCTTCAGCTGCTTGGGTATTATATTCTCTAAATCATGACTTACTCCGTTCAAGAGCGGTCTTTGTAGGTCCAACCACCAATAATATTGCTGAGTATCATGCGGTAATAGGTTTGTTAACCAAGGTTTCATCTGGGGACATTGATCACTTGGTACTTTTCATGGACTCTCAGCTAGTGTTTTTTTCACTTCAACCACATGTATGCCATCCAAAACCCTACACTTCTTTGTCTTTTCCAAGGGTGCATTTGTTAGAAAGAACATTTGAAACTATTACTTATCGACATATTCCTAGGTCTTGTAACACAGTTGCAGACTCATTAGCCAATTACATATTGGACTAGTATATTGCTCACACATAGCATTTTATAAGTGAAACATGATTCGTTGTAAATAAACATAAACTCATATAAATATCATTTCACATTTGAACACAGATAAGTCGCCATAGATAAGTCTATATATATATATATATATTTAAAAAGAGTGTTTTACAAAAAAGTATGGTCTTGAGACCTCGACTAAAGCACACTGGATTTCAAATATACATAATGACAAAAATACTGAAGCTAGATAGATTTCAATGTCTACACCATGTGGGATAACTAGTGATGCTCGTGGTAACACATGATGGCTCTCACTACCCTCCGTGGCAGGCGACTAAAATGATCCGATACACCAGTAGTATGCCTTTGGTACCTCCTAGTGAGGTCATCTACAGAAATGTCTAGAATATCTATAGTTAACCTATTGAGGTTCCCCTCAAGCTCAGTCAACTAATCATCTATTTTGTGGATGAAGAGGGCCCCAACTCACCTGTCAATTGGGGAGGAACCCCCAGGTGATGCATCTCCCACGTCTACATGAAAATTTTGGACTTGTTAACATCCATAAAAATTATAAAACATAAAATACAAAAATAATCAATGTCTTGAGTATTCTTCTTACCAATGTCACCCCATTGAGCACCTACTGGTAGGGCGAGGTCTAGATCCCCTCTGAAGTGAGTCCCAGTGTATGCGTAATCCTTTATCATAAGTAGTTAGTCATCCAACCAATGAAATAAGGTTCTCCCATATTTGAATTTGGACCCACCTCCACCAACACAGATTATCACCTCTACCCAACGTAGCATGCGAGGGTCTCGTGCTGTCAACTCAATGAAAGCTACATGTAGCCTCAGATGAGGTACCCGCTCAAAGAAGAAGGATTCCTAGATGGTACCATAGCTGAATTACTTCAGCTCTCCCTATCAACACTTGGTCAACTACTCCTTGAAAGTGCTCAGTAAAGCCTCATCCCAGTTAAATACTGAAGGCGCCATAGCCTCTAAATCATAGAGCATGTGTTTTCTAGAATCTTGATGATCCTCTTGGCTCCCTAAAACTCACTACATAGTAAAGAGCATTGTCCGAAGAAGAAAATCCATCACCTCTTTGATTGGGATTTTCTTCCCAGACATATGACTACCTGGAAAGCAGTGGCGGTCTATGAGATCCTATGTGGTGACCTCTCCTCCCTGAGGACCTGTCAGTGAGATAGGAGCCCCGTGCTTGCATAAACCTATAAGGAAGCAGATGTATTCTACTTCCACAGTAAGAATGCGATCACCCACTTCAAAATTGTTTCTCTGGGTTCCACATTCTCAAAATATACTCCAATAATATCACATGAGATCACAGTCTTGGAACATTGAAAAATTTCAAGAGGCCACAGTCCCATAGAAAGGACAAAGAGCCAACATCTAATCTGGCCCTAGCATCATCATATTCATGTTTCCTCTCCTTCTAGACAACCATTTTCACCAAAATAACCTGCCAAAAATTTGAATTTGAAGCATTAGAACATCATTCCATCCATTAAAAATGCTTGAAAATCATTAATTTCGTGTGGGTATTGCACATTTTAGGGAATCCCGTGGAACCTCTCTTGTCTCTTTGAGACAGAGTGGTGGCACCGTTGATTTCGGCATGAAAACCGCGGTGATTAGCAGGGCACCACCTTTCTCGAAAGCAGAAAAAGTGTTAGTCTGCGGGTGTTTTTTACCCTAGGGAAAAAATCTCAAAACCCTAAGAAACTTGCATGGAATGAAAAAATGCAACCATAAAAATGTTAAGATTGAGTTTATATCTTACCTGGAGCTGACGGATCGAAAAATAGTTGACTGATGAATCCAAAATCATTGCCTGAAGATTGCACACAAATAGCTCCAAATAGCTCTCCAAATTGGTAAATAGTAAAATGCTAAGTTCTTTTTACTATTCATTGGTTTTTAGATGAAATATTTTGGTTTTTATTATAGTATTTTAATCATTTTAATTATTTTATTAATACATACCCTTTTAAATAGTCATTAAAAACATGTTTTTTAAATATTTTGGAGGTCTAATAATCTTTTCAAAGGTTTTGCGGGGATGAGAATTAAACGATTTTTGTTATGATAGAGTTTGTTTTTGAATTTTCTGTACTTTCATCAAACGAAAAATGTCCTTGAGCGCTAATTTCAAAATTTTGGTAGTGCTCTTTAAACCCAATACCAAATTTCCAAGTCAACTTTTGCTTCTTTTTAGACTCGTTAAACTCTTCTATCACGAAAATAAACCCTAATGGAGTTTTTTCAAGTTCTTTTCGGGCTCCTTAAATGTGAAAAGATCGTCGAGTGAATGTGTCTTCTTCATGGTCATAAAAGTACTTGAAGAGTCGTCTTTATGATGATAAATTACCCCTTTTCCAGTTCGGATTGACTAATTACGAAAAATGAATACACTAGTTGATTCTAGCTAGAAGAGTTCTCTTGGGCATTATTTTATACTTTTTCGGGCCCTAGGGACTAAAACATACAAAAAATGACATTTTTGGAGTCTTCTTCCATTTTCATTCAGACTCTCTAAACATGAACAATACTGAGTTAACTTTTAATGGACTCATTAAATTAAACACTGAGAGACCATCTTTTTAGGAACGAACCCCTTCTTTCTCAGGTTCATGAAACATATGAGAATGGACTTATCTTATGATAAGAAGCAACGAGTGTTTGTTACCCTCTTTGAACTCGTAAAAATGAAAAGAGGCACTCATCAATGATAATGGGGAAATTAAAGGAAGGGAACTATATTTCATTTGCATTAAATGGCAGTTATTACTCACCTTATAACATGGCACTTTTCTACATTTCATTCAGTCAATTGGGTATTCAGCTTGCTTCCAAGTAGATCCACTTTCATGAGTGTAGTAGGGATTTCACCCTAGCTACAGAGCAGGAAACTCTTCCTTTCATCTATAGGATGGAAGGGTAGGGTTCATGTGAAAATGGGAGAGCTGAAAGAAAATGAACAAAACCGGAATGAAAAAAATGAAATCCCTCTGCACACAAGGTTAGGGTTAAGCTCCAAGACACTGCATACAATTGTTAGAAAACAAAAATATCTACAAGATATCAATGGAAACCTGCAAGAACATGTTAAGCAATAAACCTACAAGCAAATACTATTAGAAAACTACAATCTACCATAGCTAAACATGGAAATACAAGTATACCTTCTAGTTGGAATGGGCCACCATGCCCTAGCTTGGGAGAGCACCTCTCTTAGGAGTGGGGAACTATGGCTCAATGGAGGAATGGAGGAGAGGGAGGGTGAATGGCTTGAGAGGAAAATGGTCTCAAGGCACTCACATGGGCAAGATAATGATAGGGAGTGAAGGAGAGTTTTGAGAGTGACCCCCACCCCTCTATTTATACTTTTTCTCAAGACTTTTAGGGTTTTAAGCCCTTGGTTGGGGCTTTAGCCCCTTTTTTGGGATTTTAGCCCCTTTCAATCAATATTTATCTCTTTTGGGGGTTTTAAGCCCCTTTGAGGGGTTTTAGCCCCTTTTTGGAGGCTTCAGCCCCTATGAGAGCTATTTTGGCTCTTTTTATGGGTTTTTAAGCCCTTTTTCACATTTTTAAGCCTTCTTGAGGGTGTGGGGGTCAAATGAGGGTCATACATAGATGTCTAGGTGGTGTAGGTCATGTAGAGATCATTGTGGGATTTTTTGGGTTAACAGATTTCCCCCTGATGTCTGAGGGCAGGATCTCATCGTATGGTCGACAAACATCATAGGATTTTCTTAGGGAGAGGTGGTGCTTCCTAGGCTAGGGCATGGTGGATTTTAGTTTTTGTATTAATATGGTTCCCATCAATGGGTGGGATACAAATAATGTGTGACATGTATATGGACAAAGCGGGCATCCCCATGCTCGTAACGATGTCAAAAGAATAATGTGATCTAAGATCTATAATACAAGAGTTGATCATATACAATTGTTGTTACAATAAAGGTTGCCTCAATGAGAGGTTGGATACAATACTGATCTGAAGGACTGTTACAATGGACCCATGGAATTCTCATGGAATGCTATATCTTCATGACTAACGGCCTGTTGGATTTGGAATGGTAGATAGTTGTAGGGACTCACTGACAAAGAGTCAGAGTCTCTATAGTACAAATATGTTGCATCAATCATAAATCTATATAGAAGCACTGCTAGGGCTTCTGAACATTGTCTCTAACGCAACGCGGAAATCATAAGGGACATGAACATGTTTAGGTCCCTTGAATAGACTCATCAATATGCTATAGTTAGGTGACATTCGAGGTCTTCGACCAAATACTACACGGACCGATACCTTGTATGAATCTCAATGGTGCGATGATGTAGCTAGAGTCAAGCACATGAGAAACAACCATCCTGAGAGGAACTAAGGACTCCTCTCAAGTGGTCCAAGGAATTCATCAGTGAGGTTAATGAAACTAGGATACAGTGACCTCTGGGTCTATCCTCTGGAATATATGTGTTGTCGTCGATACAAGGAGATGTCCCCCTGGTCAAGGCAATGGTGTTTCCTTAACCAGAAGCATGAGGGAGATAACCGAAAGATGTGAGGCAATCTAAGGACTGACCCACTANCAAATGAAACTAACTCATGGGAAAGGGATCATAGCTGTAATACCGGGAATGTCACCACAAATGGGAAATACTTGGAGGAGGTATACACTTTTGATATTGATGGGATCCAAGGAAGACACATCACAGAGTACTCTGAACAAAGGTGACCCGAAGTGTGAATGCTACCAAACTGTTATCTATGGGGTGATGTCTAGAGACACTGTTGTGGTACGATCTCATGGTTTTTTGGTGAGCCCAAGAAAGTAAATGCTTGATGGTGCTTTCAATTTTAGAGAGTCTGAAAGCATGAAGAAGAATCCAGTGGGGGCTCTTTTTCGTTGGTAGTCTCATGTGCCCGAAAAAGGATAAAATTATACATGGGAGAGATCGCCCATCCTTTAGGGGATGGGAGACTTCATTACCATTGGTAGTCCAGTTAGGACAGAAAAGGTTAAACCTATACTGACTAGACGGTCATTCAGATACTTTTACGAGCATGAACGAAACCAAGTTTGCTCGACAATATTTTCTTGATGAGAAGGTTGGAAAAGAGCTTAACGACAGCCCGTGGTGAGATTTTTCATAAAGTTTGGACCCTCTACCCGAGAAAGCATAAGAGTATGCAGAGGGGAACAATCTTGGCTTGAATGTGCCAAGGTGGTCCTTTTCATTTGATGGTCTACATAGTCCAAAAAAGGAGATAAATGAGAGGATGTAGATGCCCTTTCCTATACTTTAACGAGCGGGAAAGTAAGCAGTTACGCTTGACCATCTTTTCATTTGTTTAGGAGTCAGAAAAGAGCTTAAATGAAACTCTCATATGGTCAATCGATCGAGAAGGCACTGGTGGTGGCCCTATGTCGGGACAGTGGATAGTGGTCCAAAGGTCATCCGTGCAGTATGGATGGAGCAGGTGGCTCCTAATCATACCAATACATGCACAAGATAGATCATGACAGAGGCATGTGTAGAAGGAGCAAGTCGACGAAGTTGACTTGAATGAAAACCGACTTAGTCGATCAGCCGACTAAGTTGATGGTCTGACTTAGTCGATCAGCTGACTAAGTTGGTCGACCGACTAAACCTAGATAATTAAGTCGGCTAACTAACAATCGTGTCGGTTCACCGAACCAACAGGTAGTTATTTTGTAACTGTTTGTAAATTGTATATATTAGGATGTTGAGCCAAACGAGAACTCAGTTTAGTTCTCTGCTTTGTATGAACTCACTATAATAATATATTCTGTTCCATCCTATCTATTCTTGTCTCTTATCTCTGTTTATATTTATGTATGTTTTAGTATGTATTATTGGTAACCTTATGTGATCTGTGAGATTACAAAATTGGTTCCGTTGCCGGTAGTACATGTCTAGAATATATGCTCACATATGATACCAGAGCAGGAGATCAAGGACTGGTGGGAGCGTAAAATTGCCAATTATCTGCAAAATTATGCCCGTAGGAACAGATTAACAGTCGCTGAAGCCAAAGCAAGATTTTTTACAGAGACACATGAGAAGTTTGTCAAATCCGTGCCACAACTATTGAAGCAGCTTCTGGATGAGAAAACCGGACACGACTAAAGAAGAACAGTTGCTGGAGAAGCTGATTCGAGGGGGCCGAACAAATCTATCGGAGTGGTGTGAGAAAATCGCCGACGACTTCTATGAGGAGCAAGCAATCGAAGACCAAACATCAGTGGAAACTGTAAAAGCTAAATTCTACATAGATTTCACCAACCAATTTCTGTGCTCCCTGCCGACCTTGCTGTTCAAGTTCTTAATAGAAAAAGGAGCCGGCCACTTTGTCGAACCTCGACCACCGCTGTGCAAACCGCCACCGAATACTAACTGGGTGGAGAAACAGAATAAGTGGGAGAAATTCATTGCTGAAAGGGAATGGTAATACTTCCTGAGCAAATAGACAGCACTATCCAAGCTTTCTAAAAAGCGTCGGGTAGGCTATGGGGGGGTAGCTGGTCGTGTGTCGACAATAGAGCATAGTGGATCCTAGTCGAGCAGAACCTAGTATTAGTCACCAGTAATGAAAAGTTGACCAAAGAGAAATCGAAGGTATAGTATTGTATGAAAGTATGTCGGACATTAAGAAAATCAAAAGGGATGAAAGACAGCAAAGAAGGGAAGCCAGATGAGAAAGAGTGGCAGAGCTGCATCAAAGACAAAACCCTAGGGAGACCGACCGTGAGGAGATTCTGCCAGAGTCGGGTCATGACCGACACAGAGAGGGCATAGAAGAAGAGGTGGCCCCTAAGGATGAAGAAGTGTGGATAGAGCAGCCAGAAGCTCTCCAAATAACTGTCCCCGACCAAGGAGTAACACTTTCCCCAGTAAATCCGCGTACCACAATGCAGACTATTATTGAAGACGACCTCCGACTGCAAGCTGGTGACATTACTTTCTGGAGCCGACTAGGTGACGAACCATACCCGGGACGGCATCTTGTCATACGCCGACCGATCGAAGGGAACTGGTTGTCCTTTCAAACGGCACCGTCCTTTCGGAGTATCCACTTGCTCTTACCGACACATGAAGGAGCACCCCCCTACCACATACAGCTTTAAAAGAAATCCAAGAGTCAGACCTGAGCACGCAAAGTTGCAGTGGACCATCGACAATACAAATCCACCACAACCCACTGTACGACGAAAAATCGACCACCAACGGAAGCACAAGTTCCGTCGACCAAAACTCCGTAGGCTCGACTATATCAACAACCCCACCACTTTCACCACCACCCACACCCCCACCTCTGCTGGTGTCAGAGAGCAGTGATAGTGATTCAGACATGGGTCACGAATCTGCTCACATTCCTCTCTATGAGGGGGATGAAGACCCCAGACAACATTGGTTCGTCTGTGAGTTGACCTGGGAAGCAAACCAGGTGACGGATGAAGAACGACAAATGGCTCAGTTCACAGGGGCCCTAAGGAAACGAGCCCTAAAATGGTTCATGACATTCTCAGAAAGGACACCCAAAGCAACAAAAGCTAAGATAAAGGCACAGTTCTTATCCTTTTTTAAAACCCCAGACGCCAAGCACCTGGCCACCAAAAAGCTTAAAACAACACAACAGAAGCCAGGAGAGACAGTCCGTGACTATGACAAACGCTAGAAGGACCTATTAAGCCAATTAGATTATGTTATTGATGAGAAATTACTAATTCAATGGTTCCTTGCAGGATTATCACAGAAAGTTCACCGACATATCAGTCTGGAAACATTCAAGACATATAAAGATGTGCTGACCAAAGCTCTGCAGGTCGATATGGATGAAGATATACCTGCATATCCGACAGACCACCGATTAGAGGAACAGCTAGAAAATGTGTAGAATTCTTTAAAAGAACTGACCCTTAAAAATCAGGAAATCTAGTGTACCAACTGCTCGACGGCCAGCCATTCAAAAGATAATTGTCGACAGCAGTATAGCCGACAAGACGTCTGTTTCGTACAAACTACAGCGTTTTGCGACATTTGCCAGGAGCGTGGAGACCATTCTACAGCCGATTGTCCGTATAACATGAAGAATGGAAAGGCTTCCTGGTGCGCCATCTGTGAGACAAAAAGTCACAACACGGCCGACTATCAACTAAACCTGAAAAACAGACAGAACTATCAGGCGGTCTACCAAACGAATGCAGTAACGCAGAACAATGAGCAAAGCAATACAAACAACCAGAGCGGGCAAGGACACGACGGCCGATGATATGAACTCAGGTACGACAATCGACGACAAAGATATGAAGGAAGAGGTCGCTTCGTCGGGATATACGAACTCGTTGACCCACCCAATGCTTCAATTGCTATAAAGAGGGGCACCGATGCGCAGAATGTCCGTACAAAGACAGAACTGACCTTAAATTTTGTACACATTGTGGAGTAAGCGATCACTCCTTAGAGTATTGTCCTACTATGTTAGAAAAAATCAATAATAAAAAGAATGTTAATGTCTTGTCTTGTGTCCAGAAGCATGATGTAATACCCACTAAAAACTTGCAAATTGTCACTCGACAAGGCACAAAGACAGGGCCTGATAACCCTCAGATAAGCAAAATTAAAAATACAAACACATATCCTGACCCTAGCAAAGAATCCCAAACATATCAAGAAGCCACACACATATTTCATGATATTACACGACATGAAGACCTAGTTAACAGTCGACCTGACACAGTACATCAATTAATCCAGCTAGCTCAATCAGACAAATCAGTTGCTCAATTCATCAACTTGTTGCACACACTAAAAGGCATCCACATTGAAAAACAAACTAAGAACATTTGCAGCTTAAACCAAAAAGACAAAAACGATGTCAACCCACTTGTCGACCTGGAAATCAAAGGTTACCACATCCGCCAGGTAGTGCTCGATTTCGGGTCTCAAGTAAATATTATGACCAGGAATACATGGGAACAGATGGGTAAACCTCGACTCTATGAGTCAGGAATATATCTAAAACTAGCCGACCAAGGCCTCATTGAACCCATTGGGGTTTGGAGAGATGTCGACACAACCATTAAGGGAATCTCGACCAAGGTTGATTTTGAAATTATCGACCCGAAGGAAGGTTCTATCTCTTTCCTAGCCCTAGTAGGTCGACCTTGGGGATGAAAGATGAAAGCATCTATATCCCTAGACAAGGAAAGAATCAATCTCAAAGGAAATGGTCAAAAGGTCATTGTCCCCATTCATCCTTCCCAAGGACAACCTTGGACTGAGACAATTGATGAGGAAGTTGATGTCAGATAACTGTACCAGATCCACAACAATCTGGACTATATAGAACCAAACATCCATGGGGAACTTCACTTAGGTGACCAAGACTCAATTGGGTATAACTCAGATGCTGAATTATATGACTGGGAAATGGAAAATTATGAAACACAAGCAAGAGGGTGCTGGACTATCCAAAAAGTATAGAAAAAACCCACCCGACAGTGCTTTGTAATCTCAATTATCCCCAAAATCTTTGAAAAGAGACTCAGAGAACGCCCTACCTTACAACCGACCAACGTACACACCACACAACAACCAAGGTATAAAGAGAGGGAATCCCCAGTCATGCATGTCAAACTAGTATCTAAAAACATTGGAGAACATGGCCGACTTCAAAGCTTAGTGGAAACATTCACAGGTCAAGCAGCTAGATGGTGGGACACCCATCAAACAAAACTACAGACCTGGACTACTGCTTCAACTTACTTTGTCGAACGGTTCGGTGGCAAGAAGTTAACCTCTCAAGCACATATCCCTATCTTCACCCAAGGCCAAAACCCAGAAGAACACATCAACACTTGTGAAAAAGAGTGGATAAGACTTGGACATAAGGATGAAAGAGCCTGGCCACACTTGTTCCCGTCAACCCTCGACGACTTACCCAGTAAGTGGTATAAGATGGAAGAAGCTAGAGGAGAAACCTTCTTCTGGCATGAACTAAGGGAAAATTTCATTAAAGACTTCAAGTTTGGACCTCAAAATGAACAATTAACCAAGCCAACAACACAAATCAAACACTTTCTCCAACCGACTGAAAAACTACCCTATCAAAACCATCGACAGATCCAGAACTGTAACATCATACACACCGAATCAAAAGTCGAGTCGACCCGGTTACAGTTAGAGAATGAACAAACAGAAGGAAAGAGCTTCAGGTGGAAATCCAACCATGCTGAAACTACAAAACCTATCTATTCAATTCTAAGGGTCGCGACCAACAACAAACCAGACATCGACAGAATGACTGCAGTCGACTTCCCTGCTACATTCTCACAATTCACAGAAGGAAGTCGACCGATCAACGAAGCAAAAGCGCCAGAGTGGTTAGATGCCAAAGTGAAAACTAAGGAGGTCGACATTTCAAATGACGACCGTCCAAAAATAGCTAAGATTGGTGACTACTGGAACGAACACCAAACCACCGAAATAGTAACCTTACTTAAAGAATTCCAGGATGTATTTGCCAGAGACTATAAAGACCTCAAAGGTTTAGTCCAGGAAATGGGTGAAATGAAAATAGATACAAAACCTGATGTCCGACCTGTCAAGAAAAGACCTTATAAACTAGCTCACAAGTACAAGGAGATAGTTAAGAAGGAAATCAACAACATGTTAGCAGCAAGGATCATTTACCCTATAGACCAGTCGAAATGGGCAAGTCCCATGGTCGTTCAGCCTAAGAAACATGACCCGACCAGGTTAAGAATTTGTTTCGACTTTAGGGAGCTCAACAAAGTCACACTCACAGATCCATTCTCCACACCCTATGCTGATGAAATCTTGAATGAAGTTGCAAGCCATGAATGTTACTCATTTACAGATGGATTTTCAGGCTACAATCAAGTACCCATAGCAAAAGAGGATCAAAAGAAAACAACATTTGTATGTGAATTTGGGTCCTTTTCCTACAGAGTTATGCCTTTTGGGTTGAAGAATGCACCTGCAGTATTCTCTCGAATTGTTGTCAAAACATTCCAAGAGTATATCTATAAGACCATGGCAGTATACTTCAACGACTGGACAATCTACTCCACTCTGAAGGATCACTACACATGGCTCCGACTTATGCTGGAAAGATGTCAACAGATTCAACTTTCCCTGAATATTAAGAAATTTTTCTTTATGACTCCCATAGGCATACTCCTAGGACATATTGTCTGTAAAGAAGGCATCAAGGTCCACTTTGCTAAGATTAAAATTATTCTCGACCTAAAACCTCCTATAAACACTAAACAAGTCAGGGTGTTACTTGGCCATACAAGGTATTATAAGAAATTCATCAGACACTATTCAAATATGACTTACCCTCTGGAAGAATTACTAAAGGACGATATAGAGTTTAAATGGACAGAAGAATGCCAGATCTCTTTCGACAAATTGAAAAGAAAACTGGTCGAAGCACCCATACTCAAATTCCCAAACTGGTCGACCAAATTTCATGTGCATATCGATGCATCCGGAATAGCAATAGGTGCAATCCTAACACAACCAGGGGATGATGGGATGGACTACCCTATCGTATACAGTAGTCGAAAACTAAATAAGGCTGAAAGAAACTATTCGACCATCGAAAGAGAAGCCCTAGGTATGGTCTTTGCCCTTCAAAAGTATCGACATTACCTTCTAGCCAACCCCTTCATATTTTACACCAACCATCAAGGCTTGAAGTATCTTGTTAATAAACCCCTTCATCATGGAAGAATATGTCAATGGCTGCTTCTCTTCCAAGAGTTCGAATTCGAATTCGTTGTCCGACCAGGGAAGCTAAATGTCAGACCCGACCATCTATCCCGTATCGACACAGGGGAGGACCCGACTGGAGTCGACGACGATTTGCCAAACGCACATCTATTTCGTATAGAAGCAGTCCCAGAAGAACTAGAAGAAATTGCTTAGTTCTTAGAGACAGGCCAGGCACCAGAAGGTCTGAACACTAAGAAAAAACAAATCTTAGCTATGAAGGTTGCCCCTTACAGCCTCATTAATGGATTTCTATACAAAATGGGGTTAGATGAAATTCTCAGACGATGTGTACTCGACCATGAACGAGACCAAATCATGCATGAAGCACACTATGGACCTACAGGAGGACATTTCCAAGCAGACACAACTGCCAATAAAATCCAACAGTCAAGGCTATGGTGGCTGACACTCCACAGAGATTGCAAAAACTTTGTTAGTCGATGTGACAGATGCCAATGACTTGGTCGACCTCTGCTGAGCATAGAAATTCCCTTGATATTCATAAACCCTAGTCTCACATTTGAAATTTGGGCTATAGACTTCATAGGACCATTCCCTATCCCAGCCAAACGATCAGGTGCAGGATATATCATCACTGCAGTGGAGTATGTCACTAAATGGGCAGAAGCTGAACATGTCGATACATGTTCAAGTGAGGTGATCTGTGAGATTACAACAGCATGCGAGTCGGTGCAGAAGAGGCACGCAAACCGAGGTGGCTCTCGGACAGAGGTCAAGAGAGCTGTGTATGAGTTGTGGTTGATGGAATTGACTACATGTGATGTGAGTGCAAGTTCGAAGGCATTTATATGCAAAATAAATGCAAAGGAAATGATCTATTCTCTGGACGATGGTTTGGAGATCGGCATAATGTGTGGTGGACGGATTAGACAGCTATATGCTAAAAATCAAAATGATGTGCCTTATGGGCAGTGGCCTGGGAACTCGCATGAGTGGTGGTAGGCAAGCGTGATGCAACTACAGGTTTGAAGACACTTGCATCACAATGTTGTGGCTCGTAAATCGAGGTAAATTCCAGGAAGTGGTACTGAAAATTACTTGTTAAACATGAGATGATGGTCTCATAAGGATATAGAGGATGAAATTTGAGCCCAAAGGTGTGAGAGGTGTCTCGAACAGGTTTCGGGTGACTTTGGATTAGTAGATAATGGTGCTACCCCTGTCTTGTGGTAAAAAACATTGAAAAACAAAAAAAGGAAAATCAAGCAATTCATTTGTGATGTTAAGTGTAAAATCTCTTGAGGTAGAGCCTGTTGCGAGGATTCTCCAAGAGTTTTCCATCAGAGTCAGTAAGGGTGTATGCCCCTTTTTTGATGAAAGGATGAATGACATATGGTCCATACCACATTGACTTGAACTTTCCTTTGCCCAACTTATCATTAAGTTGGCCATAGACTAGAACCATATAGCCTTCGCTGAAGGTGTGAGGGTGGACATGGGAGTCATAATGGGCCTTGGACCATGTTTTTGCTGCTTCGATGGATTGGAGGGAAGCTCATTGGTCTTGTATGGTTTTCTCTAGTTGGAGTCGTCGTTCCTCCAAAGGGGAAGTATCATGGGGAGGAGTTCTACGGCGAGGCAGAGTGATGGTATCTGACACTCTATAGGGTGTACTGATTCAATGCCATGTACTAGGCAGAAGGGGGTGAAACCAGTTGTGGTTTTTGTGGATGTGCGATAAGCCCATAGGGAGGAGAACAGCATGCGATTCCAGTTGGTTTTATGGTTTCCTACCATCCTTTGGAGCATTGTTTTGATGATTTTGTTGACTTCTTCAACTTGGCCGTTGCTTTGGGGCTAGTAGGAAGACGAGTATTGGTGTTTGAACTTCAACATGGTTGAAATCTTGGTCCAAACAACATCTTCAAAGTGTGTACCATGGCTTGAGACCAACTGTTTAGGAACACCAAATCATGAAATGACATGGTTGAAGAAGAAGTGTGCTGCCATTTCACTTTTGCAATCAAATGTGGGCATGGCCTTGGCCCACTTAGTGAAGTAATCAACTGCCATAATGATGTATTTATGATTGTTGGCTGAGGGAGTGTTGATTTTCATGAAGACGATTGCCCATTTGTAGAAGGGACCGACTGTGACTACAGGGTGTAACGGTGCAGGGGGGGTTCTTGCCTTTGGGGCAAAGAGCTGATAGCTGCGACAGTGTTTGACTACCTCTATGCAATCAGTGAAGATGGAAGGCCAAAAGTAGCTGGCATGTAGAATCTTCTGGGTGGTTTCCAAACTTGAAAGATTGCCACCGCAGGCTCCAATATGACAGTCATTTAGGATGGTCTCAGCCTCATCACAGGTGAGGCAACGACGTAGGATGGTATCAATGCCTCGACGATACAAAACTTATCCAATCAGAAGATGGAGAGTGGCTTGATGTCGAATACATTGCCTGTCCTCGTAGTTTAAGTAGGCTACAAATTTCTATGTGCGTAAATATAGGAGGATATCCCCATACCATGGGTCTTCAGTGGATATGATGAATAAGAAATCACTTGGGAGGTCATCCTTTATTGGTGGTGAGGTGGTTGATGGGGGTAGGTTGGTCATGAGCACGGCTAGTGCAAGTGCCTTTGTGCTTTTTAGGGAAACAAACTCTAAGTTGAATTCTTGGAGGATGACAACCCATTTGGCCACGCGGCCTTGTAGAAGGCGGTGCTTAGGAGGTATCACATTGGGTTGGAATCAGCCACCACATGAGTATGGTTTGCAATAATATAGTAGTGCAAATTCTGAGCCAAGAAGATGACGGCGAGGGCCATTTTCTCTTCGGGTGAATATCGTAATGGGGGACCTATCAATCTCTGGTTGACGTAATAAATCATTTGCTCATGGCGAGCGTCGTTGTCTTGGACCAAGACTCCGGCGATGGCATTCTCCAAGGCCAACACATAGAGGATGAAGTCTCGGGTGAAGTTTGGTGCAGAAGCCAGGGCTTTTTTGAGTGTGTCAAACAATTCCTGTTCTTGTTGATCCCAAACAAATGGGATCTTTGTGCACAGCAGGTGTATGAATCCGTGGGCTTTGATTGCATATTCTGGCATAAAGCGGCGAAGGAAGATGGACTTTCCTTGGAGGCTCTGTATTTGATGCCAAGTTTTTGGTGAAGGGAGATTGAGGATAGCTTGAACTTTGAGGGGGTCCACCGTTATCCCATTGTGGGATACAGTGAACCCGAGCAAACGCCCTGCTAGGAAACAAAAAATACACTTTAGGGGATTCAGGCAAATTTTGTACTTGTGGCAACGTAAAAAGACTTGCAGCAAGTCATCTATATGTTGTGCTCATTTTGGTGATCGAGCGGTAAGGTCATCCAGGTAGACCAATATGATGTGGATTAGGTCATGCAAGCAGTATGTCATGGCACATTGGAATGTGGCTTCATCTTTCTTTAGGCCAAAGGGCATGACTCGATATGCAAATGTGCCCCACGGGGTTGTGAATGTAGTCTTGTAACGATCTTGTTTTCGGATCTGAATTTTGTTATATCCAGAAAAGTCATCCATGAAGGAAAAGAACTCATGTCCAGCGCATGCATCGATAATCTGATCGATCAAAGGTGTTGGGAAGTTTTCTTTGGGACATGCCCAATTCAGTTCACGAAAGTTTGTGAAAACATCGATGGTACCCTATTTTTTATTCACGGGAACGGGATTAGAAACCCAAGTGGTGTACGCAATGGGATAAATGAAGTCGGCTATGCGTAGCTTCTCAATTTCTCCTTTGACCGCGGCAGCTTTGGAAGGATGGATGGGTCATTGCTTTTGGTGCACGGGGGCCACATTAGGCCATGTGTCGATGTGGTGTTCCACAATGGATGGATCCAACCTAGGCATTTCAATGTAAGACCAGGAAAAGATGTCGTAGAGTTCTTGGAAGAGAGCTTGGTAGGCAGTGACTTCTTTTAAGGAGCAGGATGCCCCCAGCTTGATTTCTTCAACAACCTCGGGATTGGTTGAGATGTTGATTTTGATGGTTGGCAAGATGTTAGCCATGTTCCCTTATTCGAAGGCATCTGGTGCCAAAATGGGGTTTTTGAACCAGTTGACTTTCCCATGAATGAAATCTTTGGTTTCCATGGAAAACTGGTCATACTGTGACACAGGTTCTTCGGGGAGGAAGAATGAGCGATGGTGCATGTCGTCCCATGGGTATTCTAGGGTGGTTAAGGCTTCAAGTATCTCCTCATCATTGTGGAAGAAATGAAGAGACAAGTCTAATGGACCGTCTGTAATGGTGGAGACAAGAGGGTCTGTAGAACTGGATGTCATGTAAATGGACATGGTGTCTAAAGAAGGAGGTGGGGGGTGAACGTCTTTTATCAAAGTGATCTCAGATTCAAGGGAATGTTGTCTAAGGTTGGCTAGAGCCATTGAAAACTCAGACAAGTCTTGGCAGTGGTGACAATAGTGTCCATACAATCTGCAGAGGGTGCAAGCATGGTTTGTTCTCAATGACTTGTTTCTCACTATTGGTTCGCTTGGAAGTTAAACTATGGGGAGGTTTTCTGTTGTATCCATGGAATCCAAATGCACGTGGATTATAGGAATCTCAGGGCAGTTTTGAGTTGGATGGCACTGTTCTTCGCAAATGGCACAAGGCGGGATCTGTCGAGGTTCAGTAGTAGCTTTCATGTTCTTACCCCTGGCCCTTTTTGGGTGGGGCGGTGCGCGTGCGCGTGCAGTGGTTGGTCTTTGCGGGCCGAGTGGAGGATCAGATTTAACCACAATAGGTTGCATAGGGGTTAAGCTTACCTGGGGCATTGGTGGTTGAGTCAGTGGATCAAGATACCACACAGGAATTCCCAATGTAAAGTTGGGTAAGTTTAAGGTGGCCATTACTAGCTTTCCTATGACACTAGGCAAGGGAAAGAGGAAGGGAATTGTGTGGAGTGGGGAGGAGCCCAGATAACTCCCTGATGGTTGCATGTGGGATGAGGTTGTGGTGGTGGCTACGCATACTTCTACAGCTGTGAATGATGCTATGGCTGCTGGTGATGTTGCAACTACGGATGGTGTTGCGACTGCAGATGGTGTTGTGACTGCGAATGGTGTTGTGGTTGCGGTAATGGCTGTGGCTGTGTTTGATATTTGGGTGCAATGGTGCTGAATAAGAGTATGCACAAATCCACAGTCTCATTTGGTGTATGTGGTGGTGACACTAAGGGGAAAGAAGTCGTCATGGTGGTATCGGTAAACAACCCAAGACCCACATTCAACAATGGGGAGGCTGTTATGTTGTCAACCATGGTGTTGACTACAGGGATAACATTGGCAGGTGCGGTTATCCCTTGTGAATCGATGGTGTTGATCATAGGGATAATGTTGGTGAGTGTCGTTAGTCCTTGCGGATTGTGATAAGTTAGTTGGTCAATCGTCACGATTTTCCCTTCGTGGGGGGACATCATGAGATTGAAAATAGTTGATGCTACGACTCTCATGGCGTACATATAACTTCTTCCGAGGAGAAAGTTATAGTCCAATTGAGCATTGACAACCTATATTTCAATCAGTATTTTCTTATTGGTTAATGTGATGGGGACATGGGGGAGGATTCCTTGGGCTTTAGTGGGATGGCCATCATAATCCTGTAGAGTAGTAGATGATGGTTGCAGAATTGGGGATCCAAGTTTTTGCCAGTGTCAAAACCCCATATTTTCCGAAAAATTTAAAATTTTTAAATATACAAAACATTAACGTAAAGCAGTTAAGTAACATTAATTAGTTATGTGTTAACAACTTGCTATTAAATTCATCAGTTGGTTATGTTTAGTTATAGAACAGATCTTTCAGCTTACTGAATTTTGTTCCTTTTGTGACCATAAGGTGAACTATTGTGCATAACTAGGCTTACTTAGCTTTCGAGCTAACGCAACGGTTTCCACTTTTCTTACAGATGTACAGGTAAGAGGTTGTGGCACAGCACTTCATAATTCTAGAGTATTTACTATAAGTTCGTCGTAAGAGAAAAAGCTCGAAAGAAAGTAAGAGACAAAACATTTCAACTTATGTTAAGGTATATTCAAACTGTTTCTTTCTAGCAAAATAAATTATGTTCCTTTTGATTTATCATCTTCTTTATTCTATTACAGTTGCAATTTATACAAAAGTATCTTATGATTCTTTAAAAGAAATCAAAGTAGAGAAACAAAATTATAAAACCTATAATAAGAATCCATATGTAAGCAAGCATTCCAAGTCAAGTGAAAACTGATAAGGGGTATCCTGTATTACTTCAAGGGTTTTAGTCTATCTTTTCCTAGTCCTCATTTATTATTGAGGATATCCCTTTAAGTAAACACATTGTCTCCACATGGTAAATACTACCTCCTTGTCTTTAGTAACTTGTACTACAAATGCTATTTTAATCTTTGTAAATAATCATTTAAAAGATTACAAGTAGAAGGGAAATTATATCTAGCTTTCTACCATCATGCCTTCCTTTATGAACTTCTAAACTATGCTAGTAATAAAGGAATATAGCTTATAGAAGCTAGAAATCATTAAACAGTTCTATAATACTTATCATGGCCTTGAGTTTGGAATTAAAGATAAGACTATCCATTTTCCAAGGTGATTTTCATACTATTAAAAAGTTATTACTTCAAACAAAGGATAGTTTCCAAGGCTAAAGGCAACACTATAATATAACCTAAAGATTATATAGTTTGCACTAATTAACAATCTAAGGTCTTATGCTATTATTCTTTTTATTTATTAGAAAACTTAAGGCAATTTATAACATAAAGGGATAGTTTGTGTTAAACTTGCACCAAGGTTATCTTCATACACACTATAACATTCGATACTACCCTCCAAAGTATAAAAGCTATATTAACAAGGTCAATATTTCAAAACGAAAGCTTTCCAACCATCAAGCTTATAATTACTATGTTGTCGATATTAGGTTTTAATATTGTTTCCAATGATTAGAGGAATAGGGTGGAGAATAATGACATATATCATTTGCATGCAGCGTTGATCGTTGACCCTTGCGCTATGAATTTGGATAAATTGTGATTATTCGAATGATTTGGAAAACCATTCCTCCATCGAAAAATGTTGGTTGACTATGCAACCAAACCCACTCTGCGTTGATAAATTTAACCGCTAACGTGGCAATACTCCAGCCATGCACTGCGTGGATATAAGGTTTGTTTGTTAACCCTACCTTTCATTTTCTCCATCTTCCCCGGCGCTGGTCACTATGCGACGGTGCTGTGCACTTCTGCGTGGCCTCTCTGCTGTAAGTAAACTCTGGCTCGGCCTCTAATAGTGGTTTGTTCTACACATTGCAAAGTGAGGTTCAGTCCCTCGTTCCTCCTTTATACTCTTCTCTGCCATACTGAACCGAACCCTCGCCAGCTACTAACTCCTCCCTCCGGGGTTTTGATTGTTGCTGCTACTGTATTTGAACTCTGTGCAACGTTTGAGAGTTATTCTTTCATTTACCTCCTGGCAGTAGTGTTACCTCCCTACACTATTAGTTGGGTCATAGTTGCCAACGGTTGTGCTTCCTCGAACGAGCAGGTAAGAATAAAAATTTAAAAACCTTGCTTACTGTTTGTCTTAAGTTGTAGGTTTCTTTACACAGGTTACAGCATTCTAACGTAGGGTTTAATCCTTGTGAATGCAGGTTTGTAAACTCCACGTGCGCAGTTGTGGTAAGAAGACTGGGGCAACGGCTGCAAATCTGGTAAGCCTAGTTACACCATGGCTAGTCCTCCTTATGGTTTTCAGTTGGAACCTTCAAGGGTTGGCTTAAGAAGCCTGAAACCCTCATTGCTTCATTCTGGTCTTAAGACTACTGGTTAAAAGTATTAACAGATGAAACCCTTCACGCGATGTGAGGGTGTCACGGCTTAGGCCGGGGTTGTAAATATTAGCTGTCTTTTTATGCTTTAAGTGTTGTAATTAGAAAACTAGGCTGCAAGCCTGTTTGCGAAGAGTTTAAGACCTCAACTTCGACTTCTTGTCTTATTGTATAATTTTGATTTTGGAAAACGCTGGGTGTTTTCGCCCACAGTCTACAATATAATATAACTTATTGTCTCTCTTCTGTAGCTTTTGTTGTATTACTGTATTTATTTTTATTTTACGATCTGTGTATGCAATGTATATAAAAAGGATATACATGATTATGACAGCCTTGTAGTGTTGATTTATAATGCGGTCGTAAGTAAATTATTGTTTTAAATTTATAATTATTATTTTATTTGCATAAACTGAAATTTATAGGGTTTAAACCCTAATTTTACAATGTGAGAATCATTACTGTTTCTTAATTTGATAATATGTATTTACTTACAATTCCTGTTTGTATCTATGAGTAAATCAATGATTATTACCCTATTGATTAAGCTCGATGTACGAGCAATCTAAAGTTCTGTTATTTACCTTTAATTTTAATTATGCAACTGAGTTATTTTATTAAAGATAAATTCTTTTATAAAGTTGCTATCAGGGTTATACCTTGGTTTACTTGTTAAGAAATCTTGTTAAGTAAAAATATTATAGGGTTTATACCCTTAAGCCATATAGGTTCTTATATTTTGTTTTTAATTTATTTTAACAAGGTTTCTTGGAAAAGTCTAGTTAACCTGTAGAACAGGGTATTTTTAATTCAGGTTTGTAACTTAAATAATTTTGTCAGTCCTTAAGTTTTGAAAGTATAATATCTTTATGTTAGATAATATAAAAGTATAATATTATTATAACCATAATACTTACTAATACTAAATAATAGTCCTGTCTTTATTGGAGTATTAGATTCTCTATATGTATAACTTTGTTTATTTTATAGCATAAGGAAGATAGCATTATGTTGTTTGCTTCTTGTAGTGATATGCAGTTACTTAAAGAGTTTTGAAAATAATAACTTTGTCTGTTAAACTATAATATTACTTAAGAAAATAAAAATAAAGCGAATAATACTTCTTATGATCTATCTTATGTAACTATATATATATAGTAGCATACATTTAAAACCCGTACAAGATAGGGTTACCATTCTAAATAATGTTAGAAAATTGGTTTAACCAGAAAAGGAAAAGTAAAGGAAAGATAACATAAATGAAATACATCGGTTTTGAATAGCTTGCTTGATTATAGAGTTTAAAATTACATTTATTTACTTCTAGATTCAGTACTGTTACTTGAACATAACCAGTTAAGTTATTCTTAAACTAGAAGGAAGAAAATAGTAATGTTTTCGATACAGTACAATATTTTAAAGTATCCTTCCTCTATCTGCTTCGATAATAAAACTACTGAAACGATTACTGTATAAAAACTAGTTTTATCTGTAAACATGATCAGCTATCAGTAAACAAACATTCTTTCTGATGAAATATAAGGAAGCAAAGGTCTAATTTATAATCTCATCATACATCTTTCTATAATTTCTACCTCTGTGCTGGAGTACGGTCTGGTAACCCGAATGTGGAAAAACACAGCAGGTCTTTATTTTTCATCTACAGTTCAACTACTGATAAACTAGAACAATTACATCACTAACTAGCTAATTCTTCTGTCAAATAATACAAGCATAACATTCATCCATTCACATATATTAAAACAGAAATAGATAAATGAGAGAACCTACTTAAGCTTTGGACAACAACAGCAATGGGAGGCCGTTCCTCCCTACCAACTCCTGGAGAGCGCTCAGACAATGACTTCTCAGGACCCCCGAGCTTGCTCCGGTCTCCCTGGCTGGAACTAAGTGCAGCAATGTCAAATACCAGTCCTCAAACTCAGTATGAATCCAGAACTTATCAATAAGTTCTCCCAGCTAAAAGCTGTAATAAAATCAAGTTACTGCAGCAATCCACTCAGAACACTTCCTTACTCTTTTCCCTCTTTCCTCAATGAAATTCCTGAATAACATTCAGCTAAATGAATTCTCTCTGGAAAATTATCTGAGCAGCCTCAGCTCTCTTCATTGAGTACTTTTAAAAGATTGCCTAGGTCTTTTTTGGGTTAACTATCATTTAATGAGCCACCTGCTCTGATCCCACTTTCTTGGGGAATCATGACCCCAAATGTAGGGAAGTTGCCACCTGCAACTTAGGAAGTGTTTGAGGATGCTGCCACTTGTCTTTTGCCTTCCACCTAGTTCCATCCACCAGTTTGACCAGTAACCTCTTTTTAGCAGCTCTCCCATGTTGTTGTCTCCACAATTTATTTATTAATAATAAAAATATTATGAATTACATTCCAATTCTGTTGACTCTGCTGAGTCATCAATTCCTACTTAGCATCAAATTTAGTATAATGTCTCAGGAATATAATTAAAACAATTTATATAATTTTACAAAATTGGGGTATGTGACAGCCAGACTAGGGTAGACATAACGGATGAGGATGCCCCCTCATCCACTATGCACCGGTGCATGACCAAATTCTGGATAGACACCAGGATTTGGAAGGCAATGGTTGATGGCATCTGCAGTTCTCCATTCTTTATGTCGAATGTGATCAAATTGGAGTCAGAGGGGTCTACAACACCAAGGGCGACTAGTAAGGCTTTCCGCTGTGTTGGGAAAGTTTTGAGTACCTCAAGAGTAGACATGGTGGTAGGTGTTTGGGACAAATCATCCATGATGTTGTAGCTGACAATGGCTCTAGCCGTGGCATTGTTGGCAACCCGACGTATGGGGGGGCGCGGGAAAGGGGGTAACTGAAGAGGTGCATTGGTTGTTTTGGACGTAGATGTTGCTGATGTGTCAGCGGGTTCATTGTTGGTTCCGTATTGATTCAGTCTGGTCTGTAAATTTACCTCTTTAGTTGTCATAGCTAGTAGGTGGTGAACACCTATTTCTGCCATCAGAGGTGCCCCCGGGGCATTGGGATTAGGTTGGGGAGGAGGTGCAATTGCCACTAGTCCTTGGACTAGTAATGGGTTTTGGAGCACCATAGGAGGAGATCTTGGTGGTTTCGGGTTAGGTTGGGATTGGTTTGTTGTATTGGTGGCATGTTGAACCTCCTTCATAATGGCTTGCTTAGCACAACCCATGAAGGAACACTCGTATGTGTAGTTCCCGTAGACCTCACATAGTGTGCAAGATTGGTTTGTACGCAACTGAGTGTTGTGTCTCAGTGCATTTAGTCGTTGGGGATTTTGGGTTGACTGGTTTTTCGCAGAATTATTGGGAGGATTTGGTTGTTGACCCCCTCCCTGCGATTGGTTGTTGCCTTGGCTCCAAGCTCATTTATTCCTGGCTTGCCCTTGTTGGTTATTGGGGTCTGGCTAGTTGGGATGATTTTGTTGCGCACACACCTATCCCAATGGAGTAGGTGGAGCTTGGGCGGGGGCTTGAGAGGCTTGTATAGGTGGTGCATAGTATACTTGGAGGGAAGGTGTCACAAATGTGGGCATTTGTCTCGTATATTGCTGTGCCAGCCAATCTAATGCCTGGGCCTACTATGGTGGTGCGGGTTGTGCATAAGAAGTTGTGGCTCCGGACTGGGACATCATTCTTGCATAGTCTAGAGTTTGGTTTTGGTAGGAAACACTAAGGGTGTTGCTTGGTTGTGGTGGTATTGCAGGTGGTGTCAGATGGTGCTGTGGTTGGTGGGAGACAGAACCTATGATGCCATCTACGGCATGAGATGCCCCCAGTGCATCCTTGTAGGAGGTGCCTACATGAGGAGTGTCTGGAATGACAGTGTAAAGGTATCTAGATTGTCCGTATGTCAAATCAAATTGTCAGGATATCAAGATGGCCTCCTCTTCGTATTGGGGACATTTGGATGTGACGTCCTTTGCTATAGGTGGTAGCAAAGTTTTTAGGAACCAAACTAGGAAGATCTTGTCATCAAGTTGAATCTTGCACAAAATACGACGTCGCCGCCACTCATGGATGTGGTCGGTTATGTGGGTCGCATTATTCTGGCTGCAAGATAGCAAGATCTCCACGCCTTCATCATATCTAACGGGGAGTTAGAAATATTGCAGGAACATGAAAGCCAAGGAGTTAAAATCCAAGTACTTGGCTTGTGGTAGCGCAATGTACCACTTGGCTGTAGCACCTATGAGGGTGCATTGGAACAATCTGAGCATGATTGAATCATCTACAATATTGTTTTATGAGCACCATAGGTGAAAGGTCATGATGTGGTTTTGGGGGCACTCCCCTGCCTTCCCTTCGAACTTGGGAATGTCAGAGGGAAGTTTGGTTGGCATGGGAGGCCAAAACTTTGATGGCAGATAGGGTAATTTGTTAACTGGGCCAAGTCAAGCAAGTTGAGACATGCCATGAAAGGAAGGTTTGACCCAAGGTTGATGTGAGATGGGGCAGCAATGGTGGTGGGGTTTGCAGGGACATGATGCAACTACATAACTGGGGGTATTTGTGGCACCATTGTGGATGGGCCACTGCCCCTAGGTGTGGTGAATAGAACTGTGTGAGTGGAAGGGCCATTTCCCCCATGTTTGACAGGAGGGGCAGTGTAGGTGGAAGGGCCACTGCCCCCAAGAATGCCAAGTGGGACAGTGTGGGTGGAAGGGACACTTCACCCATGTGTTATAGGTGGGACAACTTGACTGGTAAATATGGGTGGTGGTAGTTGGCTTATGATGGTTTGCATGACTGTGTTGGGGCCACCTGCAGGGGTGGTGGTGGTGGTGTGGGGTGTGGACATGGGTCCACTACCAATCACTAAGCCGAAAAGTGGATCTAGGTTTGCACTAGCCATGGGTCTTGATGGTGCAGTATGCAGTTCTTGCTCAGATTGGTATGATTTGGAGTTTGAATCAGAGGCTGTGTGGCCTTTTGATAGTGTAGAGGGTCATCGAGAATGGTCTCGACAGTGTTGGTTCAAGGACCCGAACGGTGGTGGATCGCCTCTCAGGCGTGAGGAAGAACATTGGGGATCAATTATGTCTGATTTGTATGTCAAGTGGTGAAATATGGTGATGATTTTTGGACCCCAGTTTTAATGGCTTCCTATTGGCTTTAGGTGGTCACTCGGCCACCAAGACTACCAAAAGACAGTGCTTGTATTTTCCCTCATAGGAGTGCTAGTCAATCGGTGGGGGTTGTTTCTCGTTTCGCTTGGAAATTCCTCTCAGCGACTAGATGCTTTGGGGTTCCTGTGGTACTCCTCACAATGAGTTTTTGGGCTAAGCCAAAGTACTTCCCATGGTTAAGGAAGTCAGGAATTATGTCCTCAAAGGCTGCAGATGTTTGACTTAGTGTAAATTATATATTTTAATGGCTTGCTCAGCGTCATGAACGGAGTTTGGTTGTTTTTTATGGTATGGTTTGTCTGCATGTCCTTTTGTCTTTCTGTTATATTTAGTGGTTGTTTGAATGGTTTATGAATATTCCGCAGAGTTCAAAACATTGTTGATGAAAGCAGTAAATGATAAACAGAAATTTAAACATGTACCATATCTTAATCTGAACTATGATAGCCTGACTAGGTGACTTCCTTACGCCTGTATTTCTCTTCAACCCAGAAAGGGTGTTGGGCTCTCAACACAATGGGACTAATCCCATCCATAGATCCTTAGGTCACTCTCTGGATGCAAGGTCGGTCAATAGGGAGGATGTTGAGTGCTGTGAGGCCCCTTGGGCCTACTACCCCCTCTACCTTCCAAGTCACCCATTTTTAGTGGTTTTGAAAAATGACAGGTGAAGTGCCTATTACTATACGAGCTTCACCCTTCGTCTTATCCCATAATATCCTGAAGGGTGATGACTGGGTAGAGGAGGAAGGGCTGGTCAATATGTTAATTTTAACTTAAAAACTTGAAACCTACAGTAATGTTTTGACTGAAGCTTTAAACAAATTCATTAATCAATTAGCCATTTAGTTTAACAATGATTTACACATGATGTAATAAAAGAAACATGTGCTGAAAGGCAATAGACATAGATTTAATGGACAAAGGTGGCTGATCCACACTGACAGTCTCTAATGTTTGAATATCCGAATCTAAGAGACAGATCGCTCTTTTTAGGTCAAATGTGGCAAGGGGGTCGACAAATTTTCCCCAAAATAGGCGAGGGGGTCACTCAGAAACTGCAGACAAAGGCGGCCTGACTTCTTGGGTGAATTCGCACCTTTCGGGCCTAAATGAGAAACCTGACCGCACCTTTAGGGCCTAAATGAGTGACCTGGTCACACCTTTCAACCCAATAAGGGTGACCTACTCTGAAAGGTAAAAACTCTCTGAACCTGAGCCAGATCCGGCCGATAGTAACCTGTACTATGCCTAAATGGGCTCGGTTTGGCCTTGAGGAGGCTCGGCAGTAACTAAAAATGTAGGAAAACATAGATCTAATGTAGATTTGACAGAAAACTAAACTAGGGCAAATAAAACTAAAATGAAGAAATAAAACCTAGGGATCCTGTGGGATAGAACTGGTATGGTCGCCAATTATGTAGTAGGGATTTCACCCTAGCTACAGAGCAGGAACAACTTCCTTCCATCTATAAGACAGAAGGGTATGGTTCCTGTGAGAATGGGAGAACTGAAAGAAAATGAACAGAAATAGAATGAAAAAAATGAAACCCCTCTGCACACAAGGTTAGGGTTAATCTCCAAGACCCTGCATAAAATTGTTAGAAAACAAAAATATCTGCAAGCTATCAATGGAAACCTGTAAGAACATGTTAAGAAATAAACCAACAAGAAAATACTGTTAGAAAACTACAATCTACCAAAGTAAAACATGGAAATACAAGTATACCTTCTAGTTGGAATGGGCCACCATGACCTAGCTTGGGAGAGCACCTCTGTTGGGAGTGGGGAGCTATGGCTCCATGGAGGAATGGAGGAGAGGGAGGGTGAATGGCTTGAGAGTAAAATGGTCTCAAGGCACTCACATGGGTACCATAATGATAGGGAGTGAAGGAGTGTTTTGAGAGTGACGCCCACCCCTCTATTTATGCTTTTTATCAAGACTTTTAGGGTTGTAAGCCCCTGGTTGGGGATTTAGCCCCTGGTTGGGGCTTTAGCTCCTTTGAGGGGTTTTAGCCCCTTTTTGGAGGCTTTATCCCTTATGAGAGCTATTTTGGCTCTTTTTAGGGGTTTTTAAGCCCTTTTTCACATTTTTAAGCCTTCTTGAGGGTGTGGGGGTCAAATGGGGTCAAATGAGGGTCGTATGTAGATGTCTTTAGGTGGTGTAGGTCATGTAGAGCTCATTGTGGGATTTTTTTTGTTAACAAATTGCCCCCTGATGTGTGAGGGAAGGAGCTCATCATATGGCCAACAAACATCATAGGATTTTCTTGGGGAGAGGTGGTGCTTCCTGGGTTGGGGCATGGTAGATTTTGGTTTTTGTATTAATATGGTTCCCATCAATGGGTGAGATAAAAATAATGTGTGACATGTATATGGATAAGGTGGGAATCCCCATGCTCATAACGATGTCAAAAGAATAAGGTGATCTAAGCTCTATAATACAAGAGTCGATCATATACAACTATTGTTACAATAATGGTTGCCTCAATGAGAGGCTAGATACAATACTAATTTGAAGGACCGTTACATTGGACCCATGGCATTCTCATGGAATATTATATCTTCATGAATAACAACCTACTAGATATGGAATGGTAGATAGCTGTAGGGACTCACTGACTGAGAGTCAGAGTCTATGTGGTACAAATATGTTACATCAATCATAAATCTATATAGAAACACTGATGAGGCTTCTGAACACTATCTCCAATGCAACCTGAAATCATAAGGGACATGAACCTGTTTAGGTCCCTTGAATAGACTCATCAACATGCTAGACTTAGGTAACATCTGGGGCCTTCGACCAAATACTGCATGGACCAATACCCTGTATGAATCTCAACAATGCAATGATGTAGCTGGAGTCGAGCACGTGAGAAACAACCATCCCGAGAGGCACTAAGGACTCTTCTCAAGTGGTCCAAGGAATTCATCAATGAGGTTAATGAAACTAGGATACAGGGAACTTTGGGTCTATCCTCTAGAATACATGTGTTGTCGTCGACAGAGGGAGACCTGCCCCTGGTCAAGGAAATGGTGTTTCCTTAAGCAGAAGCGTGAGGGAGATAACCAAAAGATGTGAGGAAATCTGAGGACTTACCCACTGAATGGGGGGGGGGGGGGGGGGGGGGGGGAAGGAGTTGAACAGGGGCAGAGAGAGTTTAATGGACTCAAACTTCCTTTGTTCATAGTATGACGGCAGGGCGGACCAAGAAGCAAATGAAACTGACTCATGGGAAAGGGATCATGGCTGTAATACTAGGAATGTCACTCTAGATGGGAAATACTTGGAGGAGGTAGACACTTTTGATATTGTTAGGATCCAAGGAAGACACATCGCAAAGTACTATGAACAAAGGTGACCCAAAGTGGGAATGCTGCCAAACTGTTATCTGTGGGGTGGTGTCTAGAGACACCATTGTGGTACAATCTCGTGGATTTTTGGCGAGCCTGAGAAAGTAAATGCTCGATGGTGCTTTCAATTTTAGAGAGTCAGAAAGCATGAAGAAGACTCCAATGGGCGCTCTTTTTCATTTGTAGTCTCCTGTGTCTGAAAAAGGATAAAAGTATACACAAGAGAGCTCGCCCATCCTTTAGGGGATGGGAGACTTCTTTACTGTTTGTAATCCAATTAGGCCAGAAAAGGTTAAACCTATACTGACTGGATGGTCATTCAGATACTTTTACAAGCATGAACGAAACCAAGTTTGCTCACCAATATTTTCTTGATGAGAAGGACGGAAAAAATCTTAACAACAACCCGTGGTGAGATTTTTCGTAAAGTTCGGCCCCTCTGCCCGAGAAAACATAAAAGTATGTAGAGGGGAACGATCTTTGCTTGAATGAGCCAAGGTGGTCCTTTTCATTTGATGGTCTACATAGTCCACAAAAGGATATAAACGAGATGATGTAGATGCCCTTTCCTATACTTTAACGAGTGGGAAAGGAAGCATTTGCGCTCAACCATCTTTTCATTCTTTTAGGAGTTAGAAAAGAGCTTAAAAGAAACTCTAGTATGGTCAACTGATCGAGAAGGCACTGGTGGTGCCCCTATGTTGGGATAGTGGAAAATGGTCCAAAGGTCATCCGTGTAGTATGGATGGAGAAGGTGACTCTTAATCATACCAATACATGCACGAAAAAGATTGTGGAAAAGGCACGCGAGTCAGTGCAGTAGAGGCACGCAAACCGAGGAGTCTCTTGGACAGAGTTCAGGAGAGTTATGTGTGAGTTGTGGTGGATGGACTTGACTACATGTGATGTGAGTGCAAGTCTGGAGGTAGTTATATTCCAAATACAAGCAAAGGAAATGATCCATTCTCTGGAAGATGGTCCGGAGATCTGCATAAGGTGCGGTGAACGGATTAGACAGCTATATGCTAAAAATCAAAATGATGTTCCTTACAGGCGGTGGCCTGAGAACCCGCATGAGTGGTGGTAGGAAAGCATGATGCAAGTACACGTTTGGAGACAATTGCATCACGATGTTGTGGCTCGTAAATTGAGGTAACTTCCGGGAAGTGGTTTTGAAATTTACTTGTTAAACATGAGACAATGGTCTCATAAGCATATAGAGGGTGAAATTTGAGCCCAGAGGTGTGAGAGGTGTCTCGAACAGGTTTCGGGTGACTTTGGATTACCACCTAATGGTGCTGCCCCTATCTTATGGTAAAAAACGTTAAAACAAAAAAAAAGGAAAATCAAGCGACTCATTGGTGATGTTAAGCATCAAATCTCTTGAGGTAGATCCCATTGCGAGGATTCTCCAAGAGTTGTCCATCATAGTCAATAAGGTTGTATGCCCCTTTTCCGAGGCAATGGTGGATGACGTATGGTCCGTACCACATTGACTCGAACTTTCCTTTGCCCAACTTATCATTGGCTTGGTTGTAGACTAGAACCATATCACCTTCGCTGAAGGTGCGAGGGTGGACATGGGAGTCATAATGGGCCTTGGACCGTGTTTTTGTTGCTTCAATGGCTTGGAGGGAAGCTCGTCAGTATTCTATGGTTTGCTCCAGTTGGAGATGTCGATCCTCCAAAGGGGAAGTATCAGGGAGGAGTTCTACGACGAGGCGGAGTGATGGCATCTGACACTCTAGAGGGAGTACTGATTCAATGCCATGTACTAGGCAAAAGGGGGTGAAACTGGTTGCGGTTTTCATGGATGTGCGATAATCCCATAGGGCGGAGAACAACATGTGATGCCAGTTGGTTTTATGGTTTCCTACCACCCTTTGGAGCATTGTTTTGATGATTTTGTTGACTGCTTCAACTTGGCCATTTCCCCGGGGGTAGTAGGAAGATGAGTACTGGTGTTCAAAATTCAACATGGTTGAAATCTCGATCCAAACAACGTCTTCAAAGTGTGTACCATGGTCTGAGACCAACTGTTTAGGAACACCAAATCGTGAAATGACATGGTTGAAGAAGAATTGTGACACCATTTCACTTTTGAAATCAAAAGTGGGCATGGCCTCGACCCACTTAGTGAAGTAATCAATTTCCATAATGATGTATTTATGACCATTGGCCTAGGGAGGGTTGATTGTCATGAAGTTTATTTCCCATTTGCAAAAGGGATCGACTATGACTACAGGGTGTAACGGTGCAGGGGGGGTTCTTTCCTTTGGGGTGAAGAGATGACAGCTGTAATAATGTTTGACTACCTCTATGCAATCGGTGATGTGGGATTCATCATGGCCCTCCTTTGACGAGACTATTCCTATTGAATTCGGCTCATCATCCAGGAATTAGTCTTAGAAACAAATAACAAGTACCTTGAGATCTGTATACATTATTGACAGATGCTCTCGCTTTCAACATAGGTTTACATCATTAACCTTTGATCGAAATATTCAACTGAGCATTCAACATGAAATCATCTATTCACACTCAGGAGATTGTACTAGGGTACCTTCAGAATCATTGACATCAAAGGTGATATCCCTCGCACTTGTTAACGGTTCTCACCATTGACCGGTAATCAAGTGGTTTCTACCATGCTCAACATCAAGACCTTGTAATCACATGGATAGAATCATACTTTGTGGAAGACGAGACGGAGACTGTGGGTATCTATTAAGCAATTGTTGTTTTCCCTAGGTTGCGATGGAGTATTTGTATGAGTCCTAGCATGGATTCACATTTGTATGGCTGTGGTTATGCTCAAATTTATGTCTATATGACATAGATCTACATTGTATGTCTGGTAGTTATTCCCAAGTTTGAGTCTTCTTCAGATGGATCTATGTTGTATTTTAGTAGCCATGGTTGTTCATCCCTCGCATGGATCTACTTTGTATTGGTCTGCAATCATGGTTAGGAGTCATTAGGATATGAGTCAAAGTTTTGATGTATTTCAGAAGAGTTGGGTTGATGAAAATCTCTAATCAAGAGATTTATTTCCTCAAAGTGATAACTTGTTCTTACAAAGCTTTCAACTATCCTATTCCTCTAGCCTCATGCTTTGGGGGGCGTTCTGTTACACACAATTCTCTTCATGACCATGTAATGAGAGCCAAAACATCATAAATTACCTCAAATCCTCAAAATGTGAAGTTAGACCCTGGAAAGGACTCATATTTTCACACTTGTGTCCACCACCGCCTTTTCCCTTTATGCAATGAGCATTACCCCTTTTAGTAATGCCACATGTGATTTGAAAATGAGTGGTTCCACCACCTAATCCCTTTGAGCAATAAGTGTTGCAGCTCTGGTAATGCTCTATCTCTATAGAAAAAGAGCGGTGCTTGAGTTTCAAAAGGAAAAGGCGAATATTCATGAAGCTTCTCGAAGATCAACTTCGTGGCATCATCATCCCTACCTTTTTGGACCACCTAGGCTTGAGATCCCTCTTAGTAGGATCTTCCTTCCACCTCATCCACCATTTTCTCAACCATTTATATCATCACAAGAGCTATAAGTACTAGTTCGCCCCCCATGGGTAAAGGGAGGAAAGTTATGCTACAACACCAAAGTTCTGGCCAAATCTAGGGTAAGCATAAGGAATACAAGTTCAAGCTTTGAGAACAAGACTTTGCACGAGAGGATACATCTCAACACTAAGGCATATTGGTTGTAATCTCTCTCTTTATTTGACTATGCAATAAAAAGTTTCTTTCCCACAATTCTCATTATGTTTCAATCACAGGTTTTATTATCAAACTCCTTAGTCTTTGATATAGGATAATAGATTGCTTTCGGTACTTTTGATCTTGTGTGCTTTGTGATGTGTTTTTGCAGGTAAACTATGGATATATAGAAATCTTGAAGGATGGAGCATTACACTGTGTTGCAAGTGAAAGTTTCATTCCAAACATCTACTTATCTTAGGGAAAGTACTATTTACTATTGTTACTCATTTGTTCTAGTTGTGAAGGATTCAAGCTAGGGAAACAACTCCTGTCTACAGGAGCTGAGTATTTTCAGTAATACCTACCACGATCTAAAAGAAATTTGAATGAACTTACCTTTCCCTCTTTCTAGTAAAGGTTTAATGTTGATGTATTTGTAACTTCGAAATGTATTCACTTGTAAATCTTATGTATTGTACCCCGATGTTTATTTCGGGAAGTATCTATAATGTATATGAGTCATGTCATTCCCCGATGTTTCGATTGGGAGATTCAATAAGTAAACAAGTCATGTAAATTCATTGAGTTTAACCCTCCATTGTAAGTCGGGGAAATAGTCCCCACAATTGTGTCAAGGTTAACCTTCCTTGTTGATTGGAGGGCAAAGTCCCCACAGTTGTGGGGCACTATGGTTATTAGAATCTCATAGAGATGTCGGCCCTAGTAAGTAATTGTTAAGTGGGGTTGACATGTTGAAGTGGAAATTAAATTAATGAAATAATATAAATAGAGAATGAGTCTCTCTATTTATCACACACACTCACTCACTAGGGCGCATGAGTGAGATAGGAGAAGCTCTCTCAAGTGAGAGAGAGAGAGAACAAGCTGTTGGATATTGTCTTTATGTTTTTGGGTTTTACTGCTGCTATTGGTGCTCATTCTATCTCTGAGGAAGTTGCAGGGTTTTCTCCTTTATGGTTTCCCAAGGAAAATTCTTTGTGTCTCTTGTCTCTTGTGTTTATTAATGTGCATGTTATTCTCTCAAATAAGATCCTAAGATCATATTGCTTAAATGATAAAAATATAACATGGTATCAGAGCTAACCTAAGAAGAAGACATTGTGTAGCTGCAAAATATATGGCTTCTTAATTTTTGGGTCTCTCTCCATAATCCATCAGCAAAAAAATGCTAGGCTAACTCTCCATTGAAGGGCGCATCTTTCTATAGAAGCGGAATTTGATTCCGGGAATTTTCAATTTTTGGTGCGGGAAATTAAGGATTTTTACAGAAGAGGAAGTTTTGGCTGAGCCCAAAATAGGATTCTTATCCTCATCAAAATCGAATTTTAAAGACCTAGGTCAATATTTTTGGTTGGGTGTAACTACGGGAAAGTCAAACCCTAGTTTGACCCTGAGCTGGAAAAACCCTAAATACTAAAACTGATAAGTTTTGGTAAATTCGCTATATCTCAGGATTTCAGAAGTATTAAGGAATGAAATTTTCACAATTCTAATACAAAATCATACTGTACATTGTATCCAAGTTTCAGCCTCATATTCGTTATATTCTAGGAGATATGATTCCTCCATGTTAGGGTTCCAGCCTCTCCCAGGATTCATCCCTAAACAAGACACCTGGGGTGAATTGCTATATCCCGGGATATGGAGGTCCAAATGAAATTTCTTAAGATTTTAAAGAAAGGACATATATGTTACTTTCCATGTCCAAAGTTTGAGACCTCGAAGATAAAATAGTGACATGTGGCAGTCTGTACAACTTCGCTATTTTGAACAATCCTGAAACCGGTCACCTTGGGAAACCGCTCATAAGTCACAATTGGTGAAACTAATTCTGATGAAACCTATGGTGTTGGAACAAGGACAGGAAAGGATACCTCAGTGCGAATTTTTAGAGATAGAGGAGCCATAATTTTGTATATATCTTAGAAACAGTATCAGGAATTTTTGTAGAAGAAATTGGAAAACTAGGGATTCCTGTTCCGGGAGCTTCCCTCCACTGTTTTCAAAAAAGGAGTACATTGAACAGCTCACCTTGAAGAGTTCTATCTTTCTATCTAGTCATATTTGAAAGATTCCAATTTTTGAAAGTTAGGGTTTCTCTAACAAACCCTAGATGAGCCAGCTCTGAAACCAAGACGAACACCTCAAATCGGTAAGATATAATCTTTTGCTATTTTCATTTGAGGTTGTCATTTCAAAGTGATCTATCACATCAGCTTGATGACAACCTTGGTGAGGCTGATAAATTCTAAGCATGGAAGTATAGGATGTCACTAGTTCTTAAAGGAAACGAATTGGATACCTACATAAGTAGAGAGGTTCCAGTTCCAAAGAGAGATGAGGCTAAAAGCCTTACACATGAAGAACTTGGTCAAGGCTAAGAAGATCATTGTTGATTCAATCACGGATCAACTTGTACTACAAGTGTATTCCCTAAAGACACCAAAAGAGATGTTTGATTCCTTGACCAAGCTATTTGAAGGGAAGAACATAAATCAAAAGATGACTTTGAGAAAACAATTGAAGAATGTGAAGATCCAGAATGCGGAGACCATACAGTCATACTTTATGAGGGTCTCTCAAATCAAAGAACAACTTGTAGCAGTAGAATAAGAAGTGGATATTGCAAAAGTGGTGATAGCCACCTTGAATGACCTCCCAGGATCATGGTATTCATTCATGCGAGGAATTTGTGCCAGAAGGAAGTGATTACTTTCAGCAAACTTTGGGAAGAAGAAGAAGCTCATAATAAGAGAAGAGAAGATGGAAGCAACTGAAGATCAAGCTCTCACCATCCAAAGAAGATCCCTCAAGTGATGAGGAATACAAAGGACTCAAATCTTGAAGAAACTCTTATCCATCTTAGCATTTGTATGAGAAATGATGAATGAGGAAGATGATGAAGCTGAAGGCTCAGGAAGGAGTCTACCCACGAAACAAATAAAGATAAGTATTCAATTGTCATTTCATGATATTGTTTTGTTATGCATTTGTTTATATTTAGTTGATGTATTATGCNATATGCATGTGATGGGAAATATTGCGTACATAATCACCTATAGGAAAAGAAGGATGAGACTTGTTCCAAAGAACAAGTGATGACAGATAAAGAATAATATGATGAATGCAGTGACATCATTGATGCAGAACCTTCCAGCTATGAAGAAGTAACCAAGAAGAAACGGAAAACCAGTTCAAGAATAATGATGTCTAGGATGTAGTACCGATACATGAAGGTAAGTTTGTAGTTCCATCATGCAGTATATGGAAACATTGTGGGATACAAGGAAATATTCGTAGCACGAGGCTTCTCATGAAAAGAAGGCATAGACTATGAAGAGACATTTGCAGCCAGTGGGAGTTGAGACACATGACAAGTAGAATCATGTGTGCAAATGAAAGAAGGCCTTGTACGAACTCAGAAGACACCCATGGGATAACACATTCATGAGGAGCTTGATGAAGATCTGAACCTTTGCTACAAGGTTGAAGATGAAAGTCTATAAAGAATGACAAGCTCACATATGGGTGAGAGAAGAACTTTTGAAAATTTCAAGATAGAGGCTCTTGGTATCCAATGATCCTAGATGGATACATAGAATATTGGTAGAATAGGAAGCTACTTGTCACTCCGGTACAGAATGTTTCAGTGCATAGAGTACAAAAGACAAAGGGAGAATGATTCTCTGCTTCAGAGGGAGTGACTACAGAAGATCATGAGGTTTGACATGGTACAACAGGATGGATAGCTTACTGATGACTCTAGGATTTACTGAGAGTAAAGCAGATTCCAAATTGTTCTTCAAGGTTGAAGGTGGAAGACTAGTGATGCTCCTGTTATATGTCGATGACTTGTTCCTGACAGAATATAGGAACTCATTAAGGTTGCAAAGCATGTAGTGAGGTACTTGAAGGGTACAATTGAGTATGGGCTCTAGTATGATACAAATCAAAATATTAACCTGGAGGGTTATGTGGATTTGTATTGGGTAGGCAATGCCATTGATAGGAAGAGCACTTCAAGGTGCTACTTCAGTATGAGATCAGGTGTGATCTCTTAGTTTAGCAAGAAGGAGTCCTATATGGCACTAAGTACGGTCGAGGAAAAATATGTTGCCACTTGCTATTTGGGAGGTAGTATGTTTCTTTTGAAAACTACTATTTGATTTGGTTGATTTGACTTGCACTTTTGTATGATGCAGAGGGGGGCAGTGAAGCTCCAGTATGTGATCCAAATCGAGATCTCTCAAAAGAGGGAATTCTAGCATATCCAGTGAGACAGGTTGTCTAAGCATAAATCTTGATGAAGCTCATAGGTTGCTCAGATGTAAACAGTCCTATAGGTTGTCCTTGGATGTAATTGGTCCTAGTGAAGCTCGTATGTTATCCTTGGACGTAATCAACCCTGATATGATTCTATGCTAGAAATGTCCAGAGTGAATTTTGAGTACTTCATGGAGAAGCTTGGTGTTCTCCAGGTCAAGGTTCCTTCCAAGAGGAAGTGATGAGTGCATGAACCATTCTGACACGGTGAGAGGATTGGTTCCTTCCATGGTCAAATGTAAGGGCTGAGCCATTCTGTCATGGTGAGATGATTGGTTCCTTCCATGGTCATATGTGATTGCTGAGCCATTTAGAGGTGACTGTGATATGTGTTCCCACACAATCAGATATAAGCGTTGAATGCCATTCTCTGAATGGAGGCACCTGGTCAGTTACTAGGAATTTTAGTCTGGGACTGAAGCTTAGCTTAAGTGCTGAGATGACATTCTCTGGGAGAATGGAGGCACCTTGTCGATAACCAGGAATTTCAGTCTGGGACTGAAGCTCAGCTTAAGTGCTGAGATGCCATTCTCTGGGAGAATGGAGGCACCTAAGTCAGTTACCAAGAATTTCAGTATGGGACTGAAGCTTAGCTTAAGTGTTGAGATGCCATTCTCTGGGAGAATGGAGGCACCTGGTCAGTTACCAGGAATTTTAGTCGGGCAATAAAGATCCACTTAAGTGCTGAGATGCCATTCTCTGGGAGAATGAAGGCACCTAGTCAGTTACCAGGAATTTCACTCTGGGACTGAAGCTCAGCTTAAGTGCTGAGAGGCCATTCTATGGGAGAATGGAGGCACTTGGTCAGTTACCAAGAATTTTAGTTTGGTACTGAGAGCCTTTCTGACATGATGTGTTATGAGTTTCCTATCATGGTCAGATGTAAGTGCAGAGCCTTTCTCACATGATGTGTGATGAGTTTCCTATCATGGTCAAATATAAGTGTTGAGCCTTTTGACATGGTTTGCGATGAATTTTCGACCATGGTTAGATGTGAGTGCTGGGTGGGCCTTTCTAACATAGTTGTGATGTGTTTCTGACCATGGTCAGATATAATCACTGAAGAAGATGAATACATACATGGAGGCTAGGCCTAAAACCAGCATGAAGAAGGGTTGGCTCTGTAGAACTTCCTGTTATGAGAAGAATGAATAGATAGAACCATTTGATTGAGATAACAGAAGCAGTGATGATGATGATGATCCAGTGATGATCCATCTTTGATGATGATCTAGTGATGATCTAGTTTTGATAATGATCCAGTGATGATGCAGTTTCGATGATGATCCAATTTCGATGATGATCCAATGATTATGATCCAGTGATGATCCAGATCCAATGATGACTTGACAATGAAGATGACTTGAATATGAATATGAATTGATGATGATCCAGATGATACAGAGAAGAAGACTTATGTTGATAAATTATGTCGAGAGAATACCTTCCTAGTTAAGAGAGAGTGTTGATGTATTTGTAACTTCAGAATGTATTCACTTGTATATCTTATGTATTGTACCCCAATATTTATTCCGGGAAGTATCTATAATTTAATTGATTCATGTCATGCCCCGATGTTTCTATCAAGTGGTTCAAAAAGTAAACAAGTCATGTAAAGTCATTGAGGTTAACCCTCCATTGTAAGTCGGGGTAATAGTCTCCACATTTGTGCCAAGGTTAACCCTCCTTGTTGATCGAAGGGAAAATTCCCCACAGTTGTGGGGCACTAGTGTTATTAGACTCTCCTAGATATGTCGGCCCTAGTAAGTAATTGTTAAGTGGGTCCGACATGTTGAAGTGGACATTAAATGAACGAAAGAATATAAATAGAGAGTGATTCCCTCTATTTATCACACACACACTCACTCACTGGGGTGCATGAGTGAGAGAGAAGAAGCTCTCTCCAGTGAGAGAGAGAGAGAACAAGCTATTGGAGATCATCTTTATGTTTTTGGGTTTTACTGCTGCTATTGGTGCTCATTCTATCTTTGAGGAAGTTGCAGGGTTTTCTCCTTTATGGTTTCCCCGAGGAAAATTATTTGTGTCTCTTGTCTCTTGTGTTTATTATTGTGCATGTTATTCTCTCAGATAAGATCCTAAGATCATATTGCTTAAATGATAAAAATATAACATTTAATGAGTCCAAGAAAGCAAGCTCGGGGTCTTCTCCATTCTTGATAAGCTCAAAGAAGAGACATAAGAATGCTTGATAATGCACTGATCTGTGGATTTTATGATCCTGAATTAGTTGATGCTCGATGGTGTTTTCATAGTTTTGAGAGTCTGAAAGCACCAAAGAAGACTCTAGGGGGCTGATTTTTCGTAAATCTAGTCTCCTGAGTCCGAAAAAGTGTAAAACAATCCAAAGGAGAACTCTCTTAGCTCAGACGAACTAAGGTATGCCTTTTTTGTAGTTAGTCAGCAAGGTTCGAAAAAGGAGTAAACTATCAACAGACAGACGCTCTTTTAGAAGCAAGCGGGTAGCCTTATTTTAACGAGTGTGAAGGAAGGAAAGATCACTCTGAAAGTTCCATTTATTTATGAGAATGGTACAAAAAATAGTAAACTCGATGCTTTTGTACTAGGGTTTAAGAAAGCATGGAAATGACATAAAGAATGCTCAAAATCTTTTTCATGTTTAGGTATAGAGCACGAAAAAGAGAAAACTAAGCTCTACAAGGTTCATTTTTCCGTAAATTTAGTCCTGTAGGCCCAGAAAAGAGATAAATCTATCCCTAAATATACTCTTCTAGATTCCAAAGAAAATAGAGTATTCATTTTTCCTAAGTAATCTGCATGGCCAGAAAAAGGGGTAAAATTATACCTATGTGGATGTTCCTTCACATCCTTTAATGAGTTTGAAGGGACAAGCGAACTCGACGATCTAGTCACATTTAAGGAGTCAGACCAGGGATTGAATATAACTCTATATCTTTCCCATAAAATTTTAACGAGTCCAAAAAATCCAACTCGCGGCCTCCTTACTATTTTTTACAAGCTCAAAGGAGAGCAGAAAGAATGCTCTAAATGTGAGGAGACGGGTGTAAGAGGCAGCAAAAACTAGTTCCAAGCATGAGGAACATACCTAAGCATAGTGCAAGTAACATGAGTGAGATAAGGACACTCGGGGGACGTCTCCTCAAGGTAAAGGGTGTCAAGCTGTACTGGTAAAATGATATAAGTTGAGCGATGATGAGAGTAGAGATGAGGGATTATATAATGAGTTAAAAGCATGGAATTTGACATCAGGCTCATAAGCGCAAGTTGGCTACATGTAAATGCAGTTACAACTTGAACAACAAGGAGAGACCAGTATGCAGTTGTGAATCCAACTAAGAATCATGTCCCCAAGAAATAACAGTATCAAGATCATATTCAAAAGAAAAGATTCGATACATGTTACTCTGGTAGAAACACTTGCAACTTTGTTATCTTCTACAAAAGGTGTAGTCAAGGAAGAATCAAGAGAAGAATACTTTATAGTTCCAAGGCCTGAGGATTTATAATCAGTAAAATCAACCTTAGAAAGAAAGATAAAGTTGACAGGGGTGATAAAGTATGCAGGAACAAACTCGAGATCACAGGACTCAAAAAATCTACAAGAAAAATCAAACTCATTAGGATCACTGACTTTTTGTTCAATGGGAGAGTCCAAAGAATCAATAATTAAATCATAATAGGATTGATCATCAAACAGATCAAGCTCAATAACAAATTCGGGGTTAGATTTTACTACAACTGAGTCAATATCCATAAGAAGGTCAGCCTGTATCAAAGACTCTAGGAAGAATTCATCCAAAGGAAGGAGACCATCTGTGATAAGATACATGTCTAAACATTTAGTTGGATCAGTGGGGTGGAGAGCAGGCTCCAATTTTCCCCATTGGGTAAAAAATCGGTTCAACTACTGGGACCAAGTCCCTAGAAGGTAAGCATAAATCCAAAGGCTTCTTTTGAGTAAAAATCAAACATGAAGGGTATGAGGCCACATAATTAACCTATGGTGGGGAGGTGTCTACTTAAACACTAGGAATTATCAAAGGAAATACTTTCTCTAAAGTTAGCTAAGGAGGAGGATCAAGAAATGACAGCGGATTGACAATGACAATGATTTCATTATGAGGGAAATACATCACATGAGATAGTGTAGACACCAAATATTTCATAGCATATACGTAATCATGCCAAAGGAGCATATTGAAGTCCAATGGGCCTTATTAACTATGAAATCAACTACGACAGCATTCCCACTCAAAGTAACTAGTACTTGAGAAAGATTCCCATATATTGACTAGTTCTTCTATCAAAAGCCAACAACTAATCATTAGTTGACATAAGGCTTGAATATCCCATGCCTCTCCATCCACATACGGATAAAATACTAACAGAGGCTCCTTCATCTATAATACAACAATAAATCATGCAGCGTTCGACTTGAACTTTTATCTGGAAAGGTGCAATCGAAGGAAGAGGTGGCTAAGCTAGGCTATCCCAATCAAAGGAATCAATCTGATAACTTGGTGGGGGTTCATTCAAAACAAAGTTAGTGCCCCTTGCTCAGAATGTTCTAAACTAGAAGTGAATAAAATATATCTAGAAGACACTTCACTCTCCAAAAAAAGAGTGGGATTGATCGAATAAGGCATTGATTCAACCACTTGATGAAGGTCACTCTCGGAAGGAAGACTCAGGATCGACCAAACATAAAAAAAATGGTTCAATCACTTGGTAAAGGTCACTTTCCAAAGGAAGAGTGACCTAAGAACTCGCGAATGCACTAAGAACTAGCAACTGTTCAGTGCAGAAGCTAAGAATGGGTGGCAAACAACTCAAAAAAGGTAAAAAACTGCACTAAATAGGCATGGGAGGTGTCCAATCAGGATTAAAGGTTACTCCTAAGTTGTGAGAAGGACATGAAACCTCAAATACACTGGAAGAAAGGAAAGGAAACCCCTAAATAGAAAAGACTCCCCAACGAAGTCATCAGTCCCATTGTAGAGCAAAGTGTTCCTATGGCTGGGGGTTAGGAGGCCACCAACATACTATGGTTTAAAGACTAATGTATAGTGTTCTATAGGAAATTTTAAGCAATATTCAGAGATAAGTAAGGTCCATACCTGATTCACTGAAGTTTGGTCCGAGATTTCTCTAGCCCTTCCTCTTTCTCCTTAATCCAAGAGACCTACAAAACAATTTGAAACTTCCTCAAACCAAATTGACTAAATATAAAGCAATGATAATCAAAGAAATATGAAACCCTAATTTGATTAACATTACTATATAATCATAAATAGAGATATGAAATACATTAGACAATTAATTGGGAAAGATAAGAACATCACATCTTTATTATCAAGTGGAAGAAGTATAGAGTTCACCTTCTCCTCTTTCTAGGCACCTCACGAAACCTTAATCTGGATATCCTACTTCTCTTCTCCAAAAATCTTAGCCTCCAAGCTCTACAACACAAGAAGATGGCATCTAAGGAAAATGTAGTGGGGATGAGATTCCCAATTACACCATCATAACAATACAAAGGTCAATTCCCCTTCATGGACCTCTCTCCCTCTCTCATATACTTTTCTGAAGAGTTAGGGTCGAATAGGGATCAGTTACAACTGCAGGATTAGTTCCAAAACCACCCAAACCACCCCTAATTCGAGAATTTTCATATTTTTATATTTTTTACCACTTCAAGAGAAATTTATGGGTTCTATGAAGCAAATCCGTGAATGTCTAAGGAAAGGTCAGGGTTTGCTTAAGAAAAGTCATGAATGGGTCAAAAAAGATCATATTTAGGGTACTTCCATGTATTTTCAGGGTTTGGTGTCTTCTGAAATTTTTTTCCTTACTCATATACCTTTCCAACAGTTTAGAGAAGAGGTCAAACAAATTTATAGAAATTTAGATATGGCTCCTCCAATAAAGGTGTTTTTTCAATGACTTTCATGAAGTGTTGTCATGGAAGTGTCTACATGCGACGAAAACATAGGAAAGTAATCATAGACATATATGTGTCATTTTAGGCTATAACGTTGAGCTTCTATGAAGGATCTCATCCTTATCCTCCAGACTGCATATTTTCTTCCATCAAATAAGGGTATTCTTGTTTTTCTTTATTTAGCAAACTTGTTCATGATTTCCTTCCAGTGATTAGTATGTTCTGAAGGAACCTGCTCTAATACCAATTGTTGAAATACTGAGAAGCAGATGAATCAGTGTTTCCATAATTATAAATTTCTAATTAAAAGCAAGTTGTTGATCACCAATCACAACATATCATTAATGTGTATGAAAATAACAAGATGCATAGTACATAATAATTTTTGACATGCAAACCCAAATCCTCGGGGTAAAACCATAGAAGCCTTTTTAATAATAGTTTTCTAGAAATAACTAGAATGAGGAGACAATCCCTTTATTACAATGACTTCAATTTTCTAGCTAAAATTGGAAGGACGATACAACCTCCTTATTTATAGGCTACAACCTGAAGGAAGCTACAACTATGTAGTTCTCTGGCTTCAACCTCCTTTCATTACCCTGTCCTACCACCTAGATAAGAAAGAGGTTGTCAAACCCACGAACCTATCAAACCAAACTCTAAATTTGCTGCTGATAACCTCTGCGCTCTAATTACTTCCAAATCATCCATGTATACAAACAAGTCATTGAAATTCCATACACTGCTCATGTACATCATTGTAGACCTCATCATACACAATTACTGAACAAGTAATTCTGCTCTTCTTTCACTAAACATAAGGCATGCATTGTCATTCATCATCATCATAGGTATGCATCATCGCAATAGGGTATGCATCCTCATCATCATCTCAATGTGCGCCATGTATGCATCATCAACATCAAGTATACATCATAGTGCATATGAGTGCATCATCACACTATGTTATGCGTGTACATCATATTGTATAGGAGTGCATCAACATCATAGAGTGTAAATAATTATCACATGCATTATCATCATAAAATGTATCATATCATAACATAAAGGTATGAAACATCATCATCATATCCTCCATAATGAATTCAAATATATATACCAATATAAAGGATCACATACTAAGATCAAAGATGAACTCTATCCATGAGAGACATGTGCCATCACAATAGAAACCCAAAAGCATGAAACATACCTTTCCGAAGATCATAAGATGAAGAAAAATTAAAAACACCAAAATAAACTCTAGATCATGTCACCGCATATCCCTTGTAACAATATTTCCAATGAGCCAAGAATTTTGTAATTCTGATTCCGTATGAGAAAGTTATGCCAATTTTAGTGAAGATTCCCAAAACTTTCTCCTCCGCTCAGTTTTGCACTTTTCTCCAAGAGTTGCGAATTGCAAAAGAGATACTTTATTGATGAAAAAATGAAATGTTTTATATCTATTTATATAGGTTGTGGAGGAAATTTAGTACCTCAAACTGGGCCAATATGTAATTCAAAATTATAAATATTTAAATTCTCTCTTGTTTGGTTGGCTGACCCAAAAAGGTGGGGTACACCAACTTCAAAAATTCATATCTCTTCAACTGTAAGAAGTTAGAATATTCTCCACTTATCAACAAAAATGGATTGATGAGGAATATCTCCTTATGATGGGGTTATTTGTAAATCCTTGGTATAATACCCTTAAATTCTTCAATTTGTTCACAACTTGAAATGTTCCACACATAAAGGTGTAAAATACCATGTTACCTCATGCATAAGTTCCAAGGTCAAAGGATTCAATGGACATCATCAAAGGCATGAGAAATTCAATGGTGTTCACACCCACATACTTAACATCAACAAGGAGGAGGTATCCACCATATACTCATTGTATCAAGGGTATCAAGGACCCCAACACAACCAAGGTGTGGGGGTGCCTATACTTCTCCTAGGGTACCATGAACTCATGAAAAACACAAACGACAACATAATGGGTCATTTGGACTCTTTGAAGTTGTATACTTCTTCAACCCACCGAGGACTCTTTCTAGGGTACTAAGGCATAGGTTGTAGTATTGGGGAATCCAAAGAAACAACTAAGAAACCATAGAAACAACTTAGGGGAACTTAAATGCTCTAAAGGGTGTACAGGGCTTTTGGAATTGTCCCAAGGGCTCCAAGGGCTTCATACTTGGTCTTGGACAAGGTAAAATGGTGTCCTTTGACATTGATGGACTTCTAACCCTGAAGGGATCCTCAAGGGGAATCAAGACACACTGACACACACCTGTTGGCATCAATGAAAATTTAGTCAGCAACAATACCATTGATAGATAGGCCTTTTAGAGAGGTCTTTGTAATTATTTGTGGGTTAACTTCATGGTTCAATTTTTTTATTCTTCGTCGATTTCTAAATGATTCTTGGTAGAATGAAAATTTGTGAAATTTTAGTTGGACTAAGAAAAACGCTACAAAATACAAATAAATAAGTTGTATTATTGTTTAATAATGACCAAAACAGGTCATTGAAACTTCATAATACATCAAATAACAATTTTAAAATAAGGAGTGCGAAGGGTATCTTCATAATGTAGAAGGAGAGTAACCAAAATATATAGTGTACTATCAGAACACAATGGGTGTAGATCTGTAATGGATAAAACCTCTGCTATAGAGTAACACCTTGAAGATGAAGAATGAATAAATCCTCTACTATAGAGTAACGCCTTGAAGATGAAGATAGTTAAAGCAAGTGATCTTATTTAAGGAATAGAGTTGACTTATGTTTTTTTAGCATTTATTTTAATTACTCAAGTGAGATTACATGGTCATGTCTACACATGTAGAGTGATATATTACAAATCCAAAACCCATGATATGCATTATGGACTTGCATATTGTTACAATTATTTCTCGCACCCTAAACAATAAAATCCTAAAACACTAGGTGAGAGAAAATAGGAACTAATAGGAAGGCCATTGTCACATCACCACATCCTCTTCTACTTTATAGGCTTACAATGTTCACAACTAAGAGACACTTCCCTATAGGGTAATAATCTCTCTAAGATTTTGGTGAATGAAGCAAATGATAAAGTATTATTGGATTTCGTTTTGTGATAAAGTTTCAGTGAAATTTCTAGATTTACAAGTTCACAAACAATAAACTTATAACTCAATTTATGTATGGAATAAAGGTGGCTTAAATTTGGAAATTTATGGTGATATAGTGTCTATATAATTCCCAGATTCAATTATCTTTTACAACAACCTTGTAGCAAGGATTAAGGTACAATTCAGGGATGCAATCAAAGCTGATTTTATCTTTGTTATTTCTTATTAAACATCAAAATTTAATTTATGACAATATTTCATCCAAACAATAGGAATAACACTCAAGAAATAGGGCTAAAAATGGTAGATCCAAAATGTATGATTAACTTCTATTTATTAAGATCTAAAGAACAAAAATGGAAATTTGAATATGAAAAATTTAAATAATTCGAGGGTAGATTAGTTCCTAGGTTCATTGGGCATATGGGGTTTTCATGCAACAATCTTCAATCATAAATGTCTTGAACAAAGAGAGGTCATTTTAGTCTCTCAAGATTAACTACCAATTACTTTAGATAAAATTACTAATGGGCATAACAAGTGTTGTATTTTATCATTAGTTATAATAAGATCAATTAATGAAGTGTTGTTTAATTCTATATTTTTACTCTCTAATTATAGATAAAAATAAATATATGCCTACAAGCTTATGATTTTGAAAATAAGCAAAAAATATCATTCACTACCAACAAATTCATCACTGGTTAAATTGACCTTCCAATGTATTAATCTTCCATAATGCAATAGACCATAGCAATTCAAGTACTAGGACCCACAATACAAATTCCTCTAAGATTATTATTCAATGGCATCAATTTAGTCTATATTTGTTTCACACTATCAACAACCATCGCAAATGGAGGGGCCTTGCTTAAATAAAGTTATAGGCTCAAAACCTCCATGAATAAAATAATTGTATAATGTCTAAAACTATAGATATATTAAAAAAAGGCACAAAATATCATTAATCTCCGAACCTCCTAAGTAGATTTTCTCAACAATGAATAAAATAATGAAAGTTTGTTGAACAAGAGGGAAGCTCCATCCTCTTCAAGCCATGCATCCTCGTTCTAGGTGGAAAGAGTGCATTGGTGACCCAAAGTTCTGCTCAAACCAAGTTTTGACATGCCAAGATGGTCAACAATGAATAAACAAGCTTATATCCTTGGGTGATCCCCTAGAAAATGATTAGAGAGTGAATATTTGTCAATTTATCAAGTGTGCCCTCTTAGGAAACATCACTAATAGGTCCAAGCTCCAAAAATCACTTTAGATTGTCTTGGGAGGTATACCATAAGGTTGATCATGCATGGATCTCCTCCTTAGACAGGAATGTTCCTCCAAGGATGACATAAAGTTGATATTTCAACCATGTCCAAAGGGTTGTGGCCCCTGGAGAGGGAGACATGTGTGACCCTAATCAAAGTATCTCTAACATTATTTCTCTTCATGACCCTTTCCATGTGTGTGATTAAATATATAATAATTCACAATCTTAGTGTTTGAGATGAGGTCAAACGGTGACCCCATGCATGAACACATGTGCCAAACCATGAGTATTCTTCATCAACCCCAGGTGCGCCTTCCCTTTGTTATGAGAGGAAAAGTGATTTATCAACAATAATTTCCCATTGCTATGTTATTTTAATATCTAAGCATGTGTTCCCTCATACATACATCAAAGGGAGGTAAAACACTTTTCCCCTAGAGTGCTAGAGACGTAACTTGTACCATGTGCCAAAAGGGTTATTACATCATGGTAATTCATCATAACTCAAGAATAAACCATAGCATATGCACTCCCATCAAATATGTGAGATATCATTCTAGGATATTATAATAATCATGACATGTGTCTCCAATCAACAAACACCCAAGCTCAAAATAATCCCACGTCATTATCTAACCAAATCCACAAATATGATCTAAACAACATACGATGAAGAATCAGATGATAACATCTAATCACCAATATACATGAAACTTCAACTTGTATACAACCCAGGTGTAGTCCAATAAACACCCATCACTGACAACTCTAGAAGCATTAGAGGAACTCATCACTAGGGAAATATGTGATATACATACAACAATTCATGCTAAGTGCATTGAGGTTTTTTATCTTAATTTATGTTGAAAGTGCATGTTATTGAATTGGCCATATAGCACGCACTTTCCATATATGACATATTTGACACAAATGCCAAATTTTGTAATTTTTGATAGGTTGGTGCATTAGAGGATGCTACGTCACTTAGCATAAAAGGATATGATCTCCACAAGGTTGTTGTCATTTGTGACACCATTGGAGACCCACCAAAAGGATTTGATCCCCACAAGGCTATTGTCATTAATGACACCATTGGAGACCCATTAAAGGATACCTATGGACAATCACTAAAAATTTTGATAAAGCTTATGAAAATTGAGTTGCTGGTGTTTGCACCTATTTTTTCAACCACAATGGGTTGTTATTATGGAAATTGAACCCAAGTGATAGATCAATTACACTCATAGAATTGGTATTCAAACATGCAAAATTCATACAAAAGGAGACTGAAATTGGAGCATAACTTAATCCTGTATTGAATAAGTGTACACAAGCCAACCATATGAAGTAATAGGCTTCTCAAATATATAAATACATGATATTTTAGAAATCACTAGGTTTCTATTCGAATTGGTCAAAAAGCAGGCTTAGTAAAACTAGTCAAATCCCCCATAGGTGCAAGAAAGACTTTCCAAATCTATGAAGATGATCACGAATTGGATAAAGAAAGTGTTCAATATAATAAGTGATGGAAATACAACTCATTCATGATTTTTTTTGGAGAAAATAAAGGAGGATGACGTGGGAAAAAAGCAAGGCAAGTTATCCTAGACTAGCTTTTCCTTTATGTCTTAAAACTGTTGTAAAGCAAGGCAACTTTCAGAAAAAGAAGAACTGTACTTTTAGGAACCAGGGATAAAATTATACTTGCTAAAAATAGCTTCTAGGATGATTCCAAAGTGCTTCATGACCCGGTTTAGCAAGTATTGACTTCTAGGTGCATGTGGAATTCAACTAGCATAGAGAGGAATCTAGGAATCTAGGAATAAGACAAAAATGATTAATTAATGTAAAATATGGGTAAATATGGGTTGATTATTCTAACACCCCCCCTTAATCCTGAATTCATGAGTAAATACCAGAAAACTATAGGGCCTAGCAACAAGGATTAGTCACCCTTTACATACTGCATGTCCATACAACCAAGGAAAGAGGCAAAAACCCTGTGGGAAAATACTCCCTTAAACATGGATGGGAAACAAAATTTTGGAAATCTTGTTATCAATCGTACTTCACCACATGATCAAAAATCCCCAACAGTGATTTGAGATTACTGGAGGTCTTCTCACATAAAACTTTGGTGAAGATATCTACTACTTGTTCTGAAGATGCGCAGCAGAGTGGAGCAATGGTACCATCATGCACAAGCTCCCTGATATAGTGCATATGGATCTCAATGTGCTTGGTCCTTTGTCTTTGAATAGGATCAGTGGATATTTGAATGGTGCTTTGATTTTCACAATTTATGAATATTAAAAACTCTGATTCAAAACCACATTCTCCAAGTATCCCCTACAACAACAAACATTGAGTAGATGCATTCACAACTCCTCTATACTCTGCCTCTGTAGATTAGAGTGCTATGGCACTCTATTTCTTACTTGAACACATATCCTGAGGTGGAATTTCGATCTGTGTTGTCACCTACGCAATCATTGTCAGTAAATCCAACTAGCTCTAAGTCAGATTTTGCTTTATAGAAAATCCCATGAGTCCTTGTTCCCTGAAAAAAGTTTAGGATCCTCTTGGCTGCTCTCCAATGGATCTCATGAGGTTGATCCATGTATCTTGAAGACACACTAACTACATAATATAAGTCAGGTCGATTATGTGTAAGATAAATCAAACACCCAATCAATTGCCTATACAATGTATTGTTTACCAACGGAGAAGAACCTGCTTCCTCAAGCTTCTCCTGAAAGGAATGGAGTCTTGCTTGGATTGCAATATTTCATACTAAACTTGTTAAGCAGATCTGAAGCATACTTGGAATGATGAACCTTTATTCCATGTTGGGATTGAGCAATTTCAAGACCCAATAATTAGCTCAACAATCCCAAATATGTCATAGAAAAGGCATGGTTCATTACATCCTTCAAGGAGTCAATTTGTTTCTTTGAACTTCCTGTGATTAGTAGGTCATCCACATATAAAAAAATAATCATTAAAGAACCATGAATCAGCTTCAAATAGACATTAATATCACACTTTCATCGAACAAAACTCAGTGACAACAGAAAGCCATCAATCTTGGCATACCAAGCCATGGGGGCTTGCTTGAGCCCATACAATGATTTCTTTAACCTGCACACTAAAGATGGATAATAAATAAAACCTTATTGTTGCTGCATATAAATATCTTCATTCATATCTCCATTTATAAAGTCACACTTCACATCCATGTGATGTACCTCCCATTGCCTTGAAGCTGCAATGGCTAGAGCTAGCATTATGACATCTTTGCCACTGGTGCAAAGGTCTCATTGTAATCAATACCATGTAATTGTGAGTATCCATTGGCTACCAATATTACCATATATTTCAAAGGTGAACCATCATCAACAAACATAGTTTTAAATACCCACTTACACTTCACTAGCTTTCTCCCTCGAGGGGGGGATCAACCTGTTCCCATGTGTTGTTCTTCTAGAGCGAGTTGAATTCTTCTTTCATGGATGTTTTCCATATTGGATCATGTGATACATATTCATATGTTTGAGGATCAGAATCAACCATCAAATAACACTTCTCATCAAAGAGTGAATCTTTCACACAAAGGGCACTCTCAAATTGAGATCTAGTCCTCCTAGTTTCACTAGGATTTCCAACTAGTTCCCCAGCTGCATGAATGTTCCTTGCTTCCCACTTTGGTCTTGTAGGTTTTTTAGGATATGAAATTATATCATCTATATCAGACATATCAGAATCATCAAACTCATTAGTCTCTTCACTTACAAGCAATGGTTGTGGTGGTGAAGAGGACTCTCTAACTTCAACTGTTGCTAAAGGCTCTTCTTCGAACTAAACACTCCTTTCAATGAAATATTTGTTAGTGCTCAAGTTGATCAAATTTTACCCTTTTGAATCTTAAAAATACCCAATAAATAGGCACTCTTGGATTTGGGGTTGCAAATCCTTCCTCTTTTCAGTTGGAATTCTAGCCCAAGCCTTTGAGCCAAAAATCCTGAAATGGGACACATCTGGCTTGTGCCCACTCCAAGCTTAAAAAGGAGTAATACCATCAAGCTGCTTATGTACCACCCTATTCTGTATATAGGATGCACAGTTTATAGAATCGGCCCAAAACTTTGGTGGAAAATTTTTAGCATCCATCATGCAAGTTTCCATCTCCTTTAGTGATCTGTTCTTTCTCTCAGCAACACCATTTTGTTGTGGTGTGTAAGGAATAGAATTTTGCATCTAGATACCTGCATCTTTGAAATACTATATGAACTCAGACTTGACATACTCTCCACCATTTTCAGATCCGAGGATCTTGAGTTTCCTCCCAAATTGGTTCTCAACCAAGGCTCTAAAGACCTTGAATAGGTCAAAAACTTTAGACTTGTGCTTTAGGAAGTAAACCCAACAATACCTAGAAAAGTCATCTATGAAGGTTAGTGCATATTTTGCTTGACTTATGGACATATGAGGAAATGGACCAACAATGTCACTATGGAATAACTCGAGGTGTATAGGTTCTCTCATGACTAGGTCTCTCATACTTGCGCTCTGGGTGTTTTCCTAGGATACAACTTTGACAGAATCCCTTAGAAAACTTGCTCTTTGGTAACCCTATGACCATATCTTTGTCACTCAAATTAGAAAGATAGTTGTAGTTGAGATGGCCAAATATTTCATGCCAAATCTTGCTTTCTTCATTAGCATGAGTAAGAAGAGCAGAGGGGTTTGAGTAAGGTAGAAAATGGGAAAACCTGTATACCTTCAAAGTGTGATCAACAACACCTTTTGTTATGACTTTACCATTCGAAATATCTGTGATTTCAACTTCATTTGGAGAGAATATGACTTTGGAGACCCAGTGTGAGTCATCTGATACACTCACAAGAGATTAGAGGCAATACCTGGAACATACAACACATTATTGAAATTACCATGGTCAAGATCAATCCTACCCTTCCCCATACTGTCAGTGAGAGAGTTATCTCCCAAAGCTATTGGTGGACCTTTTGACATGTCAAGAGAGGAAAATATCTCCCTCGTCGAAATCATATGTCTGGATGCTCCAGAATCAATGATGAAGCTAGGTGAGTTTGAGGTGACAACAACCAAAGCATGTCCTCTCTCCTTGTGCTCTGAATTTGAAACTCCTTCCCTCTTATTTGAGCATCACGAAGGGAGATGTTGTTCTTCTCCAGGAGTTTTGTCAACAAGTCAATTTGGTTTTTCATATAAGAGCCCTTGGGATGATAGCCCTTACTGTAGTATGCACACTTGCTCATTTCTCCTTTGTTCTTCTTCTTCTGGAATTTGTTCTTGGAGCCTGAGGGCTCCTCTTGAGACCTTGACCTATCTCTCTTTCACTTAGGTTGCATTTTAGCTTTTTTCTTGCTTTTTGAATCCACCTTTGAATCTCCAGCAACCAAATATTGGTCTTTGGAAGGTTTGATGGTGCCCATCATTACCAATTTATCTTGCTCCTGAGTGAGGGATTCCATGAACTCGGCTAGCTTAGGCATCCTACAGGTTCAAGCTATCAATTTAGTGGCATGGAAGGTCAAAACAAACACTGAAAAGTTAGGACCAATATTTGAGAGAATGTTCAAAACTAGTTTCTATTCCTTGTTTTCAATCCCACATTGTTTTAGCTGCAAAACAAGGGCCTTAAACTTGGAAAAGTAGAGTTGCAATGATTCAAAGCTACTGGGACTCAAGGAGATCAATCCATTATTGATTTGATTTCTACTCATCTCATCTTTCTTTCCAAAAAGATCTCCAATATTCTCCCAAAAATCATTAGGTGATGTCAATGAATCAAGATGAAAGAGGAGGTCTCTTGAAATGCTCAAACACAAAAGACCATAGGCCTCATCACTCCTGTTGTACCATTTGATTTTCTCTACAATTACATCGGGCTCTACCTCAATAGCCATGGTAACCTGGTAGATACCTTTTTCTCTCAACAATATCTCCACCTCAGCTTTCCATTCAAATAAATTGAATGGAGTCAAGATGATCCTTTGATATTGGTCCATATCTCAGCTCCTGTTCCCTCCAGTCAGCAGAATGCGCTCCTAGTCAGTGATGTTGAACCTGCAATAATATTTTGGAAGGATATAAATCAATCTACAAAGGCTCTGGTACCATGTAGAAACTGAACCCAAGTGATAGACCAATTACACTCACAAAATTTATGATCAAACATGCAAAATTCATACAAAAGGAGATTGAAATTGGAGCATAAATTAATCATGTATTGAATAAGTGTACATAATCCAACCATATGAAGTAATAGGATTCTCAAATATATAAATACATGAGATATTCGAAAGCACTAGGTTGCTATTTGAATTGGTAAAAAAGCAGGCTTGTTAAAACTAGTCAAATTCCCCATGGGTGCAAGAAAGACTTTTCAAATCTATGAAGATGCTCATGAATTGGATAAAGAAAGTGGGAAAGCTAACAAGAGATGGAAATACAACACATTCATGCTTTTTTTGGAGAAAAAGAAGGAGGATGATGTGGAAAAAAAACAAGGCAAGTTCTCTTAGACTAGATTTTCCTGTATTCCTTAAAACTGATGTAAAGCAAGGAAGCTTTTAGAACAATCAGAAATGCGCTTTTAGGAACTAGGAATAAAATCATACTTGCTAAAATAGTTTCCAGGATTATTCCAAAGTGCTCCATGACCCAGTTTAGCAAGTATTTACTTCTAGGTGCATGTGGAAGCCACTAGCATAGAGAGGAATCTAGGAATCTAGGAATAAGACAAATATGATTAATTAATGTCAAATATGGGTAACTATAGTTTGATTATTCTAATAGTTATTTAAACTTTAGAATATAATAGCAAATATCCTTATCAATCTAGTTGAAATCATTTCTCTTGAGTATTACAAGTAAATCCTCCCTAGAATGTTATGATTCTTTGCAAGCATGGGAAATGGTAGCTTCTATCCATAATGTTAGTTTTCTAGGTAAATTCCCAAAGGAGGTCATGGTTCTGGTTAATGTGATTTTTCTACCATTGATTCAATTTTGTATTTCCATTTTTCATGAGATTTGAACTATTTAAAATTTCCCCTTTTTAGTGCTTTGACACAATGTATGCACCTGTTTTTAATTGTCTTAATGGATGAGGTTTTAGTATCAAATGTACTTTTTTTATTATCATTTCAGTTTATATAAAATTTCAATTAGTGATTTATTTCTTCGTCCTTAGCACATACAATGCTTTTGTGTTATGTGCATATGGTAATTTTCCTTCGTTATCATCATATTTGAATTAAAGGTAAAATACTAGGAAGTATATGTTCTTGATATCTCTTATATAAAATATATATATTAAATTGGAGTTGTGGATACATTATTATTTATGTGGAGTTGTCATATGGAATTATGTGATGGCAACCCTTGTTCTACATGATATTGTTTCTTGTTCACATGAATATCAATTTTCTTTGATATCACCAATAATAGCTAGGAGGTTGGATATCTACATGAATAGTTTGTAAGAAATTGATTGCCATGGTTGTATCTCACTCAAAGAGGTTGTTATTTTAAAGAAGCATGTTTGACCACTCTCCTTTATATTATAATGGTAGACATGCATATAACCTCCATTGAGATTAATCTTGAATGCAAGTAGTATTGTATTTTTTATTATTGAGTTGTGAAAGTCATATTATTAAGAGTAGGCTAAGTTAAAATGAAATAGTGCTCATATTTAGTTTTATTTAACAAGACCATTTATCCAAGGGTGATTTAGGGTAGTTCAAGTTATCAACTTTGAGGAAATGATATTAGTCTTGATTTTAGAGATATTAATTTTGTTATTTAGGATCAAGATACAAGATATTAGAAAAATAGTTATGACCAACAAATTTAGGATCTATCAAATCTTTGTAATATTTCAAATTCTTCTTATGAATAATTTTATGATCATTCTAAATATTGTATTTAAATGTCACAAATATAAGACTCAATATAACTATATTAATTAATAGAATAATTTCAACATAGATTAGAGAAATGCAACAAACAAAAAAAATTCATAGATGAAAGTGTTGAAATATTGTAACTTCTAAGAATATTCTAAATGTATTTTATTGATGTAACCCATGGGATATGTTTTATTCCTCCGTGGGGATGTTTCTACTGTATCTGGCCATCATAGAGTTAAGAGGTATAACCTCCATTGTAAGGGGTCAAGAGTACCCTCTTGAATATAATATAATATTGTGTTGTGTCTTCCTAGGTGAAGTCGGCCCAATAAGTTTGTTGGGGCTGACTTGTTAGGGTAAAATTCAAGTAACGGAAAGAGTATAAATAGAGGACGTGTGTTCCTCATTTGAACACACACACTCACTTGTGTATAGCACATAGGAGAGAGAGAGACATATATGCTGGGAGAAGGAGCACATGTTTAGGGTGTTTTCATTTTACTTTTGATACATCTATATAGAGGAAGTTTTGCCAAGTTTTCTTCCCTATAAGGGTTTCCCAGGATAAATCTTTGTGTTCTTTTGTGTGGTTGTGCTTGTATTTCTTTTAGTGATCCTTTTGTATCTGGTTATGATGTTACGATGCTAAATGTTATTAGATATTGTATAACCATTAAAAATTTAACATGGTATCAGAGCTACCCTAAAAGAAGTCTTTGTGTAGCCAAAACACTACTACATCTACAACTACTGAAGATTAGGGTTTTGTGCTTGAAAACCCTAGAACACAAAAACTAGTAATGTTGGGAATTTCACTATAAATTGATATTGGAGAAGGCCAAGGAGCGTAAAATTTTATAGGCTGAAGACACAATCGTTATGCACCTTGTGTAAAATTTTCAGCCTTGGATTCGCTATAATATAGGAGATATGATTCCTCCAACTTAGGGTTCCAGCCTCCCCCATAAATCAGCCTTAAATAGGTGATCTACGGAGAATTGCTATATCTCAATCTAGGAAGGTCCAAATGAAATTTTGAAATATTTTGTATATAGGGAATGAACTATAGCTTTTGTGGTAAATGTTTCAGACCCCGAAGGTTAAACAGTAACACGTAGTAGTCCGTACAATTTCTCTATGTAGAACAGTCTTGAAATAATTCACCTTGGGAAACTTTGCATAAGTCCCACTTGGTGAAACCAATTCTGTTATAACCTGTGGGGATGGAAAGCAGATAGACGAGTATACCTCAAGATGAATTTTCAAACCCAGAGGATCAAGAATTTCTGAGATACAACAGAAACAAGATCAGACAATTATGTAGAATAAATTGAAGAAAACTAGGGCTTCCTATTTCGGGCATTTCTCTCCACTGATCAGTTGAAAAATGAGGACTATCAAACTCACCATAGTATGGTGCATATTTCTATGGAAGAAGTTTCTCATTTTGTGGATTTTCAATTTTTTACCTAACACTACTATCGAGGGAAAACCAGGAATCATATATTTTGTAGTAATGTTCATAGTTTTGGGAAAATGAGCATACTTCTCAGCTCACCTTGAGGAGGCACATATTTCTATCCAATCATATCTAAAAGATGCCTAAGTTGAAAAATTAGGGTTTCTCTATCAAACCCTAGGTTAACAAGAAGCAGTCTTCCAGAAAAGTTGTCAAGCTAGCATCAAGTTGAAGCAATCTCATTGGTAAGTTCTATCCTCTCTATTTCCTTTTGAGGTTCTCATTTTTATCATGATGGAAAACAATACCAAGCTTGAAAAAAAGATTGAAAAAGTCAAGAACCTCTCAGCATGAAAGTATAAATTGCTTCTCATACTTGAAGAAGCATGTCAAAAAAGAAGTTTTAGATCTAGAGGGAGATGAAGACACAACACACAAAGGACTTAGTCAAAGCCAAGAGGATTATTTCTTCCTCCATTGGATCTCACATGTATCATCCTTGTAGACTCTCGAGGATATGTTTGATACAATGACCAACCTATATGAAGGAAAGAATATCAACAGGAAGATGAAATTGAGGAACCGACTGAATAATGTGAAGATACAAAACTCAGAGACCATGCGGTTCCACTTCACAAGGGTTTCTCAAATAAAAGAACAACTTGAAGAAGTCAAATAAAGACATCATGCTCAAACTGCTGAAGATTCCTCAACTGACGATGCATACGAATTATAATCGTGAATACAAAGGTCATACTCTTATCCATTTCAGCATTGGATAAGAAGGAATGCAGTTAATGACACTCAGAACTAGTACACAGGTTTCCAAAATCAATTGAAGGCTCCAGGACATAAAGAACAAGAAGGAATCTACCAAACAAACAAAGATAAGTATTTGAATTGTCTTTTCCTATATATGTTATGTTCAAGGAAATGTATTATGCATGATAGAATGTTTGAATTAATGGACAATATACTACTAGTATGCATATAATGGATAAGTAGCCCATGGTGCTATACAACACTCCATTGCTACTGTTACGGAGAGAAACTTCATATGGCTTGGGGTGTACCACAATAGACAGCTAGACATGAGAAATCAATCCTTTCCAATATGAAAGAGAAACCAAACATCTAACACTAAAGGATCTCGAATCATACCTTATTCCAGATGGTTGAAGTAGATCCCCATTGAGCTTTTTCCAATCCCACTTGTGCTAGCAATTTGCTCTCAACAATAGCAAACAAGACAAGCATGATATATAATATGGTGTTAGATCTACTCTAGCATATATAATCAACAATGTATAAGCAATTAAACATATCCATGGATTCAATATTCATTCAAATGCACATTATTGGACAGGAAAAGATATTTCTATTAATCAAATCAGAGATTACACAAGTGACAAACTCTGTCGGCACGTCTGTGAACCAGATAAACCGAGTCCTCCACCTAGGCCTCCACCACCTCAATCCTCCATCTCTCAATAGAAATATCACAAGCAAAGGCAAGCATGGGAAGAAAAAAAAGTTCTCCAAAGGGAAAATGGGATGTAGAGTCAAGTATATGAAAGCAGTGGCAACAATGGACTATAGTTTCATTGCTCTCCAATTCCTCCTCTTTTAATGTATCCAAGGGGTTCCTTATATATCACTCTAAAGGGGTAATGGAAGGTCGAATCTGAGTGATCTCAAGGCATATGGAAGGCCAAGAGTCAAGTGGTTCGGACACACATGAAGGAAAACTCCAAAATCATTTGGCTTTTTGCACACATCCCGATGTATGCAAGTTTGATGTCAATACCCACATGTACATGTGAGAAAAGGTTTAAAAGTCGCATACATAAATAAACATGTGTTTTTAGGGATGAACTTGGAAACATCAAAGTATAATAGCATTCCATGGGGTATAAAGAGTCTGCAGAGGGACAGGGAAGGCCATAAATATGTGATCAACCATGTGTGGTAAAATCATCTATAACAGATGCCCCCTAATGTGTGAGGTTAGAGGGGTGACATGATGGCCAAAATAAATTATAAAATCCATCCCAAAAGTGGAGTGATGAAGAACCAGGTGGAAGAACCAGCCATCCAATAGTACAGTACAATAATCAATCTCTGCATATGACTGCAAATACATATAACAGTCTCAGATACATAAGAGTACAATGGCCATGAATAAGCATGATATACGAAATGTGACATGTGTGGTCATCGCCACATACAATATATAATAGATCAGAATCTCCATGATGAAGATATACAATGGATCGGGATCTCCATAGAAGCTGAAGATATACAATGGAACATTATCTCCATAATGGCTAAAGATATCTAACATACACTGGAATCAAATCATGAGAGCTGAAATCTCATGAACACTGGCACAATCAAGGAGGTAGCATATGTGAAATGCCACCAAGCTCGAAGGTCTTCTACACAAACCGCTACGAGTACATGTCCTACTATCTGAATAAAGGTGTTGAGGTCAAACATAGTAGTCCATCATCTATTTACCAGTCATTGATGTATACCATTAACAGACACGAGATCACCCACTGATAATGAAAATGGGAATCAAGGTATTAGAGTGCAATCTAACAAGTGTGAATAGATGTGTTGAGATCAAACACTTGGAAGAATCCATCAATCAGGAGACATTGATGTATTCCCAAAACTGTCTATGGCGAGAGAACCTACCACTGATGACTGTAAGTCTCAAGGAACTCAAATGACTCTAGACTCTTATCCTAGAATAAATGATCTGAAGTCAATGGATGGAATCCGTTGGAAGGAGGGAATTAAGGCATCCCCCATTAACCAACATGAGGTACTCAGCAATGCTGTATAATTTGGAAGAACTCGAAAAATATGTGCATGAACCAGTAACAGTACTGGGAATGGTCGACATGCAAAGTCAAGACAACTAAGGAATGGCTGAGTCAGGCTTCAACTTCCTTCGAATAAGTGCGTAAAGGAAAATTGTGATTGAAGGTAGGTAGCATGGACTCGATATGCAAACTGGTACATCTCTGTGACATAGGAGGCATCAATAGAGGCTCCATAGGGACCGGAAGCTTAACCAGTCAGTGGAGATAAACTCAGAGTAGCGAGTATAGCTCCTAAAGTCAAACTAAAAACCCAACCAATGGATGTGATATACAGTGCTATGTTCAAAGGTGACACAACTCAGCTGCTGCCAAAGATAACATCTTTTCCTATCCATCTTTTTGGTTTTTTTTAGACTTTTTCAGATATTTTGAAAAGCTTGAAAAAGAATAAAAGTGTTTTATAGTTACAAATCTAGAAGGAGATGAGTGTCGGGGAACAAGAAAACTAGTTCCAAGCAGTGAAACATACCTATGCTCAATGCAAGGAAACATGTGTAGGATAACGACACTCGGGGGAAGGTCCCCTCCAGGTAAAAAATAGGGGATCAAGCTGCAAAAGATATGTAAAAAAGGCTTTGCTTGGCTAGACATGAGAAAAGCTTGGGCTATATTGTTGATAATCAAAGGAAATCTAGCATAAGGCTCAATAAAGCAAGCAAAACTCATGATAATGCAATTACAACTTGACATATACAAGGGAGTCCCGGGGGAAAGGCCAACATAAAGTTCAAGAGGAGTATGAAGCTCTTACACAAAGCCATGGATGTACTATACAAAGGACTCCCACACCCTAAAGGAGAAATGTCAATATGGGAGCCAAATGCAATACAGGATCTAACTAGGGTACCCATGTATGGGAAAGCTCTACCATTCACATCATCTCACTTCTAAAAGCAGCAAGAAGGTTCTGTGGCAAGATGGAATGGGTTCATACCTAAGGTTAAGATGAAACGGTCATAAGGCTATGCAAAATACAAGCAGATGTGAAAACCTAACCTATATGTCATTTTAGACATAATACCTAAAATAGGCACGAATGGTTCGAAGACACAGTCAAACCGCACTCAAAACAGGCTCCTACAACGGTCCAAAATTGTCAAAAACAGTAAAAAACTATAGAAAGTGGGTAAAAATTTCAAATTTTTTCTATAAAATAGTGAAAAATTAAAAATTTTCATACCATTTTGAATTTACCCACCATAGTGCATTTGAGTCCAGAACTTTAGAAGCGAATTTCAGGAGCATCGTCCAGTGGAATCCCTCCATGTTTGATCCAGGTAAATTCCCTTTCCCCTCTCTTTCATTTTGATATAAAAATTTTAAATTTTCATGGTCAAATTATTTTTTATTCCATCCTAACTTGGGTGTTTCGGCCCACACGGATATCGGGAATTTTTCCGCATATAAGGCTGGCCATACACGTAAAATTCCACAAAAACCACATACATACACGTCTATTTTGCAAACACTCGTGTATAGGGCCACGAACAAGGTTTTTATGGGCAAATAATAATAAAAAATTGTGTTTTTTGTGCAGGATGGTACTAGAGTGGAGAGAGAGGGAACATGGTGATGTTGAGGAAGTTGTTCAAGCTGACCTCATGGCTTAACAAGCATTACGGGAATGTGTCTTATACAAGTTTTGCTTCCTTGGCAGCTTGAGGGAAAAGCCAAGACTACTCCAGCTACTGGTAGACTATTGGGATCCAGAGTCTGAAACCTTCCAGTTGGATGGGATGTTGCTCAACATTGACGTTGAGGACATATATTTCATTACAGGTTTGTCCCCGTGAGGGGAGGTGGTGAACCTCCGATCTCGTGGACCAGGAGGTGGGCTGACTATAGAAGAGTACATAGTTTTGTACTACTTCTCTGATACAGAGAAGGTTTGGAGTCAAATCCTGAAAAACTCGATATAGACTCTGGGGCTAAAATCCATACTCTTAGCACTAGGCAGGATCTTAGGTATAGCATCACTCCATCAATCCTCATGGCCAATGATGTTCTATGCGGTAGAGTGTATACGACCCACGATATATTACTAGAGTACTACACTACTGAGCAACATGAAACAATAGTTCAGTGACTACAATATGGGTAGGGTGCAGAACTTTTGGTTTGGCAGCATACTGAGCACATTATTTTTTGAGCAGGTGCCAAGCCTAAGCCCTAGAGTAGACATTCCTCCTCATGGATTCAGGCATATGGCTCAGTGACGCTGGGCCAATGCCATGCACAGATTGGGAGGGGGAAGGGTAGCTAACCCCTACCCAACAAAGTTCTTTCCATGGTGGCAGAGACAGATCGTCGCCATAGAGGACTATCCCTATGCAGGGATCGACTTTCGTGGAGACCCAGACATGCCCCTATCACCAAGAGCGGCTTATGGAGACATAGGTAACGAATCCCAAGCCCACTTTTTAATTTTTGAATTATTTAATTTTTTTTATATTTTTTTATATATGGAATCAAAAGACATGTTTTTGGTGTGAGACACATAGTGATGATCTATCATGTATGTACAGATGTAGGACCACGATGGACAGATGGATTTCCTTGTCATCAACGGAGGGGAAGAGGTGATGAGATCATGGGTGTAGATGCAGAGCGGACACTCCAGAGCATCCACATGAACTTCGTTCAATTGACACAGAGAGTACCCATAGCGCAAGTCGAGGACTTGTCTAAGGCCATGCAACGCCAGGTGGTTTGGGTACCATGAGTATGGGTTCAATTTTTCTTCTAGCTAGCTAGAGCCGTGGTGTGCTATCATGATCAGCACCCTCCTCCACCTCAGGCTTAGAGACCTGGGTGTATATTTTTGTATGACCGTGTAGTATATTTTGGTGGCTCAGAAGCCCCAATTTTGTATATGACACTTATGTATTATGATGTCACCTTTTTTGGAACTTAATGAAAAATATTTATGATGATCGATTATTATTCTATTTACATGTGTAAAATGTGTTTTTGAAATGCTTATGGTTTGTGAAACAAATGCCAATCTAACACATAGTTAGCATATGAATCAACAACTTGATTAAAATTTCTTGGAACATGAATGTATGCTATACACTCAAATTGTCATTCTAGCAATATAACACGTAAGAATCTTCGTAATAATGTCAGATCCCTAATATGATACAAGCCATTAAGTTGTGAAACCACTAATTGCGAATCAAGACATACCTCAAGAGAATGAACACCATGTGAAATGGCATCACGTAATAACTCAACAACGGCACTATATTCAGCAACATTGATTGACGAAGGTCGTAAGCATATGCCTCCTGAAGACAATACTTGACCCGTAGGATTATAGATCACCCAAGCAGCCGAAGCTGAGATTTGAGTGTGGCGGCCAGCACCATTAGTGATGTAAATGAAAGACTCCCTTGACATATGCCATAGAAAACGAAAGCTAATCAACAAACCTGATCATGATAAGGAAACCTAACTATGCAATGCAAAGCTGTACAATAATATACAAAAATCAGCCCTGGTTGAAGATCATGCATAGTGTTTTTTGAGATAGATCCCATTTCTAGGCTTCACCAAGGTTGTCCCTTCATAATCAACCGGCTCATAGGTGCCTTTCTCTAAGACACACTTAATCACGTAAGGACCATGCCACATGGGATTAAACTTTCCTACCCCTAAGGGTTCCTTAGCTTGATCCCACAAAAGGACCAAGTAACCTTCACTAAACCTCCTAGGATGGACAGACTTATCATACTGGACCTGAACGTGACACTTGTTAACCTCTAGAGCCACTAAGGCATCTCGGCGCTGCTCATCAAGCTTCTCCAAGTGGACCAGATGCTCTTCCAATGTGAAAGTCTCTGGTAAAAGCTCCACATATAGCTTCAGAGAAGGGATTTTGTATTCAACCGGTAATACTGACTCCACACCATGCATAAGCTGATAGGGAGAAAAACTAGTGGTAGTCTTGACTGCAGTTCTATAGGCCCACAAAGAAGGATACAACATGATATGCCAATTATTCTTTCTTTGTGCTATGGTTCGTTGGAGAATAGACTTAAGTGACTTGTTCATTGCTTCAACCTGTCCATTCGCTTGAGGGTAATAAGAAGAGGAATCCTCTTGCTTATATCCTAACTTGGAAGCCAACTCTTCCATCATTTTGTTCTAAAAGTGCCTACCATGGTTAGTGACAAGCTATCTCGGAATGCCAAACCGGGTGATAATCTGGTTAAATACGAAATGAGTGGCTGTCTCACCATTAGATTTAACTATGGGCATAGCCTCTTCCCATTTCGTGAAGTAATCGACAACCACAATAATATGATGGTCCCCCCCCAGCTGAAGCTGGGTTTCAATCCATATAATCAAGCCCCCACTTGGTGAAGGGACCAGCAGTGATAATAGGATGCAAAGGGGCAAGAAGCGAGTGCATATTACATTGAAACACCTAGCAAGGGTGGCGCTTCTTGACTGCATTAATGCACTCTTTAAAAATGGACGACCAAAAATATCCCACTCTCAAGATTTTTTGGGCTGTAGAAAGCCTAGATAAATAACCACCACACGCCCCTCCATCTCAATCATTAAGCATGACCTCAACCTCATCATGAGTTAAACAACGACGTAAAATTGAATCCACCCCATGGCAGTACAAAGTATCATCCACTATGAGGTAGTTCTTCGCTACGTGGCACAGTCGTTGTTGCTCATCCCATGAGAGGTGAGTAGGGACCTTCAATGTTTGCAAATATATGATAATATACCCGTACCAAGGGTCCAACATTGAGATGAGGAATATATGCTCATCGACAAGAGAATCCTCATAAACCTCCTCTTCCTCCAAATTTGGGAAATCTGATATGAGATTAGCAAAGATTAACAATTTCTTCTATATCGCTGAGACAAACTCAAGATCAAACTCTTGCAAAATAACAATCCACTTATTATACATTCCCCCAATCATCCTTCTAGTGAGGATAAATTGAAATGGATTGATGTGAGCCATGACCAAGGTTTGGCGAAGGAGAATGTAATGTCTCAAACGTTGAAGCGCATGAACGATAGCTAAGGCTAGCTTCTCCACATGGGAATAACGAAGTTCCGCATCAATAAGGTTTCGTCTCAAATAATATATGACATGCTCATGGAGCTCCTCATCTTCTTGAACCAAATACCATACCAACTATCTCCTGAGACGTATCCACATAGTTAAAAAACTCACGGCTATAGTCTGGTGGACTAAAAGCATGGGGGTCGTTTCTAAGGCTTTCTTAAGAGCATCAAAACACTCCTAGGTTCACTCATCCCAGTAAAAAGGGGTGTCCTTCTTCAACAAACGCATGAAGCCTTTAGTCAAGTTGGAAAAATTGACCACGAACCTTCGCAAGAAGTTTGCCATACCTTATAAACATTGAAGGTTTCGAATGTTACGCGGGGGAGATAATTGAAGTATTGCCTCAACCTTCAAGGGATCGACTCTAATACCCTCCCTGGATACGATGAATCCTAGTAAACGACCCACTTTCATGCAAAAGATGCATTTATGAGGATTTAAACAAACTTGATAACGATGACACCTTTCAAACACTAAATGCAAATGGTAAGGATGACGCACTCTCAAACGAGAGTGAGCAGTGAGATCATCCAAATATACTTCAATAATCTTTTTAAGATCATGAAAGATCAAGGTCATGGCCCGTTGAAATGTAGCTCCAGCGTTTTTAAGGCCGAAGGACATCTTCTGATATGAAAAAGTTCCCCAAGGACAAATAAATGCGGTCTTGTGTTGATCCTCGGGTTTAATTTGTATCGGATTATATCCGGAAAATCCATCCATAAAAGAAAATACCTCACTCCCCACAAAATCATCCAAAATTTGGTCAATAAATGGTGTAGGGAAATTATCCTTAGGACAGGCTCGATTTAAGTCACGAAAATCAGTGCATATTCGGATCGGTCCCTGCTTCTTATCCACCAGAAAAGGGTTTGAAACGCACTCCGTCAAGGGAACAGGATAAATTAAACTAGCTTTGAGCAGTTTTTCTATATTTTCTTTAATGGCGGGTGCTTTTCTAGGATTCACAGCACGCAAGCGTTGTGGAACTGGTTTTTCATTCGGATAGGTCTTGATTTCGTGTTCGACAATACGAGGGTCTATACCTGGCATCTCTTCATATGACCAATCGAAAATATCACAAAATTCCTTAAACATCTTGGTATACTCTTTAATCTTATTGGGGGAACAATCTTCCCCAATGTAAACGTTCTCAATCTTACGAGGTTCACAAGAAATGTTGATCGGAATCATTGGTGATAGGTTAGCCATGTTCCCTTCGGCCATTTGACCAGAAGAGCTTAATGGGACCACAAGGCTACCAACTTTATCGCTTAGAATCACCCTAAAGTCATCACACTCTAAGCGATCAAGATTAGGAAGGAAATACGATCTATGGTGCAATTCTTCCCAAGGTTGTTCAATCCTAGACATGGCCTCAAGAATATCTTCATCTGATGGAAAAACATCATCAAGGCAGTCTTGAGAGTGAGATGACTCTACTGCCCATGCGGGTAGCACATAAGGGTCCTCCTCCTCTATCCGCGAAGAGGAAGGACTAGGCTCTACAACATGATCAATATTAGCTTGATAAGCTACCAACATTGCAGGAAATGACACATCTATCTCAGCAAGTATAGAATTATCACTCGAAGTACTTGGCGAAGGAAGAATCCAAGGATCCTCCATATGAGTATTGCGAAAGGATACCGAATTCAATGAGGTTGAAGCCCCACCAAAACTAAACCCGATCATAAGAACAGGAGTAGGACAACTAAAGGTCCCCATAAGAGAAGGATACATACCCACACCCACATTCTCAATTTCTGGCTGAGAATGATTGATAATCAGGATAGGAGCTCTCGATGATGTGTTTACACTCAGATTTTGGAAATACTTTTGATCAATGGTAACGATCTTCCCATTAAACATAAAGCAAACCACTCAAAATAGGGAAGAGGCTATAGCTTGCATATTGTACATCTAGTTCCTACCCAACAAAAGATTGTAGTCAAGGGGTGCATCAAAAACCTCGACTTCGATCACAACAGTCTTCCCTCCCAATTGGACCTCTAGAGATGGAAGTATACCGTGCGACCAAAATGACCTTCCATCGAAAGAAGTCAACATGTTGGCAAACTGAGACAAAGTGGGAGAACCTAAACCCTTCCAACAAGCCAAAGACATCATGGAAGTGGCAGCGCCTTCATCAATAACAGTATGCATGATGGTGTTGTTGAGACACTCTACATGAATCAAAAGAGATACGTAGTAAGGAAAGTGAGGCTGGATTCCGTGAGTTTCAAATTTGATCATGGAAAAAGAGTTAACATCACTAACCCCAAGAGTAGGCAACAAGGCCTTTCTCTACGAAGGATAAGTCTAAAGCACTTCTAATGCAGACATCGCACAAGGAGTCTAGCCCAAATCCTCGACAACTAAATAGTTCTGGGCAACTTGAGCATTAGGATTGTGCCCTGAGCACTTCAAGAATCCCTTAGGAATGTGAGGCGGAACTTCAGGTTTATCCGTAGGCTTTTCAATTCGCAAATAGCTCTCGGCTGGATCAGGCTCTTTCCCAAGGTCTGGTTGTGAAGAATCATAACCTTTCACACGCATCACAAATTTGGTAGATCTCACCATGTTGATGCAACAATGACCACTAGTGGCCTCTCGCGGGTTTTGAGTTCCACCAGATGCACTACCAAGATCAATGGTCCTCGAGTTCATATTTTGATTATTAGGTAAAGGATTATAAAACATAGCTAGGCCCTTTGCTATGAACTTCGATGCATCCTCCATATGAGGGCACAAATGAGTGAGGTGATCGTCCTTACACAACTTACAAGGAAACTTCACCTTACGCTTAGTTTTCTTACCCCCACCAGCATTGTTCCTGTTCTTGTCATTACTATTACCATTTTCATTTTTATTCTCACCCTTACGATTATTTTTTCCTTTCTTTTTATTCCTTCCATGCTGCTAGTTTCCTTTTGGGTTTGACGTTTGTACTAAAATCACACTCGTTGATTGGGTAGGTTGAGACGAAGCCATGGCTTGTCTCGACACAGGATGGCTAAGAGATGACTAGCTCACTTGTTTCGTAACCGAGTCTGTAGGCTTGGTAATTATGGAGCCAACAATACCATTGGCATGTGGCCTAGGTTTAATCTTGGGGTTGAAATTGGATCTTGGAGCATTCGGGATAATCTCATACAAGAGTCTGGATTGAGCATAGATCAAATCCAACTCTTGAGCCCTAAAAATAGCTTGGTCCTCATTTTGAACTTTGGATGTGGAAACATCCTTCGTGATATAAGCTAACAATGACTTGATGAACCACTCTAGAAGAAACTCTAGTGGTATAAAGGCTTTAATTAATCATTTCCGTATACACCACTCTTGAATATGATAAGAAATATGTGTGGCTTTGTCTTTCCGAAAGGTGGACAAGAGTTCGGTACCAACATCGTAACGTACAGGTAGCTGGAAATGATTAAGAAAAGTCAAGGAAAGATCATCAAACATAGTATAGGCCCCCCCTGGTAACTCTATATACCATTTCACCGCAGGACCCATGAGGGTGCATTGAAATAGCCTCAAATGGATGGAATCATTGTATAAGGAATTAGAAGAGCACCAAAGGTGGAAGGTTGTGACATGCTCACCAGGATCTTTGTCGGCCTTACCTTCAAACTTGGAGATGTCTAAAGGAATTTTGGTAGGGACTTCCGACCATGTCGGATCATGAGACAGAGGATCATTCGTCGATCTCAAAAAATTAGGTAGGTTCAAGGTCGCAAGGAAAGGGAGCATAGGTTGAGTTGGTCGATTCCACGCTCCCTGATAGGACTGGTTTGGATAAGGCTGATTGCTATACACACCATGGCCTTGGCCAGTGGGATAGTAAACTCCTCCAATATGACCCATGAAGGGTTGCATGGAAACATTGTAATGTGGAAACATTGTAATGCGAGGTACCTTGAGGCTAAGGTGCTACAAAGCCATAGTTAGGAGAGTAAGTGGGTTTTTGATACCCATACCGATATGGTTGATAGTTTTATCCATACTGTGGTCCATAACAAGGTACATGGGAAGCTCCATAGGGTGGACCATGAGATGGTCCATGGAATGGTCCATAAGATGGTCCATAGGTAGGTATATGGGAAGCTCCATGAGATGGTCCACGAGGTATTCCATGAGATGATCTAGAAATAGGTACATGACCTGCTATCACAGAAGGAGGCACTTGGCCTTGCGATACTACAACGTTATCAGACACAGGATGGACATGGATTATAGTCGAACTTCGGCCCAAAGGACCATTAGAGTTAGGAATAGGATCTGTCAAAAATTCATTTGAAGGAATGGGTTGAGAAGACAATGGAATATGTGAAGGAATATAGCTTATACCCCTAATATTCACATGTCTCGGTTGAGGTCCCCGAATAGAAACACTAATGCTAGGTCTAGGATGTGCATGTGAAGGAATTTCCACCACTGGAGTGGATGGTGCAATGTGACTACTACCACCAAACCTCTTTGCATGGAAAGGAATGGGAGTGCCCCCAGGCGCAGGACCAGGGTTACCAACCAATTCCACGTGAGGTTCTAGACCGGGATTGGGAATATCAGGCATGCCATATCTAATGGGGCCATTGCTGGTGGGTGCGTGATGAGTCTCTGAATAGTATAACCAATATCTAGGGTCAAAGCTTATATAATTATGGAACTGTAAAGGATCTTCTTGTAACGGTCTGTCCCAATAGGGATCAGACTCAAGCAGAGTTCCATATGTGCTAGAAGGATCAACTTCCACCACCAGAGGTAGGGAAGGTGGAAGCTCTAGGACTTCAAACCCATGATGACTCGTGGTGAGATCTCTGTGTGAATCAAAGTGATGACTGATCCATTTGGATTGTTTGGTTCTCTCTCCCAAGGGAGGAGGAGACGTAGAAGGTGGAAGACCTGCTAAACGAAAAGAGCGACGGGGAGCTGCACTTGGATCCACAATGACACAACAAAAAGAAAAATACTTGATCTATCTACACAACCCTAAGCAGACTAGCATGCACAGAGAACACACCTAAGAAAATCTAAATCCAAACAATAAGAAAACCAAGGGTAAGATAAGTGAGCTCCCGAATGAAGTACGTATGTATCGCCTAGGAGAGGATTAAGACTTCCATACATAATAAGTGTAGGTTTGTAACCCATTATAGTGGCCCTCAACTTCAACGCATATAGCGACTGTGCTATCCGACCCCTACCTGGCCAGGACACCTACAGAATAAACTCTGCAAATACACCCTCGATAACCTAGTTAAGGCAACTAAGGTCACCTCAATATAACCAATGCTTAGGCGGACAGTCACAGGAGGGATTGACCGTATGGGTAGGGTAACAAAGCCTAAAACCTGAAAGCACAACTGGTACCTCAGGGGTGCACCAGTCAATACCTCAAAGGCCCCCAGATACGAATACAATCCTAGAAATATCTCTGGTGCTCACAGAAAGTGATAAGGGGTCATTCCAATCACAATCACGTGCACTACCTCGTGCTTAACTCTTGTGTAAGAGGAGCATACTGAGAAACACTAATTAGACCAATGGTTTCACACTCTCACCTCGACAGACATCTAATTTTTTTTTTAGTGGTCTTGGAGAATTAACTTATAATGAACTATTCCAAGAACCTGAAACCTAGTCTTGTTGATGCACCCTAGAAAAGAAAAGAGTGTAATTCATTTTATTAAGCGTTGATTTTATTTGGCTGTAATTACTCAAAGGGTAATGATCGTGCAACTTATGGTGTTATGACACAACATGAAGCAAAATGCACACCTAACAAGCAATGAAAATGCACTGTGTAGAATGAAAAGTAGGGTATGCTACTACGTGAAGTGCAAAATTTTTCCTTCAAATGTAAATGCAATCATTCCTATATGAAAACCTAACTATAATTCACCAAGCAAACCTAATTCAAGTACCATGCACCCAATGCAAAATGCAAGCAATGCATAACTATGCAAAAATCAATTTTTTTTTTTTGAATTAAATGAGATATAAAAGCAAAAAAGATGACTCTACAACCCCCAGACTTTGCAACCACTGATAAATAGCAGCTAAGCAAAGCACCAAGGTAAAAGAGACCTAATGCACTAATCTAAAAACAAAAAAGAATAAAATGAATGACAAGAACATCTCTAAAAATCAACCTAAAAACAGTCTTTGGTCATAAACAAAGGATGTATACAGACTCCAGAAGCATCTAAGAAGACTCAACAATCATCCAAAATCACCCAACAACTCTTAATCCTCCCACTAAGGCTCAAAATCAAGGCTTACGTGACTGCTCATAGTAAACCAATGTAAATACGCGACTGTTCAAGGAAAACCCACGTGTATACGCGATTGTGAAAGCTAAACCCGCGTATAGGAAGAAAAACGAAGAAAAATAAGGCAAACAGACAAGCTAAGACAAAATTCACTCTTGCAAGACACTACTGGGAAAACATGCCCCTAAACTCGATACAGAAACAAAGAAATCAGAGCAATTCAAGTAAATTGAATGCCAAAAACCCCCAAAGAGAAACAACTAGGAACCTCCCCAGTATGGTCGCCAGTTCTGTTATGGAGATAAACTTTCTATGGCTTGAGGTGTACCACAACAGACAGCTAGACACGAGAAATCAATCCTTTCCCAATATGAAAGATAAACCAAACATCTAACACTAAGGGATTTTGAATCATACCTTATTCCAGATGGTTGAAGTAGATCCCCGTTGATCTTTTTCCAATCCCGCTTGTGCTAGCAATTTGCTCTTAACAACAACAAACAAGACAAGCATGCTATATAATATGGTGTTATATCTACTCTAGCATATATAATCAACAATGTATAAGCAATTAAACATATCCATGGATTCAATATTCATGCAAATGCACATTATTGGACAGGAAAAGATATTTCTATTAATCAAATCAAAGATTACACGAGTGACAACCTTTGTCGGCACATCTGTGAACCGGAGAAACCGAGTCCTCCACCTGGGCCTCCACCACCTCAATCCTCCATCTCTTGATAGAAATCTCACGGGAAAAGGTAAGCTTGGGAAGAACACAAAGTTCTCCAAAGGGAAAAAGGGATGCAGACTCAAGTATATGCAAGCAATGGAAACAATGGACTATAGTTTCATTGATCTTCAATTCCTCCTCCTTCAATGTATCCAAGGGGTTCCTTATATAGCACTCAACAGGGGTAATGGAGGGTCAAATCCGAGCGATCTCAAGGCATATGGAAGGCCAAAAGTTAAGTGGTTCAGACACACATGAAGGAAAACTCCAAAAGCATTTGGCTTTTTGCACACATCCCGATGTACGCGGGTTTGAGGTCAATACCCGCGTGTACACGCGAGAAAAGGTTTAAAAGTCACGTACAGAAATAAACATGTGTTTTTAGGGATGAACTTGGAAACATCAAAGTGTAATTAGTCCATGGGGTCTAAAGAGTCTGCAGAGGGACAGGGAAGGCCATAAATATGTGATCGACCATGTGTGGTAAAATCAGCTATAACAGCTGCTTATCTAGAATGCAACCTCTTTGCTGACATATTGGGATTAGTGCACAATCTCAATAATGTTATGGTATATATGGAAGGCATCTGGAAAGTTTCTGTGTGTATATGAGATATGGATAAACGTTGTATTGGCTAAAATAGTTGCATGATTACATCATTATGCATAAGAATTTATCATTATGAATATGTCTTATGAAATGCAAGTGGTGTATTTGATTTGTAGGAAAGATCGCATACAATCACCTACAAGAAAAGAAGGATGAGACTTGTTCCGAAGAACAAGTGACAACATTTCAAGATTCACTCCAATAAACATACATTAAGATGAACCTGAAGCTCCCAAGGTCAGAGAAACCATGACGTAAGAAATAGCTTTAGAAGAATATAAAAGATAGGTATATCCACCTTGAGAGATGAGGACCACCTTAGGCACGAGAGATAATACAAGATAATAAAACTATGATGGGACTTCCAACTAAAGTAAGAGGCTTCGGATACACCCTAGTTATATGGCACAGTTGAGTGACATCATTGATGCAAGCCCTTCCAACAATGAAGAAGTATCCAAGGAGAAATTGAAGAAGCTATGATCAAAGAGTAGCAGTTGCTCATGGGGAATGATGTCCAGGATACAGTTCTGAGATTTGAAGGAAAGTTCATTGTGTATTTCATATGGATCTACAAGAACGAGTATACAACTAAGGTTCATGGTTTCTCTCAAAAAGAGGGAGTATATTATGGCATGACATACTCCATTGACCAGACACACTTCTCTAGTGAAGTAGAAGTATATATCAAGCAAAGAACCACATTGCAGAAAAGGATTTGTACAAGATCAGAAGGCACCCATAGATAAGCAAATACAGTTACATAAAGAGCTTGAAGATCACCTAGAGTGATGAATATCTTAACCTTTTCTACAATGTTGAAGATGGAAGCCTATAGAAGACATCAAGCCCATAGATGGGTGCAAGAGGAACTTTTCAACAAAGTTCAAGATAAAGGATATTGGTATCCAGTGACCTAAGATGGATACATAGAAGAATAGTAGCAGAGGATGCTACCTGTCACTCCAGTACATAATGTTTCGATACATAGAGTACAAAATGCAGAGGGAGGATGATGCTCCACTTCAAGGGGAGTGACTACAGAAGATCTCGAAGGTCGACATGGTACGACAGGATAGACGGCTTCCAGATGGACTAAGGCTTTACCAAGAGTAAAGTGGGTTCCAACCTTTAAGGTTGAATGCAGAAGACTGGGATATGTCGATGGCCTGACAGGATGAACTCATTATAGATGCAAAGAGGAAGTGTTGAGAACAAAAAGAGCACCTCAGGATGTTTGGGATCGGGTATGATCTCATGAAGAGGCTTAGTCCATTGCAACATGTTCAGCCTATAGTGAAGCAATGTGGCTTCTCAAAATATGCTGTGGAAATCTTAAAATGATTTGATATGTTGGATTGCAAATCCATTGCCACACCCATGGATACCAACCTGAAGTTTTTCTCTGATTAATCATCGGAGTTAGTGGATGTGACTCCATACAAATAGATTATTGGGTCGTTGATGTATTTGATGAATACCAGGCCAGATATATGCTTTGTTGTGAACACCCTGAGTCAACATCTAGTTAATCCTAGATGTGTTCACCTAATAGATGCAAAGAATGACATGAGGTACTTGAAAGGTACGATAGACTTTGGACTATATTATGATGGAGATCATGACTATAGATTGTATGGTTATACAGATTCAGATTGGGAAAGAAATGCCTGATATAGAAAGAGCACCTTAGCTAGATGTTGTTATTTGGGATCCACCATGATATCATGGTTTAGTAGGAAGAAGTCCAGTGTTTCTCTCAACAAAATTGAAGTAGAGTATATAACAACTTGTCCTGCTAGTTGTGAAGCCATATGGTTTCGGAAGTTGATTTTAGGTCTATTTAAACTAGAGTTGGATACCATAGTGATTCCATGTGACAATCAGAGTTGTATAAACATGATGTAGAACCTTGTGTTCCATGACAAGTCAAACCACATAGAAATGCAGTATTTTTACATAAGGGATATGGTGCAGAGAGGAGAGGTGAAGCTTCAGTATGTTCCTACAAAGGAACATGTTACTGATGTGATGACTAAGCCTCTGTCTCGTGTAAATTTTGAATGCTTTTGATACCAACTTGGTGTAGTCCAAAAGGACCTCCTTTAAAAGAGGGACTGATGATGAGATGGAAGTGATGCGCCAGTTCATAAAAGGCCAAGTGCACCTACAGATGTTGATTAGATCCGACATTCACTTGCAGACAATAGTATCCTCCTTGAGGATGGTCTTGCAGACAAGAACGCTCTATTCTTGAGAGTGGTCCTATCCTTTACTAGCTAAGGATGGTCCTGCAAATGATAGTACTCCTTTATGGAGAGTGATCCTGCATTCATTTGTAGGATGGCCTTGCGGACAAGAACACTCTCTTCTTGAGAATGGTCCTAGGCCTTACCGGCTAAGGATGGTCCTGAAGACGATAGTACTCTCTTATGGAGAGTGATCCTGCATTCATTTGTAGGATGGTATTATGGACAAGAACACTCTCTTCTTGAGAATGGTCCTAGCCCTTATTAGCTGAGGATGGTCCTGTAGACGATAGTACTCTCTTCTGGAGAGTGATCCTACATTCACTTGTAGGATGGTTCTGTGGATAAGAACACTCCCTTGAGAGTCGTCCTAGCACTAACAAGCTGAGGATGGTCCACCATGATAGTACTCTCTTATGGAGTGTGGTCCTACATTCATTTGCAGATCAGATTTGCATTCATTTGCAAATGATATCTACATTCATTTGTAGACGATGTGGTCCTGCATTCATTTGCAGACGAGATCTGCATTCATTTGCAGACGATGTGGTCCTCCATTCATTTGCAGGTGAGATCTACATTCATTTGTAGACAATATGGTCTTACATTTATTTGTGGACGTTGTGGTCCTGCATTCATTTGCGGTCGATCCAGCAGGTCTATGATATGGACCCTCCTCGAAAGGGGGATTAGTTTGATGATGTTGCAGTGAGATTGTATCATCCCTGGACATTAGTCCTAAAGGTGATTTGTAGACTCTTGTCCTCCTGGAAGATGAGGATTGCATCATCCTTGGACCTATGTCCAAAAGTGATAGGGATTGATCATCCTGTAATTGGATCATGTGTGTTGTAGGTTATGTTGTTGCTGATGATAATGTTCATTATGAATATCAAAGTGTTGTTGCAAAGGATCAAGTGATCGAAGTGCTGCAAGAAGATGAAGATCAAAGTGTTGCTGCAAAGGATCAAGTGATCGAGTGCTACAAGAAGATGAAGATAAAAATGTTGCTGCAAAGGATCAAGTGATGCAAGAAGATGAAGATCAAAGTGTTGCTGCAAAGGATCAAGATATCAAAGTGTTGTAAGAAGATGAAGATCAAAGTGTTGCTGCAAAGGATCAAGTGATCGAGTGTTGTAGAAGATAAAAGATGACACTCGCTGTTGTAGAAGATGATGTTCCAGTATTGAAGATGTTGAATATGTTCCAATAACTATTCCAATTGCTGATGATTGTTGAAAACTTCCTATGATGTATAGATGTATCACATTGATGTTGTTGAAGATGCTCTCACTCCTTGCTCCTATAGTTGATGATGTTGTTGTTAGTAGAATACCCTTCTCATTAAGGGGGAGTGTTGAAATATTATAACTTTGAAGAATATTCTAAATGTATTTTACTAATGTAATCCATGGGAGATGTTTTATTCCTTCGTCGGGATGTTACTATTGTATGTGGTCATCACAAAGTCATGAGGTATAAACTCCATTGTAAGTCGAGTCAATAGTACCCTCTTGACTATAATATAATATTGTGTTGTGTATTCCTAGGTGAAGTCATCGCATAAAGTTTGTTGGGGCCGACTTGTTAGGGTAAAAGTCAAGTAACATAAAGAGTATAAATAGAGGAGGTGTGTCCCTCATTTGAACACACACACTCACTTGTGTATAGCATATAGGAGAGAGAGAGAGAGAGAGCACCTGTTTGGGGTCTTGTCTTTGTACTTTTGACATCTATATAGAGGAACTTTTGGTGGGTTTTCTTCCCCGTGAGGGTTTCCCAGGATAAATCTTTGTGTTCTTTTGTGTGGTTGTGGTTGTCTTTCTTTCAGTGATCCTTTTGTATATGGTTATGATGTTATGATGCTAAATCTTATTAGATCTTGTATAACCATTAAAAAATTAATAGAAAGTTATGTTCACATTTAATAAAATATGCTAATAAATCATTAAACTTTAAAAATATTATTCTATATACCAATAGGATATAAAAAAAATCTTTAAAAAATTACTAAATAAAAAAGGGAAAAAATAAAAGAATGCTTCTAATTGACATAGTAATATCATAATTACATCTTGAGATGAACTTTGAAGATATTTGATATTTCTAAAAGGGTTGAAACTTGTTGTGAAAGAAAGAACACAATTGTGAAAGATTGCATTCCAAAGAAACTATTCAAGAAAACCACACATCAAAATCAGATTGAATGTAAGTTGTTGAAAGATGGATGGAGCATCACACTAAATAAGAATACAAATTTTTGCAATTATTTCAAGGCTCAATCCTTTTATTTTACAAATTTTCAACAAAAAAATTTCTTAAATCCCTTGTTGTAGCGAACTTGTGTATCTCTCCCTCCAATAATGTATCCATTTTAATAAAAAGGAGATAACAAGGAGAAGAAGAACACTACAATATCTTTTGAGTGATCAAGGGGCACTAAGGATAAAACACAATTTCTCTTTCCACTTGGCCATTGAAATATATTAATACACTTGGTTCAATATGTAAGGCATCATGGGAAGGCTCATTCCCATTACAATAAGGAATGCATTGTCAAGAATTTTGGAGATTGATTTATCTTTGTTCGCTTGGTTTTTTTTAGGACATGGAGTGTATACTTCACCTAACTCTTTTTGAGCTAAGGATTTTTAACGAGAGAGAGGTTGACTTCACTTCACTAATTAGAGATGAGGAGATGGATTGTTGATGAAAGCATAGAGGCAGAATAGTCCGAGGTGTATTGATTCAATCAAATCTTGAAATCTACAAACTATGTGCAATTATATACTTTGTCATTGATATTTGGTCAATGATCCATTGTTCGATGCAACATGCTCTTCACATAATTACCAATTACCACCTTTCTTTGGATATTAATACTATAGTTAGACCACATGGTCTGGAACTAGGTCAAATATGAACTTTCTTAGACAATTGCTATTACTCCTGATATTTTCATCTTCAACATCTGAGCTCTTATACAATCATTGTTTTGGTTGGACAACATTCTATTATGGTTGAATTGTATATTGAAGCTTGTTGATCTCTTATATAATAACTATTTTGATTCGACAACATTTTGTTATAGGCCTATAGTATATTGAATCCTTAACAAGAGGAAATCCAATTGGTTTCATCAATACATCTTGATATTTTCCTAAATACCTTTAATTGCTCACCTTGGTTACCATTTTGTGTGGTTGATATTTCAACATTTGGCTTTCTATGTTTTAGCAGCTTCAATGCAGAAATAATTTTGCTTAGTAGTTGATATCAAAGTAATGCATTTTTTTCCTCTAGAAGTTGAGAGTAAAAAGATTATTTCCTTTCATAAAATTGCCTTAGCAACACCTTATGTTTGTTATTCCACCGACAATTTCCTATTCTTAAGCATTAATAAATAATTTGGCTTAGTAGTTGATATCAAAGTGATGGGATATTTTTCCTTTGCAAGTTGAGAGTAAAAATGTAATTTCCTTTCATCAACTTGCCTCGCCAACACCATATGTTTGTTGTTTGTTGCTTCCATTGATGTTCCTTTGCATCTTATGGGGAAATTGCTGGTATAGAGTACAGACAAAAACTTTACTAGGAAGATCATTAGAAGAAAATTGGGGTCTAAAATGGGCCTTATAAGAAAATGCACCAACAATAAGTTCTTGTGAGTTGGAATTTAAGAACCAATAGAATTCCAATAAAATGAGTCAACCATAATGGTTGAATTGACATATTTGTCATAAAAAAACTACTTTTTTGTTCGTATTTTTGACATATCTCTCTGTGTTTTTACTCAAATTTCGATCGGGAGAGCTCATTGGATGAAGAATTTGATTCCGCATCCAATGAGTACCCACTCTACATACTTTTGATGGAGCTCGCTACCCCAAAAATAAGAAATACTTGAAAAATGTGGTGATGACATCATCATCACGTTTTTTTAGGTATTTCTTGTTTTGAGGGTAGCAAGGCTCCTCAAAAGTATGCAGTGTGAGTACTCGTTCGATACGGAATCAAATTCTGCATCGAACGAGCTCTCCCGATCGAAATTTGAGTAAAAACACAGGGAGATATATCGAAAATACGAACACAAATTTTTTTTTTTCTTCCAAAATTAATAAATATTATTTTATTATTTTAACTATTATTTTATTATTTTAACTATTTTTTTATTATTTAAACTATCATTTTATTATTTTCCTTAGGAGGCCCATTTTATACCTCAAAATTCCTCTAATGGCTTCTACCAACTTTTAGACCACATTTATTATAATGCTTGAGATTTATTTTCTTGGAACCCAATGCAATGCAATTAATTCATGTTATGCTGCAATGTCACCCTACAAACCTGCACATTGCCAAACCAGATTTAGAGGACAATGCAAAAAGCAAGTGCTTTTTAACTTTAACAACAAGAAATGCCTATAAATAAATTACTGCACATGCATTTATAAGTGGAATGCATTTATAAGTGGAAGGGAAGACAACTGAATTGTAACAACAATACAACATCATCCATAACAATGACAAGGGATTTTTCACCCATTTTTAATGTCATGGGCTTCAAGTTGCTTCTTGGGGTAGCCACCATGATAAGATGCCCAACTTGAGTCGACCTTGTAAACGATATTTGAATACAAGCCAATATTATAGATTTCAAGTCAAATGTATGCTTAGCTTTCATTGTTTTTCACCATATTCAATGAATGAACTATTTCATCTATAGATCATGGATCAATAGAGGATCAAATCAATAAAATATCTTAATTTTAAGGGCCAAAAAACAAAATCTAATGAATAAATGGAGAAAAAGCTTACATTTCCTTACAAATTTCAAGTATGAACATATCAACTTACTTTATCAATATCCATGTCACTGCTTATGGAAACATCCACAGTTTCACCAAAATTAGAGAGCACATTTAGAATGCTTGGGGTATTCGTATGATAGAGAGGAGATTTCATTAACAAAGTACTGGAGACGCAAATCCTAGCCCTGCCAAGAAAAAACTCATACCATAGATACTTAAGAAAAAACTCATACCATAGATAAAGATGCACGTTGAACAAAGAAAATAATGCTACCTCTTTGGCCAAATGTGCATAACCTCTCCTCTGCATATTTGAAAACTACTATAAATCCTGCAGCCAAGGCTGGAGCGACCTTACTGAAAAAACATCACCATTAAGAAGTTCCATGGTCTTATCTGACCAACACCTCCAATGGGTTCATGCAACATACGACCCTGATACTCCACAAATTTTATCAGTCGATCTTACACATCATAATCATTGCAAAATCCTCTAAATTTGGCTCTCCCGATCTGTAAAATTCTATATCCAAACAAAATCACATTAATTTTTATTTTGATGATATAAATAGTTCACGAGTGTAATATCGAGCCATATAAACAACCAATTATCATTAAATTCACATTGATTTTTATTTTGATGATATAAATAGTTCACGAGTGTAGTATCGACCCATATAAACAACCAATTATCATTAAATTCGAAGGTTGTCTATGAAAAACCATTTATCACTAGCAGCTGTCATAAATCAGGTTCTTAAACTATTTGTGCTTATACACTAGCATACCAAAGTTGCCAAGACGAATGAAAGTAAAGGCATGTCCAAAAGCTTATGGTCACAGAATTATTTCAGTTTTGCTTTGGCTGCTGCGTATCCACGTGGCTATCGATTACCTTTCTACAGTTGCCATTGAAAGTTCAGTTGCCTTGGCGCACTTGAAACCTCAGAGAGATGGAATTTGACAGGTAAATGCCCGTCATGGGTCAATTTACCCGTCAAATACAGCTAAAATTTTTCCAAGACCGTCAAAATCGAATACAGAAAACGTTTTAGATTTTATTTGTTACCGGCAATTTTGACGGGTGTCTGTCATTTGAAATTCCAACCCTATTGGGATGTGCTTAGTTTTGAAGCGAAGTCTTCATAATTACACTCAAGCACGCTCCAAAGCCCGCTCAGAGCAAGCTTTTTGGATCATGTGCATAGGCTAAAAACCATTAGAAGTAGTTTCAGTTATGGAGGCAATAACATAGGCATCTACACCAATAATAAAGGAACAAGGTTCAGTAAAAAGAAACAAATTTATTTTCAAGCATCTCCAACGACATACAATGTTCAACACCTTCCTCCTTCGAAGGAACGAATAGTACTTTGAGTTCGGAAGCTTTACCAGCTGCAATAACCCCCTATGCTCTTCAATTTCACACATCCGTCTGCCCTCAACTCTTCCAAAGATGCCAAAAAAGAGTATATACTTGGCAGCTCTTCTCACTCAGAGCACCCACTAAAATTTAGCAGTCGAAGCTTTGTCAGCTGTGCCAACCCCCGTATGCTCTTCAACAACTTCACACATCCGCTTGTTCCCAACCCCTCCAAAGATATTTTTAATGTTTCCATATTTTGGCAGCTCTTCTTCTAACTCAAAGCATCCACTAATATTTAGGGTTAGAAGCTTTGGCCACTGCATCAACCCCGGTATGCTTTTCAGCTTCGGCATATATGCATATGCCTGAGATTGCTGCAACCATTTCGGCATCTGCAAACATTCCTGCAAAATGTTTAGATGTTTCAGGTTTTCAACCATAGAAAAATGTTTATCTCTAGATCATGATTATCTTCTACAAAACCTTTCAAATTCGCCTGTGGTTCAATATTAACAGCGAGCTAATATAGAAACGTAATTCACATAAACAAATTCCGATTTAACTGTTACTCACATTGCCACAATGATTCTAATGCGCTCCCTGACGCTTGTAGAACCATTACATTCTTTATTTGATTCCAGGAAAGCCGGGAAGAGCAGTGGCACTGAAAAATAGACACAGAAATGGGAATATATGGAGGCGGGGCGAGACGGAAAGTTAGGGTTAGACAGAACAGAGGAGTTTCCTTGAGACGGAGAAATCGTGTAGAAATCAAACCCTGTACGGGAACGCGGTTTTCGTAATAGCCGATCATGAAGCAAACCAAATCTATCTGGTGTCAAAACCGGGTTCAATAACACAACCGTGGTTTTCGTGGTGGCCGACCATGAAGCGCGCCAAGCCTATCTAAAGCAATGTACCGGATTCCCAAAGCTCGACTTAGGTTCTCGATCGGAATGTACAAAATGGTACCTGATATTAAGTCACATCCAATTATATTATATTGTGATGGGACGGTAAAAATCTTGAATTTTACTTAAATTTCAGTGTACGTATACACTGTATATCAGTGTGCTGAGTCGAGCTTAATAAACTAAAACGACCATGTGCACAGGAGGGGGATTTTGGAGCATCTTGCTTCATCAAGACTGCGCTACAGCTGCGCTCAGGATTTTGGTCCATCTTGCGTCATCCAGACTGCGCTACAGCTGCGCTCAGTGTTTGTCCATGTGTGAAGCCTATTTGGTCGGTAAACTTAAAACCACAACTTTTGCTTTAATTTTGCTTTTGTAACTGTTTCCTTGCCCTTTTTACTGGTTCCTAGAAGAAGCATACTTACCAGTTGATCAGTTTAGCAATCTGTCTCGGAGAGCGACACCTTGTCCTTGGTTTCGTAATTTCTGACATATTCGAAATTAAATTACCAGTTGATCAGTTTAGCAATCTGTCTCTGATGGCGACACCTTGTCCTTGGTTTCGTAATTTCTGACATATTCAAACTTTAATTTCGGTGGATTCCCTCGTGTTTGTTAACAGTAAACATCATTGACCGATAGTTAGATGGATTATCACATGTTTGACGTCAACACATCTGTTCACTTGTCATATAAACACACCATCAAGATTTGAGACAAATAGTTTAGGTTTATGTGTTGCATTACTTAGTCTTGTTTCCTCTCCCAAGTTGTGTTAGAGTTTATCACTAGCATAGATCCATATAAACTATGGCTCTATCAAGTTCCAAGAGGGATAAAATCCCTTGAGATGCAAACAAATTGAGGAAATAGTGAGCTTGTTTAGATGGATCTATGTTGGTTCCAATAGTAGTGGCCACATCAAAACAATGTAATTAAAAACAAAATCATTACATTGAAATTTTTCATTAAAAAAAAGGTTTAAAATGTTCAATTGTAATAAATTAATAATCAAATTCTATGATAATACATGTGAAAGAATGCAATAGAATTTAATGGTGAATTATTTATATATTACATAGTGATCTATCTCAATCTTTCTTTTTCTTCGTTTCTTAAAGCTACTCATGCCCTCTTTGCTATCTTTTCAAGAATCAACATTTACAAACTAAACACCATTCAAACATGCATGAAGCACATGGAGTTATAAAACTATAACTATCAAAGAATCAATGGTTACAAACAAACCAGGGTTCAAAGATCGATCAAGCACCCCAACTTATAAAACTACCAAATATCAAATAAAACAATATACCTATGTGATCATGATAATTTGTTGATGTGTGATAATTTGATACTAGGATATGTTTGAAAATAAAGGAAAAACTACATCGCAATGTTCTTATCATACTGTAATACATCAATGTAATCCCCAAAAGACAGAGAAGCTAGTTGTTACAACCAGCGCTTGACATGCATTTTTCTTCACAGATTGTCTCTTAAACCATGCTTCCAGAGCAACAAATGGATTTATTGATCGCACTATCGAATCTATCTCACTGCTCTTTACTGCCTTCCTCTTGAACGCAAAATTTAGTGCATAAAATATAGCTATATTCATGCATTTGATGAATTTTACAAATGAAAGTTTAAGCCTACAGGCAATCATTACAGTGGTGAAGATAATATGTGATGGCATGGCTCCATATTCGAGTCATTATATTGTTGATAATTTCTGTTTGAGAAAATACACACTAGCATATTAAATATTCCGTAGGAAATCTAGTAACATTTTAGGTTAGTCACTACAAAAAATTTTGCTTCAAATCCTTGTGAGCAATGTAGATATTCTACAGAAGGCTAAAACAATTAATATGTAGATACAAATTTAGAAGGGCTTGGTCAAGTTAGAGGTTTGTTCCCATGCCAATAGAAAAATCTAGGTGTTTTATATCCACCTAGGTTTATATTTTGTAAATTTGAAAATAGTTTAATCACCGAGAG
>LPNX011054433.1:214999-244964 GCA_001517045.1 Pseudotsuga menziesii
TTTCTTTGTGCTTCCATGGACCTTCCCATATTATTATTTGTAAAGTGTTTTGTCCATCATTTTCTCTTCTAACCTCACACTTTAGAGGGCATATATTATATCCTTATTTGTCATCCCTAGAGCTTAGAGGAGACATATCTTATTTATCATGGTTAAACACTACCTTTCTATCCCTCGAAGTTGATTTTCCTAGTGAAAATGAGCCCCATCACTCATTTAACATTAATAAGAGGTAATAATATAAGTTAATCACTCCTTATACCAATATAAGGAGGGATAAAGTCACTTCTTATTCAATTATGGGGAATTATAGCCTCTAGAAGCCTCATTAGTGCCTTAGTTGTTAAGGAAATTTCATAAACGAGTTGGATCCACATGTGCTAACCTAGGAACTTTCAATCCTACCTAATTGCAAGAGAACCTAGGGGTTTAGATTTATTCCATTATCTTCCTCCATTCATCTATATAATGGAGGCATCTCAAGGGAGAAAGGGAATATTGGGAGAGTATTGTCATGTTGTTGAGATCCATAGTGAGATCAATAATAATTGATTGAGAGATTAAGGAAGGCATTATAGCTGATTTTACTACACTTGGTATATCATGTTTTTATGGCCTATCCCTGTCCCTATGCAGACTCTTTGGACCCGCTTTGCTCAGTATAACTTTGATGTCCCTTAAAAAGTAATTTTATGGGTATACATGGGTCAGAAGCTTACAGACTGCGTGTACATGCATCTTGCTCCACTATGACCTACGTACATTGGGAAATGTGCTCAAAACAAAAATATTTGGAGTTTTCCCTTATCAAGTAACGAATAACATGACTCTTGGCCTTCCATATTCCTGGAAAATCTCTAACTCGACCCTTCACTTCTCATTGAGGGGCTATATATTGAGCTACTTGGAAGCATTGAAAGAGGAGAACTTTTGAGAGCAAAGATACTATAGTGGATTTGTGCCCCATTCTTGCATACTTAAGTCTGCATCCCTTTGTCATTGGAGCAGCCATTGGCGCTCTTTCCCAAGATTGCCTTTGTCTTGTGAGCTTTCCTTGATATGGAGGATTGAAGTTGTGGAGGACTAGGTGGAGGAATTGGTTTCTCAATTTCAATGAGGTGCCGACAAAGGTTGTCATTTGTATCTATGTTTACATTTAATAGAAATATCCATTTCTCGTCCATTATATGTGTAACTATCAATATTTTTATCCATGGATGTAGTTTCTTTGATTATATATTGGATTTGTATATACTAGAGTAGGTTCTAACACTTAATATATATCATGCTTGTATGTTTCGTTGTTGTTGAGAATGAAATGTAGGTGCAAGTGTGATTGAAAGCTCAACGAGGATCTTCTACGAACGTACATAATAAGGTACACTTCTCATCTCTTAGTGTTACACTTGTTTATATCTTTAGCATATTGGAAGTGGATTGATTTATGGTGTCATACTATCTATTGTAGTCCACCCCAATCCATATGAATTTTTCTCTGTAATAGAATTGGTGACTCCACTGGGGATTTTCCTTTTTATTGGGGTTTGGGTGCATTAAGTACTTGATTTGGTCTCTGCTTCTCTGTGTTTCTATGTCACATTTAGGAGTGGTTTATCCCATTGGTATTCTTTTGAAGTAATCTAAGTCTTAGCCTACATTTTTACAACCTATCTATTTATATATGTGGGTTATAGAGGTAACGGTCACGTATACATGCAAACTGTAGTACTTACAGTCCCTTACACACACAGGTTTTATGTGAACAGTCACATACATCCATCTTTGTGATTGCGATCTTGATGTTTGTGAGATTCTAGGTGGTTGTGAGTGTTGTTGAGTATTCTTGGGTTCTTGTGGTGCTTTTTTACCTCTTTTGTACTAACTAAAGACTTATTTTTCTTTGATTTTTTTTAAATGTTGTTCTTGTCATTTATCTCCTTTTTGTTCTGTCATTTGTGCATTATGATTCTTGGTATCGGTGTCTTGCTTGGCTTGTGTCTGATACTTGCTGCAAGGTCTAGAAATTTGTAGAGTTTGTTTATTGCATTTATAATCAAAATACAAAAATATTTTTACTTTTGGCATGTTTTTTCATTATGCAGTAGCATTGAAATGGTACTCACATTAGGTTTGCTTAGATGAAATAGTGTTAAGGATTTCATATAGGGATGGTTGCATTGGAATTTGAGAAGAAATTTGTGCATTTCATTTAGTGGTGTAGAAGGAGCAAGTCGACATAAGTCGACTTGAACGAAGACTGACTTAGTCGATCAGCCGACTAAGTCGAGAGATCGACTACGTCAGTCGGCTGAGTAAACACAGTAGTTAGTCTGTTAACTAATAGTCGTGTCGGTTCGGTGAACCGGCAGGTAGTTATGATTGTAACTGTTTGTAACCTGTATATATTAGGCTGTTGAGCCACACAAGAAAGTAGTTCAGTTCTTGGCTTTGTATGATCTATTGAGAATAATATAACCTGTTCATCTTATCAGTTCTTGTCTCTTGTATCTGTGTATATTTTATGTATTATTGGTAACCTTATGTGATCTGTGAGATTACAACATTGGTTCTGTTGTAGTCTAGTTGGTTAGGATACTCGGATCTCACCTGAGAGACCCGGGTTCAAGTCAGACCTGGGCACACAAAGTGACAGTGAGTCATTAAGAAGACAAATTATCAACAATCCGCTATTCGACGAGAAAGACTCGACAACCGACGGTAGCACAAGTTCCGTCGACCAAAACCCTATCGTCACCTCGACAGATTCATCTGACTCAACAACCCCACCCCTTACAACACCACCTCCTCTACCCCCACCTCCACCTCCACCCCCGACATCATCAGAGAGTAGTGACAGTGACTCCGACATGGGTCACGGATCTGCTCAGATTCCCCTTTATGAGGGTGACGAAGATCCCAGACGACACTGGTTCGTCTGCGAGTCCATATGGGAGGCTAACAAAGTAACAGAAGAAGACCGACAGATAGCCCAGTTCGCAGGAGCCCTTCGGAAAAGAGCTCTCACATGGTATATGACATTCACTGAAAGGCAACCTAGAGCAACAAAATCAGAGATAAAGACGCAATTCCTAGCATTCTTCAAGACTCCCGATGCTAAACACCTGGCAGCCAAGAAGCTGAAGACGACCCAACAGAAGCCAGGAGAAACAGTCCGCGATTATGATAAAAGATGGAAGGATCTATTGAGTCAGTTGGACTATGTCATCGACGAACAATTACTCATTCAATGGTTCCTTGCAGGACTTTCACAGAAAGTTCGCCGACACATCAGTCTGGAGACCTTCAAGTCGTACGAGGATGTGTTGACAAAAGCTTTGCAGGTCGAGATGGATGAAGACATACCTGCCTGCCCGACCGACCACCGCTTGGAAGAACAGCTGGAGAATATGCAGAAGTCCTTGAAGGAGCTCACACTTAAGAACCAAGACATCTGGTGTACTAACTGTTCAACAGCCGGACATACAAAAGATAACTGTCGACAGCAATTCAGTCGACAAGATGTCCGTTTTGTACAGACAAAGGCGTTTTGTGACATCTGCCAGGAACGAGGAGACCATTCCACCGCCGACTGTCCTTACAATATGAAGAATGGCAAAGCTTCCTGGTGTGCTATATGCGAAACTGCAAATCACAACACGGCCGACTGCCATCTTAACCTCAAAAATAGACAAAACTACCAGGCCGTCTACTAGACCAATGCTGTAGCACAGAATACAGAGCAGAACAATAACAATAATCAGAATGGGCAACGAAATGATGGCCGACGCTACGACCGTCGAAATGACACTCGACGACCAGGATTTGGAAGAACAGGTCGATTCGTTGGAAATCGAGAAATACAAAGTCGTCGACCTACTCAATGCTTTATTTGTTACAAAGAAGGGCACAGATGCGCAAACTGTCCATACAAGGACAGGACTGATCTGAAATTTTGTACACATTGTGGGGTAGGCGATCACTCCTTGGAGGATTTCCCTACAATGTTGGAAAAAATTAGTAATAAAAAGAATGTTAATGTCTTGTCTTGTGTCCAGAAGAATGATGTCATAACTACTAAGAATTTGCACATCATCACTCGACAAGGCACTAAAACCGGGCCTGCAATCCCCAGATTAGTAAGATCATACATAAAAATACATACCCTGACCCTTGCAAGGAACAACACACATATCAGGAAGCCACACACATATTTACAAACCTTGCACAGCATGAAGACATGAATCACAGTCGACACGACTCGACACAGCATCTAACCCATCTCATTCAAACAGATAAATCTGTCGGTCAGTTCATTGATTTATTGCATCAAATCAAAAGCACTAACCCTGAGAAACAAACTAAGAACATCTGTAGTTTAAATCAAAAAGACAAAAATGATGTCGACCCTCTTGTCGACCTAGAAATTGAAGGTTTCCATGTCCGACAGGTGGTGCTTGATTTTGGGTCTCAGGTAAATATAATGACTCGAGATACCTGGGAAAGGATGGGACGACCTCGACTCTATGAGTCAGGCATTTATCTGAAACTAGCCGACCAGGGCCTTATTGAACCCATTGGGGTTTGGAAAAATGTAGACACAACCATTAAAGGCATATCAACTAAGGTTGATTTCGAAATTATTGACCCAAAGGAAGGAGCTAGCTCCTTCCCAGCCCTTGTAGGTCGACCTTGGGGTAGAAAGATGAAAGCCTCTATCTCTCTAGATAAAGAACGTATTAAACTTAAAGGAAATGGTCAAAAGGTCATAGTACCTATTAACCCCTCCCAATGCCAACCCTGGGTTGAACCAATTGATGAGGAAGTCGATATCCGACAACTTTATCAGATCCAAAACAATACTGACTACACAGAACCAAACGCCCATGGAGAGCTTTACTTAGGTAATCCCGACTCAGTTGGTTACAATTCCGATGCTGAACTATATGACTGGGAAATGGAAAACTATGAAACACAAGCAAGAGGGTGCTGGACTATCCAAACAGTACAGAGAAAACCCACCCGACAGTGCTTTCTAGTCTCAATTATCCCCAAGATCTTTGAGAGAAAAATAAGAGAACACCCTACCTTACAACCGACTAACGAAACTACCAGGACCCAAACAAGGTATAAGGAGAGGGAATCCCCAGTCATGCATGTTGAACAAGTGTCTAAGAACATTGGAGAACATGGCCGACTACAAAGCTTAGTAGAAACCTTCACCAGTCAAGCAGCTAGATGGTGGGATACCCATCAAACAAAACTTCAGACCTGGACTAGTGCTGCAACTTATTTTGTTGAAAGGTTTGGTGGCAAGAAGCTCACCCCACAAGCACAGATCCCCATCTTTACTCAAGGTCAGAACCCACAAGAACACATCCAAACTTGTGAAAAAGAATGGAGAAGCCTAGGACATAAGGATGAGAGAGCCTGGCCACATTTGTTTCCCTCAACCCTAGACGACTTACGTAGCAAATGGTATAAAATGGAGGAAGCAAAAGGTGAAACCTTTTTCTGGAATGAACTCAAAGAAAATTTCATCCAAACCTTCAACTTTATCCCTGAAGATCAACAATTAGTCGAGCCAGCACAACAAATTAAACAGTTCATTCAACCGACTGAAACAGTCCCTGACAAAGACCCTCGACAGGTCAAGCACTGTAATCGTCTTCACACAGGATCAAAAGTCGAGTCGACCCGATTACAATTAGAGAATGAACATACCGAAGGTAAAAGCTTCAGATGGAAATCCAACCATGCTGAAACAACAACACCAATCAACTCTGTGCTTAGGGTCGCGACTACTGAAAAACCTGACCTCGACCGGATGACTGCCGCCGACTTCCCTGCTACATTTTCACAGTTCCAGGAAGGAAGTCGACCGATAAATGAAGCTAAAGCCCCAGAATGGTTAGATGCCAAAGTAAAAACCAAAGAGGTCGACATTTCAAATGACGACCGACCAAAATTAGCTAAGATTGGTGATTATTGGAATGAGCAACAAACTGCCGAAATAGTGAACTTGCTTAGGGAATTCCAAGATGTCTTTGCAAGAGATTACAAAGATTTGAAAGGGTTAGTTCAAGAAATGGGAGAGATGAAAATCGACACTAAACCTGATGTCCGACCTGTTAAGAAACGTCCTTATAAACTAGCTCATAAATATAAGGAAATAGTTAAACATGAGATAGACAACATGTTAGCTGCAGGTATCATCTACCCCATCGACCAGTCAGAATGGGCAAGTCCCATGGTCGTCCAGCCTAAGAAGCACGACCCGAACAGACTGAGAATCTGTGTCGACTTTAGGGAACTTAATAAAGTCACACTAACAAATCCCTTTCCCACACCTTATGCTGATGAAATCTTGAATGAAGTGGCAGGCCATGAATGCTACTCATTCACAGATGGATTTTCAGGGTACAATCAAGTACCTATAGCAAAGGAAGATCAGAAGAAAACCACATTTGTTTGTGAATTTGGCTCTTTTGCTTATAGGGTTATGCCTTTTGGACTAAAGAATGCACCTGCAGTCTTTTCCAGAATAGTTGTCAAAACCTTCCAAGAGTACATCTATAAAACTATGGCAGTCTACTTCGACGACTGGACCATATATTCTACCTTAAAAGATCACTGCACATGGCTTCGACTTATGTTGGAAATATGTCGACAGATTCAACTTTCCCTCAACATCAAGAAATGCATCTTTATGACCCCCATAGGGATACTACTAGGACATGTTGTTTGTAAAGACGGTATTAAGGTTGACTTTACCAAAATTAAAATTATCCTTGACTTGAAGCCTCCAATAAGCCCTAAACAGGTTCGGGTGTTATTAGGACATACAGGGTACTATAGAAAGTTTATCTGACATTACTCAGATATGACCTACCCCCTCGAAGAACTACTCAAGGATGATATAGAGTTTAAATGGACAGAGGAATGCCAAATCTCCTTCGACAAACTAAAGAGAAAACTGGTCGAAGCCCCCATACTTAGATTTCCAAATTGGTCGATCAAATTCCATGTGCATATTGATGCATCAGGCATAGCAATTGGAGCTATCATGACTCAACCAGGAGACGATGGAATGGACTACCCTATAGTTTACAGCAGTCGAAAACTAAATAAGGCTGAAAGGAACTATTCGACCACCGAACGAGAAGCCCTAGGAATGGTCTTTGCACTTCAGAAATATCGACACTACCTATTAGCTAACCCCTTCATATTTTACACTGACCATCAAGCTTTGAAATACCTTGTAAACAAACCTCTTCACCATGGTAGAATCTGTCGATGGCTCTTACTGTTCCAAGAATTTGAATTTGAAGTAGTTGTCCGACCAGGGAAGCTAAATGTCGGACCTGACCACCTATCCCGAATAGACACAGGAGAGGAACCGACAGGAATCGATGACGACCTACCAGATGCACATCTATTTCGTATAGAAGCAGTACCAGAAGAACTGGAGGAAATTGCTCAGTTCCTAGAAACAGGTCAGGCACCAGAAGGTCTGAACACTAAAAAGAAGCAAATCCTAGCTATGAAGGCCGCCCCCTACAGCCTCATCAATGGATTTCTATACAAAATGGGGTTAGACGATGTTCTTAGAATATGTGTACTTGCCCATGAACGAGAGCAAATCATGCACGAAGCACACTACGGGCCCGCAGGAGGACCAGGGATGATTTTAAGAAACCATACTTATTTAAAAGTGTATAAATGTTGGCGAATATTACCAATTCTTAAAACTCCAACTATAAAATGATTGGCGATATTTTTCATAAAATATTTTAATTTCCAAGGATTTTACATCGTTTATATAATAATTTGGTGATTTTTAGGGTGAAAAAATTTTACCCCATCAAAATTGGGCGAAACAGGGCTTCAAAAAATGCAAAATGACGGATATTTTTTGGGAGAAAAACATGGAAAAATAGCCCACTGGGCTAAAATTCGCCCCTAAAATTATCCCTGAGGAGGACACTTTCAGGCCGACACAACTGCTAAGAAAATTCTACAGTCTGGATTATGGTGGCCGACGCTTCATAAAGATTGTAAAACCTTTGTTAGTCGATGTGACAGATGCCAACGACTCGGTCGACCACTGCCGAGTACAGAAATGCCCCTGATCTCTGTCAACCCTAGTCTTACATTTGAAATCTGGGCTATAGAATTTATAGGACCATTCCCTGTCCCAGTCCGACGATCAGGTGCAAGGTATATTATCACTGCAGTCGAATATGTTACTAAATGGGCAGAAGCAGAACCTGTCGAGACCTGTTCAAGTGAAGTAGTTGCTAAGTTCATTTATGAAAATATTATTACTCGATTTGGATGTCCACTCACTCTGATCAGCGACCAAGGATCACACTTTGTTAACAAAACTATCAAAAATCTAACCGACAAGTTCCACATCGACCACCGACATAGTACAGCATACCACCCTCAGTCGAATGGTGCAATTGAAGCTTTCAATAAAACACTGACAAAAGGACTGACTAAAATATGCAGTGCTGACTCCACCGACGACGAAGACGAACTGGCAGCCTCAGCACTCGATATTGTCGAGGATGCCCGAGCAAACAAGGTAACTGTTGAAACACAGTTTCAACGTTTTGTCGAAGCAGGAGCACCGAAAGGTCGGCCAAAGAAGGCCAAAACAACACCACTGTCCGAAGATGTGGTCGACCTGGTAACGACTCCTCCCCCTCCATCACCGACTAAAATAGTCGAGGAGCAGGCACCAGTGCAGCAGGCCGCCATCTCTCCAGAAGTCTTTGAAAGAGCTATCCCTGAAGCACTCAGGGCTAGGGCCAGCACAGATGCTGAACTCAAAGCATTCTTTCAAACGCTGCCTGCCATCTTCCAGTCCGCCCAAACAATCAAGACAACAACACCCTTGAAAGCCAGCAGCAAGATATACGCCCAGCAAACGACAGTATTTACAAGAATACATGACGGGGGCGATGTCTCAGGCATGGAACAGACCTTCACCGACTACCAAGTCCCACCGGAAGAAGACATTATATCTTTCGACCACAGTCCCCAACACCATTCTCCATCACCACCAGGATCAGGACACCATCCCTCCCCACCTTCACAACCATCATCTCCACCACCCCCACCACCGCCTGATTCACAGCCGAGACCACCATCATCATCACAGCCGGAGGTGGACATATCACCTCCCCAAACACAAAAACCCTCGACCACTAAACCAACTCTTCCGACACAAACCCCTTCGACCTCTGATCCACCTTCCACTTCTGCAGGTCCTCCCGACAAACCAACAGAGCAAGCAAAGGAGCCAACAGAACCTCTTCCTAGACCCGATCAGCTAAGGATCAGCTTACGGGATGTAAGCTCGTTGACCGACTCAGAGGTTGGCTAGCTACTCAACACCCTAGCAAAAGAGTCGAAGAGGAGGACGACCCGACTAAGGAAACAGCTCAACGATAAGGAGACAGAAGAAGTCGAGTTCCTCGACAAATGCAGGTCTCTTGTACAGACTGTTACCCCAGGACCTGTCGAAGCTACTACCGACCGACCACTGGAACGAGCATATCAGCTGTTTGAAGGTTTGGTGGCGACCATACAGACCCACCTCCACGAGACTAAGGCCGGGCAAAAAGAAGAAACTGTCCGACTGCTCCTGACTCAGCACACAGCATTCTCGGAGGCTCACAAACTTCTACAAGACCTCATGGAGGAATCCATTGTAACCGAGGAAGTACTCCGAGATTGGCCTACTCATTATGGGCAGGTCTATAGTCAGACAAGGCAGACCAGACAAGGCATTCAGGCCTTGGAAAGAAGGAAGTCGACTGAGACGGAACTGAGGCAGACCATCGAAGATCAAATAGTGATGGAAAACACTAAGCTGCAGCAGTTGGAACGCGAGGCACACCAGTGGGTTCAGCAAGCCCTTCCCAACTTGGAGAAAGTCGACAACATTTGTCCGCAGATGAAGAGACTCATTGAGACTGCGGAAGAACACAATCAGCTGCTGGGCCCCAACATGGAAAATATTGCAGAAATGGCAATGGCAGAGAAGATGTCGGTACTCTCAAATCTTACTACTCTGACCATCGACATTCAGAAAGTGTTGCAGACATGGACGGACTTTCAACATCAGCTTGCCATCACAGCACCAGCAATAGTCGAAGTCTGTGTGCAGAAGAGACCGACTATTCGCCTGCACAGCCCACCTCAGTAGCAGTCTCCCTTTGCAGTATATTTTTGTACGTCTAATCTATTTTTTTACCTCCCTTTTTCTTCGGGACGAAGAAATGTTTTGTTGTGGGGGAGATGTAGAAGGAGCAAGTTGACATAAGTCGACTTGAACGAAGACCGACTTAGTTGATCAGCCGACTAAGTCGAGAGACCGACTACGTCGGTCGGCTGAGTAAACACAGTAGTTAGTCTGTTAACTAATAGTCGTGTCGGTTCGGTGAACCGACAGGTAGTTATGATTGTAACTGTTTGTAACTTGTATATATTAGGCTGTTGAGCCACACAAGAAAGTAGTTCAGTTCTTGGCTTTGTATGATCTATTGAGAATAATATAACCTGTTCATCTTATCAGTTCTTGTCTCTTGTATCTGTGTATATTTTATGTATTATTGGTAACCTTATGTGATCTGTGAGATTACAACAAGTGGCATACCCCTTTTTAATATTTAAAGACAAATAGCACTTGGCATTGTTTTTTAGGTGTGCATATTTATTTCACTGCTGAGTCATAATATCACTAGTTTCACGTTCATTACCCTTGAGTAATCACAACCATTAAAATTAATGCTTAACTTAAAATTGATTACACTTTTTATTTGATATAGGTGCACAAACAAGCTTAGGTTGTAGAGTCTTCGAATAGGGTGTCATGAGTAAATTTTTCCAAGACAATGAAACAAAAGGTGACAAGAGAAATCCTTGGTATAATTAGTTTTCTTAGGAGGCTCCTCCTACACAGGAGTTAAGCACAAGGAAACAAACACGTTAGTGGTGGGGATATCCCCTTGCCACTTTTTGTTGAGCACCAGAGATATTTCCAGGATATTATTCGTATATGGGGGATTTTGAGGTACCTTTGGTGCTTTCGAGCTTTAGGATTTGTTACCCTACCCATACAGTAGATCCTACATATGACTGTCTTCCTGATAATTGGTTATATTAGGATGACCTTAGTTTCCTTACCTAGGTATCACAAGGGGTGCTTCGAGGTTATTGTGTGAGTGTCCTGTCCAGTTGCTATATGCATTGAAGTTGAGGGCCACTACAATTGGTTACACACCTCCGCTTGTAGTGTATGGGAGTCTCATGAATCTTCTAGGAGAGACATACCCATTGCATTCGAGAGCTCACTTATCCTCCCTCTTGGTTTGTTCGCATCTGACTTGGCTTTACTTAGGGGTGTGGTCTTTGTGTGATAGCTTGCTTTAGGGATCATAATTTGTTGATTCTTTTTATTTCTGTGGAGTCATCGTGGATCGAGTTTTGGCGCTCCGCCGATCTTGATGTTTACCATGGATTTCACCTTTTGGATCTCCTCCTCCTCCTCAGAATATGACTAGACATTCTAGGAAAAAATGTACACACTGTGATTCACACACTATTCTCACCACGAGTTCTACATATGAGAACCTGGAGATCCTGCATTCTCCATCCTATGGAATGGGGAATGCTACCGTTTTGAGACTTGGGACTCCAGTTGACAGTGACCCTCATGGGGTTGGTACTTCCTATAATACATGATCCTAGCTGTCAGAATTTGCAGTGGCTTATCGGAGGTATTCCTTGGGAAGGTCTAGTAGTGAGACTCATCCCATTCCCTCTAACACATGTCCTTTTAGGTTTGGCATGCCATACCTTACCATCTCATCATATGTCATTTATCCTAGTATTGACCCTGGTGTTAGGCTTGGGGGCAATGCAGACCCTTTTATTGCTGATAGATTTGGGAGTGGTTATATTGCTCCTTCCACTCCTTCGTGGGAGGATTTTCTCTCGGTATTAACACTAGTGTTCACTCTTACGAAGGTGACCCTAGACATGTGAACATTGGAAGCACTGCTTACATTCCATCTTATCCCCCATCGTCCACCACACTTGTTCCATCAAATGACTTTCTTATAATGCACCCTCCTCATGATCTGCACAGTCCTTCGATATGTGGTGCTGCATCTAACCGTGTTGTTCCCTTGTCAGCTGGTGTTGTTGTGTTGGGAGGTTATGTACCTCCTTATATGTTTGGGGGTCAAACTGTTTATCAATCCCATAACTATGGTTATGTGGCACCTCATGCTCAAGGTATACGAAACTACAATATTCCCATGCATCCTTTTATGGGTCATGCACGAGGGGGTTATTATCCTACTAGCCAATGCCATGGACTTTACTACAATCAAGCTTATGTAAACCAACCTTTTCAAGGAGTGTGGAATAAGATGGTACAACCTAGGATCCCTTTCTTGGCTGCGTTGAATTTTCCTGACCTTTCGATTAACCAATGATCTTGTATCTCATTATACAATGTGGTTAGTTGTTCCCGCCAAGATTCCTTCGAATATCCCGAAGTTTGAAGGTATGAGTGGTGAGAACCCTAGAGAGCATCTGACTACTTTCCACCTATGGTGCTCTTCGAACTCATTGAACCATGACTCTGTTCACCTACAATTGTTTCAAACGCACCCTCACAGGTCCTGCCGTGAAGTGGTATATAGAGTTTCCTGGGGGCACATATCAGACATTTAACGACTTATAAATTACCTTTATTAACCACTTTAAACTATCGGTACGTTATGATTCTAGTACCTAGCTCTTGTCTAATTTTTGGCAAGATAAAGCCACACACATCTCTAACCATATTCAAGAGTGGCACAGAGGAAAGAGGTTGATTAAGGACAACATTCCACCCGAGTTTTTGTTGGAATGGTTCTTGAAATATTTATTGCCTTATATTATGAAGGATGTTTCAACGTTCAGATTAATGAATGAGGAGTAGGATATATTTAGAGATCATTAGTTGGACTTGATTTATCCTCAATCTGGTCTCCTTTATGAGATTATCCCTAACGCACCATGATCAAACTTTGAACCTAAGTTTAAACCTGGACCACATGTTGATGGTATTGTTGGCTTCACGAGTACCAAAGTCGTAGACTAGGTTTCGAATCAAATGAAAAATTTATCTATTAATCAGTTTGCGACCAGACAAGCTATGGATTTGTCCCATCCCATCCAATCGATGGATGTGCTATCGGTACATTCTTTGGACCAGATGGGTAACCGACAACCCGAAAGGAAGAAAAAGAAAGGAAGAAACAATATAAGGGGTGGGAATAGGAAGGAGAAATAAAACGATGAAAAGAATGGAAATGATGTTTGGGGGGACAAGAAACCTAAATGGAAGGTTAAATTCCCTTGCAATATTTCTGGGGGAGACCATTTCACATACTTGTGCCCCTATATTGATGAGTCCTCAAAGCTCATTGCACAAAGCCCAACTGTTTTGACTTATCCTTTACCTCATATTCAACATTGGCTTCGAGGAACATGGATGTCGAAAGTACTTCTGGTGGATTTTAAAACCTGCTGAATGCAAAATATGGCCATGGGTATACCAACATGATGTTTTATGCTAATGTTGTGACTTGTGCAAAAGATTATGGTCTATCACAACCCAACTTGGGTAAAGAGATTGTACCTCCTGAGAATTCTTTACATATTGATAAGCCTGAAGCCATAGCTTATATACCTAGGGGAGTCCTAAAGAGATTAGGGCACAATCGTAATGCTCGAGTCACCTAACATTATTCTATTGTAGAGGACTTGGGTTAGACTCCGTGTGTGATGTTAGCTCCTGAATTTCTTCAGACTTCTCCTTCGCAGAGGAGAGCATTGTTGACTTCTCTTGGGGTGGTTGATCCTAACCTTTCCATAGTAGTTATATTTGAAACCCACAAGGTCCAGCCTTGCTTTGCTTACCATGTGTATTTCTTTGTCCATGTGGATGTTATGAATAACATGATCAAGCACATAGTTGTTGATGAAGGCGTTGTGGCCTCTGTGATGTCTTTCGATTGTTGTAAAGGCCATAGCTCACCCACATTGTTAAAATATATGACCATGTTGATAGCATTTGATGGACATTCATTCAACCGCATGGTACTCTTCCCTCTCTCTAAGTCTAGTTGGGAGGGAAGACTGTGTCGATCGAGGTTGAGGTGGTTGATGCGCCCCTTGACTACAATCTTTTACTGGCCTGAAACTAGATTTATGCTATGAAGGCAGTTATGTCTTCCATTTTCCATGTCATTTTCTTCTCTTTTGAGGATCAGATTGTCACGATTGAAAAAATTTCATTAGATAATTCCAGTTCGACTGCATCACTAGGATCCACCGTCCTATCTATTGAAAATTTTCAACTGGCAACTGAGAATGTTGGTGTTGGAATGCATCTATCGTTGATGGGATATTTTAATATTTAAACACCAATCCTAGCTATTGGTTCCAATCTTGGCAGTGATTTGTCATCGTTGAGTTTTGTCCCATTTCACACTATGTATTTGGATGACCCTTCGGTTCTCCCTTCTCTGAGCACTTTGGATGAGGGACCTAGACCTACCAAGATGGAAATGTCATTGTTTGCAACGGAGGTTTCTTATAAAGTTGTTATTGATCCCGTTGTAGACCCTGGTCCTTCCTCTTTGCGGATGGAGGAGGAGGATCTCTTTGCACTGCATGCTTGGGTGGTTGCATTGTCATGCTCACATTATTTCATTGATGATGTTTTTCCTTCATATGGATTGATTCTTTAGTCCATGAATGGTCCTGAATGACCTTGGGAGGAGTTTCACCATCGCTCTTAATTCCTCCTGGAGCTCGAACGAATCGAGCATAATGAATTCAGGATGACCCTTAGCGATAGTGTTGGTTATCTTGTGGTCCCATTAGGCACTCATGCGGTATATGCTTAAGGGAACATGGAGAATATATCATCTATGTTTCCCATCAACATTTCTTGTTTTCTTGGAAAGACTGAAAATGTTTACATTGGTGCAAATTCTTCTCCCATTGAAATTAAGGCATACACCGATATTTTTAAGTAATTTCATGATGTTTTCTATTTGTCGTATGATGAGATGTCGGGAATAGAACCTCATATTGTTGAACATGAGATTAGAACATATCCTAATGCTAAACCTGGTAGACAATGTTTACACGTGATGAACCCTCGTAAGGCATATGTCATTAAGGTCGAGATAGAAAAGTTACTCAAAGATGGATTTATCTATTCAGTTCCCTTGACTGAATGGGTATCCAATCTCGTTTCAGTAGATAAGAAGCATGGAACCATCCGTGTGTGCATAGACTTCAGAGACCTGAATAAATCTTGTCTGAAAGATAATTTCCCCACACCATTCATAGAGAATATTTTGGATGAGTGTGCTGGGGGTGAGGTATTCTCATTTTTGGATGGTTTTTCAGGGTATAATCAAATCCAAATTAAGCCCAAGGGCCAACAAAAGACTACTTTCATTTTTCCTTGGCGTACATGTGCATACTAGAGGATGCCTTTCAACCTTGAAAATGTCAGAGCTACCTTTCAACGAGTTATGACCTTCACTTTCCACGACTTTAAGCATATCATCAAATTTTATTTGGATGATTTAGCTACTCACTCTCGTATGATAGTAGATCATCCAAATCACTTCCACTTGGTTTTTTAAGGATGTCGTTGTTCTAAAATCCGATTAAACCCTAAAAAATGCATCTTTTGTGTGAAAGTGGGTCGTTTATTAGAGTTTATCGTATCCAAGGAGTGGATTAGGTTTGATCCTTTGAATGTTGAGGAAATACTTTGATTGTCTCCCCTACACACGATTAGACATCTTCAAAGTCTGCAAGAGACGGCTAACTTCTTAGGGATATTTGTCATCAATTTCGCCAATTTGACCAAGGGTTTTAAGTGCCTTTTGAAGAATGATACTCTGTTCATATGGGATGAGCGATCCCAGGAGTCCTTTGATGCACTTAAGAAATCCTTGTTGTATAAATTCTAAAGCCTTTATGGCATAAGGAACTTCATAAACAAGCTAAGGATCTAGGAACACAATTAACCTCACAGAGTATTGTAGAGAATTAGCATAAGGAGAGAGGAAGAAGAATTAATGAACACACATTGATGAATGATCAATAAATGATAATTGATATTATTACATAGGTAATACATCCTTATAAAAGAAAATAGAGTTTCTATAAGACAACTCAATCTAGCTCATAAAGCAGGTTTACTAATTATGATAAACCCCATAGTTGGCTAAAGCACTTTCCTAATCTACAAACCACCTCACGAATTAGCAATAGCATGTGTGAGTGATGATGAGTGAAGGAGAGACTTACTAATCCTAGAATATGGAGAGAAAATAATGGAGGATGGGTTGGCAACAAAAGCTACTAGTTTCCTAGTTGACTAGCTTTACCTTATCCATAGAAAAGCAGCATAAAGCAGATAAAACAGAATAAAGCATAATTTGCTGTAAAGTGCAGTTACGAATTTTGGATGGCCATAAAGTGGTCAAGATCAACCCATAATCAGAAATAAATCATTCCTGGGATATAGATGGCAAGTGTTGACTCTAAGGTGCAAGTGGATGCCAACTATCTAAGCTAGTGGGTAGGAAATTAATCGAATAATGATTAATTATTTTATGAGTGGGTTTATGATATTCCAATACCCCCCTTTAAACCTGAATTTATGATGATATCTCTGAACTAATCAGAAATATATATGCATATAGGGCCCAACAACAAGGCTATGGTCACCCTTTTACAATTTATATTGTCTAAAGAAATGAGTAAAGAGGCAAAACCTCAAGGGAAAAATACACTCCCTCAAGAAAGGACATAAAAAGAAATACCAAAAATGCTGAACTACTGGTGTTGTTGCTGCTTCAAACTAAATGTTGATGTCTGGAGGAATCTTCTTCTTAGGAAGAAGATAAATCTTCTCAACTGGATCAAGGACGGCTGCAGGATGGGAATTAGGACCATGTAGAACAACTGAGATCCAATGATGTGAAGGAAATACTGAAGGATCTTGAGACTTGTAATCAGCTCCAAGAATGTGAGATGACTTGAAGTTCAAACCAACAGAGATGAAATGAGCTCCAGATAGGTGAAATAACTGTTCAAGTGAATCTATAATGTCTCCATATTCATTTACACAGAGAGGATGTGTGCAAGTGATCATGTACGGACATAGAGAAGGCATAGGATCAAATAGTGTGATTGCATGGGATCCATGGGTTGATCTAGCTTCCAAAGAATCCAAGAGATCACATATAAGCACAACAGTAGACTCATGGGAATATACTGGTAAAGAATCCTCTGTGGTAGAAGAATGTAAGGAGGAAAGAGAGCGATGTTCAAAATCTTCAAGGTGGCTTTGAGAATGAGTGCCAAGAACAAAGGAGGAGCTGCAGAGGCACATGGGATCAAGTATGGTAAGTGGTAAGATAGTAAGGACTTGATTTGGCTAAGCAAAAATCCTATAAGTCATTGGGTTGCGCACCATCAAGGAGAGAGGCATGCACAAAGTGTGAGAGATGTGGCATATGGGTCTCAGAATCCATGATAGAAAACATAGAGAACACTAAATGTGTGAGTGAATCATCAATAGCAATAGAATATCCATTAGTCACTTCTTTTTCATCAACACCATCATAAGAAGATGAATCAAGATCTTCTACTTCAAGAGTCACAGAAAAAGATGGCTCTTCAATATTTGCTTCTTGATTGAAAGACGAAGCATTCAAATAAAAGAGAGTAGTAGCAACAAGAACTGTATGAGAAACTTCTTCTTCATGATCAACTTCATCAGAAACTATAGAGGCCGAGACATCTTGAGAGAGAGAAAGCATTGAGGAGCTAGAGGCACTCTCCACATAGCTAGAAGGATCCTCATTGTCCTTTCCCAAAACTCTATCCAATGTTGTCCAGAGATCCTTTGGGTATTCAACAGAATCAATAAGGTAGTGCATGCTTGGAGAGATAGCTAGACAAATATCTCCAATCGCTCTATCATAGTCATTCGGCTAGTCACTTGGCTCTTCATAAGACTCTTCAACAACTCCAATAGATATCTCATAGAGACCTTTTCTCTTCAGAGATGAAATCATCTTCAATTTCCACTGTGGATGGAGAAAGAAGAGGAACTAATACTCTTGAATCCATTTGAAGTTGTACTTACAAAATAAACTTGCAAATCTGAAAAGGAGGATTAATTAATGAAATCTCAAAGATTTCATATCATGTAGAGATTTGATATCTAGAGCTTTGATACCATGTATAAATTCTAAATCCTTGATGGCATAAGGAATTTCATAAACAAGCTAAGGATCTAGGCACACAATTAACATCACAGAGAATTGTAGAGAATTAGCATAAGGAGAGAAGAAGAAGAATTAATGAACAAACATTAATGAATGGTCGATAAATGATAATTGATATTATTACATATGTAATACATCCTTATAAAGGAAAATAGAGTTGCTAGAAGACAACTCAAGCTAGCTCATAAAGCAGGCTTACTAATTACGATAAACCCCATAGTTGGCTAAAGCACTTTCCTAATCTACCAAGCACCTCACGAATTAGAAATAGCATGTGTGAGTGATGATGAATGAAGGAAAGAATTTCTAATTCTAAAATATGGAGAGAAAATAATGGAGGATGGGTTGGCAGCAAAAGCTGCCAGTTTCCTAGTTGACTAGCTTTACCTTAGCCACAGAAAAGCAACATAAAGCAGATAAAGCAGAGTAAAGCAGAATAAAGTAGAATCTGCTATAAAGCGTAGTTACCAATTCTGGATGGCCATAAAGTGGTCAAGATCAGCCCAAAATCAGAAATAAATCATTCCTAGGATATTGATGACAAGTGTTGACTCTAAGATGCAAGTGGATGCCAACTATCTAAGCTAGTGGGTAGGAAATTAATCAAATAATGATTAATTATTTTATGAGTGGGTTTATGATATTCCAACACTTGTCATAGGCCCCCATGCTTATCCCACCAAACTATAGCTGTGACTTCCAATTATACGTGGTCGCATCTCAAGAGACGATTGGGATGGTCCTATTTCAAAAGGAAGATGAGATCTAGAAGCAAGCTATCAATTATCTTAGTGAGAATATCATTGATGCATAACTTCGATATATTCACGTTGAGACGCTATCATTAGTGACTATTCATGTAGTACATCGGTTGATACATTACATATTGCTTTGCCAGGATACGGTCGTATTCATATCAATATGTTTCAGTTTGTCTTGACTAGACGAATAATAGGGGGAAGTACAATAAATGGATTGTTAATTTGCAAGAATTCGATCTCAAGTTTGTTTCGAAAAAGTCAAAGAAGTCGTTAGTTTTTGTGGAGCTCATGTCTGATCTCCCTAGTTTGGATGAATACAAGGTTCATGAATATTCCTTTGTGGATGAGTATATATACCTTATTTCAACCGCAGATCCTTGGTATGGTGATATCATCATATATCTTCAAAATTTGAGGGTTGCTCCTCACCTCTAGCAGCATGGACATTAATGTTTATCACATAATGCTAAGAAATACCTGATTATTGTGAAACATTTTTATCGTCGGGGGGTAGATTCCATTTTGTGCCAGTGTTTGACCCATGATGAGGATGAGACTATGTTGAATGATTTCCATCGTGGGATGTGTGGCGGTCATTTATCTGGGATTTCTACAGCTCATAATATCCTTAAAGCGGGTTATTTTTTTCCATCGATATTTAAAGATTGTGTTAATGCGGTCAAGCAGTTCCACCCTCTCCAGGTGTTTGCACGGAATGTGCACTCGCATCCTGCTCCATTACATCATGTTATCTCTATCGGTCCCTTAACCAAGTGGGGGTAGACTTTATGGATTGCAACCCAGCTTCGATTGAGGGGAACCATCACATCATAGTGTTCATGAAATATTTCACAAAATGGGTAGAGGCTATTCCTACAATCAAATACGATAGTAAGATGACCACTCATTTTATTTTCAATCAGATTATCACTCGGTTCGGGATCCCGAAAGAGCTTGTCACTGACCATGGGAGGAACTTTCAAAATAAGATGATGGAGGAGTTAGATTCAAGACTAGGGTATAAGAAAGAATACTCTTCAACTTATTACCCTCAAGTGAATGGACAATTTGAAGCATTAAATAAATCCCTTAACTCCATTCTGCAAAGAATTGTTACACAAAGCAAAAATAACTGGAACATTATGCTTTACCCTGCTTTGTGGGCTTACCGAACCGCAGTTAAAGACTACCACCGGGTTTTCTCCATACCAACTAGTGTATGGGGTGGATTCAGTTTCATCGGTTGAATGTGAAATTCCCTCATTGAAACTAGCCATAAAGCTTTTACCATAAAATTTAGAATTGGAAGAGGGTTTGGTCCACTTAGAGCACCTTGATGAGCAACGTCGAGATGTCATAGTGGTTCTATAGATTAATAAGCATCATGTTAAGGATCAGTATGATAAGTTTGTCCATCCCTGTATATTTAATGAACGTGAATTGGTCCTCTTGTATGATAAATTTAGCGAACCATTAGGGGCTAGTAAATTCTACCCCATGTGGCATTGGCCTTACATGGTGAAATTAGCATTAGAGAAAGGAGCCTATGAGCTAGAAGATTATAAAGGGACTGCCTTGGCAGAGCCTAGAAATGGGCTCTATCTGTAAAATACTTTTCCTAACTCTCAGCCAAGGCTGAAATATTGTATATTATTGTACAGTTTGCATTGCTTGCTTTTTGGTCCCCTTGTAGTGTTATCAGTTTGTTGGCATGCTTCCTCTTTTTGTGGCGGATGTTGATGGAGTATTCGATATACTTAGGATTCATTGATCATGCCAGCCACCATACCTAGAACTTAGATTTGGATGCTCTGGTCATCTATGCACCTGAGGATCATGTGGTGTCTTTAGGAGGTGTGTGTCTCCGTCCATCATCAAACAATGTTGTTGAATATAGCATCGTGATTGAAATGCTATGTGATACCATTTCCAATGGCATTCGATCTCTTGAAGTCTGCCTTGACTCGCATCTAGTTGTATCATAGTTAAATGGTTTGTACCATATCAAGGATCCTACTTGATTACAAAGGTTCTTGCGGGTAAGGTATGGTTAGAACAACAATTTGACTACATAACATACATTCATATACCTAGGATTTATAATCATGTTTCCGATTCATATGCAAACACTTGTCACATAAATAATGAAGCATACACATTCCATTCACATTTAAACACACATGTAATACATCAAGACGATCACTATATACATATATATTTTTTTTTCCGAATATAGTTCAAAATGGTGTCACAGTACAAAATATCATGATACAAAATTGGGGATTTAAGCCACCCAAAAACTATATGGTTGATACAAAAATTCTAACTAGGCATCTATGCTTGTGGTGCAGGGTGATGATTATGATAACAAACAACTGCATTGGCCAACTGTCGGAATGGTCTAACCCATAGATGGGGTAATGAATTCTCTATATCTAGCAGGAAATATATGGATATATACTCCATGATGGTGATCCCTCCACCCACCCCACGAGCTCTCAAGTTTACTACCTTACCTTAGAGGGATAGTTCGGTAATTAAGAAGATATATTCTACTTCTATTCTCAGTGGCATGCCATCTAGATGAAAATCCTCTTTGTCTGGGTCCCAATAATCAACAAACATCCGAAGAAGTATTGGTTGGGCCCTCAAATCCCCAAGATTCCAAAACTTTTACAATCTGCATCTTTTTAGAGCTTATCGATTATTTATGTCTCGATGGAATTCCCTATCCACATCCTCATGCTCACACTCCCTCCATTCCAGCACCATCCTGTAAAAAAACATTCAATTTTTATGAGTTTTTGCCATTAAATTGGGTATATGCGGCCCCATATGCGACTTTTCTTGGTAGCAGTAGTGTATGTATGCAGGAAGGCTGTGATTTTCCCACGTACATCAGGCCCTATACATGACCCAATAGCTTGTGACCTGCATGGGTCGAGATATGCGACCCGATAGCTTGTGAAGGTTTCCTTAAACTTAAAAATACACCATGGAAACTGAAAATAATTGCATGGAATAGATGAGGAATGAGATTAGGATCTACTTGGTCCTGAAAGCTCGTGATTTCATTGCTCCTAGCTCCCAAAATTGATGTTTGAAGTATGTAGTCCAAATGACTCCAAATGCACTATTTTTGGTAAAAACTAAAATAGTATGGTAAAAATGTCAATTTTTGCTATTTATCAATTTTTATTTTTATTTTTACCCACTTAGCCTATAGTTTGGACTTTATTAACTCTTTTGAGCCGTTTTGGCCTAATATTGGCATGTAGGGACTCATTTTGGGTGCACTTAGAGGTTTTGACCCGTTCGTTCCCATAACAGGTATACTATTGAAATGGAATATAGGATAGGATCGATTTTCTACATGCATCATGCATTGTCCTATGACCAAGTCACCTTAACTATAGGTACAAACCCACTTCGTGATGTTACAAAACCTTCACACTGCTGCTAGAATTGGTATTACATAAGTGGTAGAGATTTCCTAATCATGGGTGCCCTAGATAGATCTTGATTTTCCATTTGGTACCCATACCAAGTGCCCTCCCTTAGGTCTAGGACTCCCTTGTAGTTCTTGTTGGGCCCAGAAATGACCCCTTTTTTACCACATTTACCTACCCCTTTTTTCCTTATCTTACCCCATTATACGCACTAAACAGATGTTTTCCTTCACTAGATCCCTTGATCCACATAGGTATGGTTAATTATTGTCTTATCCTATTAATACTTATGATTGTTGTAATCAGGGCTCTATATCTTGGATTATGCTAACATATGGTGGTTTTATAAAGATAATTCGAGATGTAAAGAATACAAGTGTAGCAGGATGAACGAGTCAAGAGAGAGATGGACATTCCTTGTTGAGTTGATCACCACCTATTCCACCTCTGAACAAAGGACACAATCAAATGTTACTATTCCACGCAAGCTATACAAGGGTGGCTGCAACAGACTTGGATGCAACAAAGAGCCGTTGCTCGAGGGTAGCTGCAACCGTCAAAGCATCTTCTAGATTGATCCTGCTATATCATTCCTGGCTCAAGTAACAACCTTTCTATATTTTCTACTTCTATCTTGCCCATAGCTGCAACAATGTATCATAAATGGGGAAGCATGAAGATCAGAGATCTTCATGGCTACCCAATATTAGTGGGTAGAAGTTACAATTGTGAATGTATAAATATTGGAAAATATTTCGAGCCAAGGGTTGGAATTTAATTGATCTTATTGGATAAGCTATAACAGAGACTATATATTTATTTCATCATTTAATACAAGGAGCAGGATTCTTCTGATCTCGGCGTTTAACTTGTGTTAATTTTCGACGTCTCTATTCGAAGGCTGGGCCCACCTTCCTACAGATATTGCCTATTTAATTAGGTATTTATTTCTGTATCGTGTGGTGTGGATGTTATAGTAGATTCATTCCTTTATAACAACTGCAACAATAATGATTTATTGTGTGTTCCTTTAATCGATCAGTAATTGCATTCCCTGTAAGCTGCAGCAAAGTGGTATGATGGTCGACTCTGTAGACTAATTTTCTTTATGCAATTGTGTGATAGTTGTAATAGCCGATCTCATCCATAGTTTCTTTCAATTGATGTCTTTCTTGAGTTTTTGTAATTAAGTCCATTTGTAGTTATAATTGTTGAAGTTCAATTTCTGCATTTTTGAATTCTAGATCAAGTTGGATTGAGATAGTTATAATGGATCTTCAGATGGCTTGGTCATTTAGGATTTAAGTTTCTGCAAAAGTAAATCTAGATGTTTATTTTCTGAATCTCTTATTTCTAGATTAAGGATTGTAAGAAGGTATTTGTGGTTTTGCATTCTTGAGAAGGTAAATTATATTAAGTTGATAATGGGATGAGTTGAGTTGAATAGGAAGGTAGGATAATTCATTTACAGTATCAACTACTTAGTGTTTAAGCATATACAGTGCACATTATCTTTCAAATAAAAGACTTACATGGGTTGATAATTTATATTGAACACTTTGTATGTTAGCTTGAATTAACTTGCATATAGGGTGCCCAACATTTTTGCGCCGTTGCCAAGGAAAGATAATTATTAGACACCATAGTAGTTGTATCCAGTAGTTACATCTATTCATTTTTCTTCAGTTTTTAAGTTTGCATGTTTTGGGTTGCATGAATACGAGAAGGGTACAACCTGAAATTCCTATAAACCCTAGAACCCCACAAAATACTAACATTGAAGGTGGTTGAGGTCGTGGACGAAATATAGCATTGGGAAGAAGGACATTCATTAACGATTTGGTTGATAGGACCAATTATTCTACTGAAGCTTGCCATCAGGAATCATCTTTCAGAAGGAGCTCAATTACCCCTAGAGTGGCAGCATCAGTTTCCATAGTGGAGAACACAGGAGAAGCTGCAACACCCTCGAGTGTTCCTGCGGAGGAATATAGAGTTAGTACTACGGGATCAACTAACTGAGATTTGGTATATCACATTGAAGGGAAGGTTGTGGCAAAAGAAAAGTGGACACAGTTCCATCAAGAATTAAACAATCTGTGGAAGCATAGAGAGGAGAAAGTAGAAGAAGACATGAACAACAGACGAGATCCAAAATATCACGAGGAAGTAATGGGAGAAAATCATCATCAAGAGGATAATTCCTAGCCTGAGGGGATTGTTGCTACACTTCAGTTCCCTATTCAACAAATAGAGGGGATCGCCCCCATGAAAAATTTATCACCATCTGTGTTGCCTCTTTTTTATGGAAAAGTGTTACGGAGTGAAATTCCTATGGCTTGGGGTACCACAACAGACATCTTGACTCTAGAAATCAATCCTTTCCAATATGCAAGAGAAATCAATTATCTAACATTAAAGGATAAGACCTCATACCTTATTCTAGATGATTGAAGTAAATGCCTGTTGAGCTTTCCAACTTCAGCTTGAATTGATGAATCACTTGCTCAACAACAAGTAAACAAGACAAGCATACTATATATTGGTGTTAGATCTACTCTAGCATATATTATCAACAACATATAAGCATTTGAAATCATCCATGGATAAAATATTCATTCAAACATACATTATTGGACAGGAAAAGATATTTCTATTAATATAAAATTAGAGATTACAATGAATACAACCTCTGTCGGCACGTCTGTGAATCGGAGAAACTGAATCCCCCACTTGGGCCTCCACCACTTCAATCCTCCATCTCTCGATAGCAAGCTCACAAGCAAAAGACAAGCTTGGGAGGAACACCAAAGTGCTCCAAGGGACAAAGGGATGCAGACTCAAGCACAAGTTCTGACAACAATGGACTATAGTTTCTTTGCTCTCAATTTTCTTATGCCTTAAATGTATCCAAAGAGTTCCTTATATAGCTTTTCAAAGGGGTAATGAAAGGTTGAATCCGAGTGATCTCAAGGCATATGGAAGGCCAGGAGACAGGTGAGTCAGATCCACGTCAAGGAAAACTCCAAAAGGATTTGGATTTTGTACACATCTCAATGTACGTGGTTTTAGGGGTCAAACCTACGTATATATGGGATAAGGGGTTTAAAAGTCACTTATAGCAATTTTCACATGTTTATAAAGATGGTCTAGGAAACATCAAAGGACAAAAAATGGTCCAAGGGATCTAAGGAGTCTGCAGAGAGACAGGGGAAGGCGATACAAGTGTGATTTACCTGGTGTGGTAAAATCAACTATAACAGATGCCCCCTAATGTGTGAAGTCAGAGGGGTCATACGATGGCCGAAATACATTCTAAGTCCATCCCAGAAGTGGAGTGATGAAGAATCCCAAATGGAAGACCAGCCACCCAATCAGCATAATACAATGATACAACTTTGCACATAACTGCAAATACATATAGCAGTCCCGGATACATAAGAGTACAATGGCCATGAATATGCATGATACAAAATATCACATAAGTGGTCATCGCCACGTACAATATACATAGATCAGAATCTCCATGATGAAGATATACAAAGGATCATGATATCCATAATGGCTGAAGATATACAATGGATCAAGATCTCCATAATAGCTGGAAATGTCTGACATATACTGGAATCAAGTCACGAGAGATGAAATCTCATGAACAATGGCACAATCAAGGAGGTAGCATATAAGAGATGCCACCAATCTGGAAGGTCTTCTGCACAAGCTGCTACGAGTACAAGTCCTACTATGTGAATATAGGTGTCAAGGTCGAACATAGTAGTCCATCATTTGATTACCGGTCGTTGATGTATACCGTTAACAGATGCGAGATCACCCATTGATAATGATAATGGGAATCAAGGTACTAGAGTGAAAACTAACAAGTGTGAATAAATGTGTTGAGGTTGAACACTTGAAAGGATCCATCGATCAGGGAACATTGATGTATTCCCAAAAAATGTCGACGACGAGAGAACCTACCACTGATGACTGTAAGTCTCAAGGCACTCAAAAATGACTCTAGATTCCAATCCCAGAATAAATGATCTGAAGTCGATGGGATTAAATGCATTGGAAGGAGGGACTTAAGGCGTCCCCCATCATCCAACATGAGGTACTCAGCAACGTTGTATAATGTGGAAGGACTCGATCATAAGGTGCACGAACCAGTAACTGTATCGGGAATGGCCAACATGCAAAGTCAAGATAACTGAGGAATGACCGACTCAGGTTTCAACTTCCTTCAAACAAGAGCATAACGGTGAATGGTGACTGAATAAAGGCAGCATAGACTCAATATACAAAACTGGGACATCTCTGCGACACGGGAGGCATCGACAGAGGCTCCATGGGGACTGGAAGCTTAACTAGTCTGTGGAGATAAACTCAGATAAATTGAGTACAACTCCTAAATTCAAACTATAAACCTAACCAACGGATGTGATATACAGTGCTCTGTTTGAAGGCGACACGATTCGACAGCTGCCAAAAGATAACATCTTTCCTTGTCCGGTTTTTTGGTTTTTGATTTTTTTGGACTTTTTCAAATATTTAAAAATCTTGAAAAAGAATAAAACTGCTTTACAGTTACAGATTAAGAGGGGACGAATGTCATAATGGGAAAAGAAACTAGTTCCAAGCAGTGGAACATACCTATGCTCAATTCAAGGATCCATGTGTAGGATAGCGACACTCGGGGGAAAGTCCCCTCCCAGTAAAAATAGGGGATCAAGCTGTAAAGGATATATAAAATGGCTCTGCATGGCTAGACATGAGACAAGCTCGGGCTATATGGCTGAAACTCAAAGTCAGGGAAGCCGGTGTAAGGCTCAAGAAGGTAGGCAAATCTCATGATAATGCAATTACAACTTGACATAAGGGAGTCCGGGGAAAACAGGCCAGTAAAAGATCAAGAGGAGTATGAGGTTCTTGCGAAATGTCATGGAAATACTATACAACGGACTCCCGGACCTAAGAGAGGACTCACAGCATGGGTACAAAATGCAAAGGGGAGATAACTAGGACACCCATGTATATGAAAGCTCTACCATTCACATAATATCACTTCTAACAGCAACATGAAGGTTCTGTGATACCATGGAATGGTTCCGTACCTAAGGTTAAGATGGAATGGTCATAAGGCAATGCATAAGTGCAAGCGGATGTGAAATCCTAACCTATATTCCAGCTCAGACATAATACCTATGATAGGCACGAACGGGTCAAAACCTCGGAGAGAGTGTACAAAAAATGGATCCTACATGACAACCATATTAGTCCAAAACAACCCAAAATAGTCAATAAAGAATCCAAACTATAGGATATAGGGAGGAGTGATCATGACAACTGCACCCAAAGGAAACAATGCGGTGAATGATGGGACATAAAAAGTAAAGTAAGGTGTAGACCCAACATTCACGCATCCACCACCACCCCCGTGAGGGTGACCACTAGTGTAAAGACCAAGTGAAGGGAACAAAAATCCTCCACAAATGGAGTGGAGGATGGAATATGACCATTCCCAAATCTATGAGCACATTAAGGGGCTGTGATACCCCCAAGTTTGACACTAGGGTCCATACTAGGACCAAGGACGGGTGATAGGATACTAGGCATGCTGAAAATAAAAGGACCCGAACTCAAGAGAGCATAAATATACTCAAGTAACCACGATCCCAAAGGCCAACTAGTGCACAAAGAGCACACTCCTAAGAAAATATATAGCCAAAATACAAGCAAACCAAGGGGAGGATATGTGAGCTCCTGAATGCAGTAGGTATGTCTCACCTAGGAGAGGCTCGAAACTCCCATACACTACAAGCGGAGATACGTAACCAATTATAGTGGCCCTCAGCTTCAACGCATAAAGAGACTATGCTGTTTGACCTCTACCTAGCCAGGACACCTGCAGAATAACCTCTGCGAAGTACCCCCTTGATAACCTAGGTAGGGAAACTAAGGTCACCTCAATATAATGAATGCTCAGGCAGACACTCGCAGGCGGGATTGACCATATGGGAAAGGTAGCAAATCCCAAAACTCTTGAAAGAGCCCCCAGATACGAATACAATCCTAGAAATATCTCTGGTGCTACTCAGTTACAACCAGGGGTCATCCCTATCATAACTGCTCACACTACCTCATGCTTAACTCCCTTGTAAGAGGAGGATCCTGAGAAACACTAATTATACCAAGGAATTTCACTATCTCACATGGACAGACACCTACTCATTGTTGTTTAGTGGTCTTGGAGAATTTACTCACAATGAACTATTCCAAGACCCTAAAACCTAATCTTGTTGGTGTACCCTATCAAAGAAAATAGTGTAATCCATTTTATTTAAGTGTTGATTTTAATTGGCTGTAATTACTCAAAGGGAAATGGTCATGCAACTAATGAAGTTATGAATTAGCAGTGAAGTAAATACACACACCATAACAAACAATGCTAAGTGCAATCTTTGTCAAATGAAAAATAGGGTATGCTACTACATGAGATGCATAAATATATATTCCTTTCCGAATGCCAATGCAATCCTTCCTATATGAAAGCCTAAATAAAACTCTCATCCAAGCAATCCAATGCACGTACCTCCTCAAATCCATATGTAAGATGCAACTAAGAGTGCAACTACTTTGTATTTTTCAATATAAAAGAATGAAAAATGAAATAAAAGTCATCTAAAACTCTCAGTCTCCGCAGCAAGTATAAAACACAAGCCCAACAAGACACCGAGACAAAAAAGAGTAATGCACTAATGGCAAAACAAAAAGGATAAATGACTAAAACTACTTTCAAAGAAAAATCAATGAAAAAGCAGTCTCTGGTCACAAAAGAAGCATCCAACAGACAACATTAGACCCAAGGAAGACCCAACCACACTCACAATCCACCAAGAACTTCCCACAACATCAAACTCACTAAAATGGAGGATGTATGCGACTGTTTAAAGGGAAGCTACGTATATACGTGACTTTTGGCCAAAAAGCTGCATGTATACACGTATTTTGGCCAAAAACCTACGTGTATACGCGACTTTTGGCCAAAAATCCGCCTATGTACGTGACTTTTGGCCAAAAACCTGCGTATACAGAGAAGACAATTGTAAAAATAAGGCCAAGGGTCAAACCAATAAAGGGGAGTGTTAATGGATGAACATCCTATAAAATGCAACACAAAAACAAGGAGAAACAAAGAGCAAGTCAAGAATATCAAGCCCATTGAGCCTGCAAACCCCAAATAAAAACAAGGAACATCCCCAACGGAGTCACCAATTCTGTTACGGAGAGAAATTCCTATGGCTTGGGGTACCACAACAGACAGCTTGACTCCAGAAATCAATCCTTTCCAATATGCAAGAGA